>BTRK01000004.1:26850822-27098912 GCA_036245805.1 Pristionchus mayeri | reverse complement strand
GTGAACGAACCTGCAACATTTCTTTTAAAAATCGAACAATTATAGAATATAATAATATAATAATAAAAAAATAAGTATTGTAAAAATTACTTGTCTCCATCGGCAAAGAGATATTCATAAGAGGGCACATTATATCCCATGATATAGTTAGTCTTCCATCCACCGTAAAGAGGGAACCTATAACAATAAATTAACATTTAATATATAATTATAACACATTAAAATAAAAACAGAAGGATGTATTTCCAAACACGGAATAATACTCCCCCGGGCAGATATTTAGATGTGACCACAAACCTTGGCTTGACGTCAACTTCGACCGACTCGGCCCTCACTTTGAGGAAGACGAAGAGATGTTTCCAATCACATCACGATAGTAGATGTCGCGAGCGGCAGCAGGAAGAATGGTCTTAAAATTAAAATAAAATTTGTGGAATTTTTTTATTATTACAATGAAATCCCCTAGTTAAAATAATAATAATACTAAAACATACCTTGAACTCCTTGACGCAGGGCTGTTTTCTTCCTCTCCTGTCGATTTGGTAATCGAGACGAGAGAAAGATCCCTGTAATATTCATTCAATCACCTGTCATTGACAAGGGCGGTCGCAAGCGAAGAAATAGTCTCACAGTAAGTTTAGCTCCCTTGTGCACTATCTGAATCTTCTCTTCGACGGCAATGTTTCCCCAGTGAGAAATCTCGATGAGCCTTTCGACAGTGGTAGCCACGATAAAAGGAGAAACGTTCTCGTAGTGCACACGAACTTCGCTCTACAAAATTATATTTATGCATTGATTATACCTGCTAATTCATAGGATGGAATGTTCTATAGAATCCCTTACAGAGAAGAAAAATTAAAATAATTCAATTACTCACAATCGTCTTGGCAGCAGTGTTGGAGTAGGGACCGTAGACAATTTTCTCTCCGAGTTGCTTGCTAGGAGCAACGTTGGTGAATGACTGGAGCTTTCCACTTCAAAGATGACAGTAGTCTTCTCTTTGTCAACGGGATAGGATGACGATATATGAGCATTCCCGGTGTAAACGACGTATCTGAACAGCACGCGTATTTATATTTATATACTTATTTTTTTCATTAACTCACTGTGTTTCCTCTTGGGTGATTTTCTCGGGGAAAGGAACAAGTGACTGCACGAGCACATATTCCACGTTGACAGTTTCAGAAGCGCCAGCTTCGATCTTCTTAGGCAGAACAACTTTGTATACTGCAAATCCTTGGGTAGCAGCTTGCGCCTTAACGAACCAATTTATCCGAGCCCCCTAATTAAATCAAACCTGCACTTTGACATTCTTCTTCTTTATACTGGCAGCAATGTGAGCGATGTGAGCTGCTTCCTCCGAAGTAATGTAGAAAAGAACATCACCCAATGCCGTCTTTCCGTTGTTTTGGACCGTCAACGCGACGTTAACTTTAGCAAGCTGAGAAATATATTGTACAACAAGATAAAGTGAATAGATACCTGGGATGAGATATCAACAGTGCGCTCGGCGTCGGTGATTTTGACGTCCTGGCTCAAAGCCAAAGTGACTAGTAGCCCAAGAGACAAGATGAGGACCTTCATCCTGTAACGGAAACGTTTTTGAATAAGTAAAATTTGAGATACAACGTCAAAAACAGCCCCAGAATGTAGTAACTTCATCCACGTCACAGAAAGATTCGTTGTTGTTCCGTGCGGGACCCAAATTTGAATTCGCGGGACTGAAGAATATCACACTATGGCCATGGTGTACTAGGTATAGTACACCAACTTCAAATATCATCTTCATTGCCGTGAAGATGATTTTTGAAGTTTAGCAAATTTTTTGTACTCGCTGTTTAGTTTCGTGGTTGTTTTGTAGTTCTTAATTATATTTATATGTTCCTCTAATACATTCTTTTGAAGAAATGGTTGCTGACGTCGCTAAGAAAGATAAGCCCGAGGAGAAGAAGGGAAAGAATGCGAAGGAGGATAAGAAAGATGAGATGGTTGGTAGATTTCACGTTGCTGTGTTCCATAATCTTATTTGCAGTCAGAAGAAGATAAGAAGCTCGAAGAAGATCTGAATATGCTCGTACAGCGATTGGGGGTAAGTTATACCAAGTAAATGTTTTCGTGAAGTGTTTGACCATCGTGTTTTCATCAGGAACCGGATACTTCTCTGTACAAGCCCTCTCTTGAATCTATGCGGTCCCTTATTCGTGCATCGACCACTTCTATGACTTCTGTTCCGAAGCCTCTCAAATTCATGCGACCTCACTACGCCACGATGAAGCATATTCACGACAAGATTGCGGATCCCGCCATCAGGGTACGACCGTCCATTTACTTCCATATGTGGCTGTTCTCCTTTGCAGAAAGAGTGTGCTAATCTGATCTCGGTCCTTGCTATGACATCGGACGAGCCTGCAGACTGCATCATCTACCGTCTAAAGGGATCACAGGTTGTTTGTAACCACAATGAGATAAACCAAAGACGAATTTGCAGGAACCCGTAGGTGACTGGGGTCATGAGTACGTCAGACATTTGGCCATGGAGCTGTCTGAGGAATGGAAGAGGACTGCCGACGGTACTGATGCTCACAAGAAGACGTTCGTTTTTCTTGCTTTACTCAAAGTTATATGTCGCCCTATTATTTGTTCGGTTACTAAATATAATTTGTCAGTCGTGAGCAGCTGCTCATTCTTGCCCGCGACATCATCGTTCACCACATGAAGCACAACGCCGAGGTATCAATTCGGATACTTTCTTCTTCTCTACAGTACTCTGCCTACAATCAATGTTAATGACGCATCTTGTAGGTAGAGGCTTGTGATCTTCTCATCGAAATCGAGAGACTCGACTTGCTCACCAACTTTGTGGACGAGGCTGATCATCAGAGAGTCTGTCTCTACCTCCTCAGGTTTGTACTGTATCCATATATCATTTTAAAAATCATCTCTGGTTATCCCCACTCTTAAATAGAATGTTCCAGTTGTGCTCCTCTCACTCCCGATCCGGACAACATCATTCTTATCCGAACAGCGAAAGATCTCCACCTCAAGTTCAACAAGTATCTCGAGGCAGTCAGATGTGCTATCATGCTAAACGACCCCGACGAGATCAAGAGAATCTTCAAGCTAACTGCTGATCCGTAAGCCCTTTGATTTGTTATCAAATATAATGCCGTTTCTTTATAAGGATGTTTTTATCAGTTCTTGAAGTTTCACAGTTGCTACATGTTCGACTGATGCATATTAATTGATTTCTCCTTTTCAGTCTCCTCCAGATGCAGATGGCCATTCTCCTCGGTCGTCATCAGATCTTCCTCGATTTCGAGGGAGCTGAGAACGGGGAGAAGCTGGGTGCCCTGAACGCGAACACGTCACTCTTCGAGTACTTCCACTCCCTGGGAAGGGAACTGGACATCATGGAACCGAAGACTCCCGAAGGAATCTACAAAAGTCATCTGGAGGCTTCTCGTGAGTATTACGTACCATTGAAATTTATTTTCCTGGAGGTGTACACTGATTATCTTCTGTAAACTTATTGCAATTCTTCTAGGTCCCTTCGGTTCGACTTCTGCTCCTGATTCTGCTCGTATGAATCTGGCTGCCGCTTTCGTCAATGGCTTCGTAAATTGTGGATTCGGAGTAGATAAGATGATGGCTGAGCAGGAGGACGCCAATCGGTGGTTCTACAAGAATAAGGAGTACGGTGAGTGAGATAATGACCCGTATTACAATGATCAACATGCTGATTGTGTACGAGTTCTCCAATCGATCGCCTGTTGTTGACAATCACTTGGTACTGTAGGAATGTTCTCTGCCGCTGCCTCGCAGGGTCTCGTGTGGAGATGGGATATCGACTCTGGTCTCGCCCAGTGCGATCGATTCCTCTATGTCAATGATGACTTCATCAAGGTTTTTTTGCTTTATTTTTTTTTCGTAATGGAAGTCTAATCCGGATGCTTTATGTTTATTAGTAAATAACTGGTGGACGCGTTCGTCCAATGTGAATTGAGCACATTGCAGGCGGGTACTCTTCTGGCCATCGGCATCATCTCCTCCGGCATCCAAGACCCGTGCGACCCGCATCTGCCATCCTACTCGACCATGTCCACTCCGATAGGTGAGCAATGCGAGGGACAGCATATGAGGAGTATTGAATGGCAATAGTTGGTGAAGAAGATGAGATTGTGACTAGTGTCTTTCCATTGCAGACCTATGATGCGAGTGGGATCCGTCTTCGGCCTCGGTCTCGCATACGCCAACTCGAAGAGAGAAACTGTGACCAAGAAGGAAGAAGGAGGTGTCATTCATGAGCTCAGAAAGGTGTGTATGATCCTCTCCTATCAATACCACTCACTCATGCTCTCCTCTATTTCTCTCCAGGTTCTCTCGGATGTCCGTCCTTCTACGACTCCGGAAGTGCGTGGTCTGGCTGCTCTCTCTCTCGGTCTGATCCTCGTGGGAACGGCTGATCACGAAGTGGCCAATGAGATGGTCACTCTCCTCATGGACAAGAGCGAGATAGAACTGGCCGATCCCAATATGAGATTCTACGCCCTCGAGTCGCACTCATTTTCCTGGGTGAGTGGGGAGGTATGGCGGACAACACTTGTGACTTGTTGATTACAGGTACTCAAGAGAAGGCAGAGGTCACTGTCGAGCTGGTCAAGTGCATCCCTGAACCATTCGGATCCATGGTTAGCGTTCAGCTCGAATATTCTTGGTTTGATGAGATATAGTCATTCTGAAATAATGGACATAACTGGTGGCTTGCAGTTTACTACTCTGGTGGACGTGTGTGCCTACGCAGGAACGGGCAACGTACTCAAGATCCAGCACCTTCTTCATCTCTGCAGTGAACACTACGAGACCAAGGAGGACAAGAAGAGCAAACACAAGGTTCGGTAATTGTCAACAACAGGCGATCGATTGAATATGGATTGGTTGTGGTGCTTGCCCTGTCTTGTCCTGTCTCGCACGCTACCTTCGCTGCTTGTGGTAGCTACTGACTTAACCAATTGCACCCCTTCTAACTGTGTATAGGATGACAAGGAGTCGAAGTCGGTGTCCAAATCGAAGTCTACGGGTGGAGGATCGGCACCCTCGTCGACCACTTCCACCCCCTCGAAGGCTCCCTCGAAGAAGGCGAAGGTTGTTCCCCTCTTGCACCTTCCTCTCGCTTGCACGCATCCTCTCGTATCGTGCTGTCAGTGCATGATTGATCAATCGAATTGAGTGAATGAATATGTTCAGAAGGAGGACAAGAAGGCAGAGAAGAAGGACGATGGCAAAGTGGATCTCTCCTCCCAGCAGGCAGTCGCTGTCCTCGGGATTGGACTCATTGCCATGGGAGATGAAGTCGGATCACAGGTACTGCCCTCATCGTGGAGAGATTAGGAGATGGATGATGTTGCAGATGGCTCTTCGAATGTTCGGTCATCTGATCAGATACGGAGAGGCAGTTATCAGACGGGCTGTTCCCCTCGCCATGGCACTTCTTTCGGTGAGTGAAGGGAGAAGAATAGGATACTCTGGTCGGGAGGATCACTCGCAATGCACATGTGGACTACCCTGCGAAGGGAATCTCTTGATTGTCCGCATAGTATGAGGGATCCAAAAGTAACTAACAAAAGTGGTCTAAAGGTGCAGTGGGATGGAAGAGAACTCACCCACTGTGTTTAACACTACAAACAGTTTCCAGAGATCGAGCAGAGAGTAGTCGTCATAAACCATCTACGAATGTGTTGCAGGTGTCGAATCCTCAGTTGAACATCCTGGAGACTCTCTCCAAGTTCTCGCACGACGCAGATGCATCCACTGCCCATTCATCCATCTTCGCCCTCGGACTAGTCGGAGCGGGTGAGAGGGAGAGGGGAAACGGAGATTATTGATTAATAGATTATTGAAAAATGATGTGATGTGTAGATTGCATATTTAATATGGACAGTATGTGAGTGCAGGTACGAACAACGCCCGTCTGGTGGCTATGCTGAGACAGCTGGCTTCCTTCCATCACAAGGACCAGGTGAGGAGGGAGGGAGTACTCACTGATGATGGTGATGGCTGTTGCAGATGTCTCTGATGCTGGTTCGTCTGAGTCAGGGACTGACCCATCTGGCGAAGGGAACAATGACTCTCAACCCGTGGCACTCGGACAGACAGATGCTGTGTCCCTCGGCACTCGCAGGCATCCTCACCGTCTGCTATGCATTCCTCGATGCCAACAACAGCATCATGAACAACAAGTGAGTCACTTCAGCCAGTGAGGGGGGAGTGGGATGGGAATGATTGGTTGCTCTTAAGACAGCACTACCTGTTGTACTCACTGGTACTGGCGATGCAGCCAAGGATGCTCGTCACGCTCATCGAGGACGAGAAGAAGCAGCTGAAGCAAGTGAGGAAGGGGAGAGGGAGGAGAAGTCAATGGTGTCGTTGAGGTGAACGTGACAGTGCGAGTGGGTCAGGCAGTGGACGTGGTGGCTCAGGCTGGTCGACCGAAGACCATCACGGGCTTCCAGACACACAAGACACCCGTGCTGCTTGCATACGGAGAGAGGGCGGAGATGGCAAGTGAGGAGTACCTCTCGATGACTCCCTATCTAGAGGGACTGGTCATACTCAAGAAGAACCCCAACTATGAAGCCCCCCTTGTATCTAAGCCGAAGGCCTGAATAACTCGAGTGATTGTATCTCATCCCCTACTGATTTGATTGCCTCCAGTGTTCTCACTCGAGAGCAACTGACTTTAAATTATTAAAGCATATAAGATATTTGTAATGTGCAAAACGGTCGAAATGCATCTCCACATCGCGGTGTGTGCAAAATAAATGTAATTTATATTATATTTTTGGACAAGTAAATTTGAATGCAAATAACTTGAAGGAACCGAGCAAAAGCATTAAGAATTTGGAAAATTTTTATTTTGATCTTTTGGTGATCGTTTTGTCCTATTTGTTATTTACATAATTTTGGATGAGGGGGGGGGGGGGGTAGAGTGGTTCGTCTCGCTTCACTCTCGTCTCGCTCCTCGATCTTGAGTGGTCGACAAGGATGAATGATGAGAACACGGGAACGACTGGAGGAGGAGGAGGAGGAGGACACGACTCACCCAAGAGAGAAGAACAACCACATGCTGAGAATTCGAAGGAGAGGGAGAAGAGACTCAACAGCTATATCACCGTGAGTGGGATTGCGGATAGAGTAGATGACCACATATTTGCATATTGTATTTGCAGTTCCGTCCGGGGAAGAAATTTGGAGAGTGGTCAGTGATCAGAAAGATCGACGAGGGAGGATTCGGAAAGGTAATCGATCCACCGTAGTCTCCCTTGATGGACGAATTGTTGAGGTGTACTTGATGGAGAAGAAGGGGAATAGAGACGCCAGAGCTGCACTCAAGGCCGAACCCAACGAAGTGGAAGGAGGGTGAGAGTACAGTATCCATACCCTTCTCTCACTTATCGATTACAGGAGTGCGATCAAGCTGGAGGTCTGATCACTACCGTACTCCGTTCCTTCGTAATCATTTCAGCTCCAAGTTCTGCGTGCTATCAACCCCAAGAGTAACAAACCTCACATCCCTGCTGTGAGTTCATCTTTGATCTACCGTACTGTCCACCTTACTTTTGTTTTCAGGTGTATCATGCCGCCAAACGCAAAAAATTCTGCTACATGATAATGACACTCCTGGGCGAGAATTTCAAGGTTCTCAGGGTATGGTATCCAGGCGCTTCTGCACTATCCCGGACAAACTTCTGAATCGTCGTTACATATGTGTGATAAGTATTACTAGGGTATTTGTCGGTATCCTAATAACTGTTTTAGTCCAATGTAGGATGAGCATTCGCATCTAAGTAGCGAATGCAAGTACAAATGCATTCGCGATTATTACATTGTCCGGGATTGTGCAGAAGCGCCGGTATCCATATGCAGTACCCCCTACCGTAGCCATTTGTAGAATAAGAATGACAAGCAAGATGGGTCGTGGCCAACTCTGAGTGTGTCCACCTGGGTGCGACTCGGGACACAATGTTTATTTGCCATAAAAGAAAGTTTTAACTTTTTAAAACTAGTTTAAAACGTTAATAAGTTAGTTAAAAAACGTTTAAAAGTTTTTTTTGAAAGTTTTTAGAAAGTCGAAATTTAAAAAAAATCTTTTAGGTGGTGCACGACAATGGATATCTACATCGGTATACGGGACTCATGGGATAATTATTGCACACTGACTTATTACAGAGATATTAAACCGAATAATTTCGTGATGGGTCTTCCAACTGATCAGGAACGATCTCGCCTAGTATTCATTCTCGATTTCGGCCTTTCTCGTAGCTACGCATTCAAGGTACAGTATTCTACACACTACCATAAATTGCAGTACGCTTTCTAGAAAAACGGGAAGTTTATATCTCGACTGGCTCGAGCGACCGCCGAATTCAGAGGAACGGCGAGATACTGTAGCCCCAATGTACATGATAAGATGGAGCAAGTGAGATACGATTGAACTTTGATTGTTATTATTTCATGTGTTAAGGGCCGAAGGGACGACATCTGGAGTCTCTTCTACGTCCTTATCGAGTTGCATTGCGGACTACCATGGCAGGTGAGAGTACGGTATCATAGTGATCTACCCTCAATTATCGATTAAAGGAAGTGCGTGAGAAGGACAAGATCGAGCATATTAAGTGCCACTACAAGGACGAGCACCTTATGCAGAATATGCCTAGTGAGATGATCTTTGATCTCGGGAGTGATCTTTGATCTCTCAGGGGAACTGCGTGGAGTAATTCCGTCCCTCCGTCGACTCGACTGCTATATGAGACCAGACTACTCGGCCATTTACAACTCACTTATGAACGTTATGAAGAGGTATTTAGTAGTGATGATGTAATCAGAGAAAGGGACTTCTCAGATACAAAGTGAACTACGATGATCTCTATGATTGGGAGAAGGACAGCGATCTGAAAGTGGTAGGTCATAGAAGGAATTCCCTGACGAGTACCGTACTCTTGAGTTGAAACCGACTACTCGTCCTCCCTGGTACACGGCGGAGGAATTCTTCAAGTCTGATCCCATCGGAATCACGTGTGGTCCATCCTCGGTAAGATACTCAATCAGTATCCCACAGTAATCATCTCATTTAAGAGCGAGCGAATTGGATCTCAAGACACAGCCGAGGGGAAGACGATCAACACTCTCGAGAAGACGAATGGAGACTGAAGAGAACCCCTCGCCATTCCTATTACATGAACTCAGTCTTTCCTGTAGTGATGCGGCAAATAAATAGTAAAGAAAGACTAATAATGAGTGCACTATCCACCATACACGGCACAGCGTGTCAGATGGGGGAAAATTGTTCATTTGCGTGGCCCGTCGATTATCGGAGCGCAATCTCCCTATCACTGCCTATTTTTCGCCCTCCGAGTGGGTCTGTGGAAATTCAGCCCCAATAGCGCGGAATCAGAGGGTCCGATAATAATATTATGATGAAACATAAACAACATATTCGATTCCGACAGAATTGCTAGCTCATCTGAAAGATGAATTGTCATTCGTTGCTGAAACATAAAGCAATTCATTAGCAATCGTGTGAAAATAAACAGTTTTGCCCACTCCAGAGCTATCTCCTCCTAGGGGAGTGAAGCTAAAAATATCGCGTTTGTGCAGAAAGGTGCCTAAACTCCTTCCGCACAACTTGACGAGGCCGATTGGTCAATTTCGATCTCAGTCAGCAGTGTCATGAGCTAACGTTCGGAAAACCCAGCGAAAACAACCAAAATCGACTGTTTTGCCCACTCCAGAGCTATCACCTCCGAGGAGAGTTAAGATATGGATATGGCGATTGTGCAGAAAGTTGCCTAAACCCCTTCCGCCCAACTTGACGAGGCCGATTGGTCAATTTCGATCTAAGTCAGCGGTGGCATGAGTTAACGTTCGGAAAACCCAGGATTTCACAGCGCTTCCATTGTCTCGTTCTATTGTTCACAGCTCCCATTGTCCGCGAATGAAAGGGATTAGTTGGGCCACGCAAATGAGGATTCTTCCCCCCTTTGACACGCTGTGCACGGGGATGGATCGATACAGAGAGTGAGATGGATGAATGGACTGGGACAAGGGGTGGACATCGTCTTGTCGTCCTTTATTCATCCATTTGCATATGCAATACGAAAATGAAAAATTTAGTTTCGATCTGTAATTATCATAATTTAGAGGTTCTATTCATACCTTTTGATTGGTGATTTGCAAATGTTCTCTCCCCTCGTGGATCTCCCCTCCATTCGTTCCTCCCTTCATTCGCACTCCTTTCTCTCTTCGAGGGTGGTCTCCCACTTCCAGACTACCGTATCCCATGTCGAATGAAGAGGAGAGAAGAGATGGATCACTCAAGGGAGGATCCCTCAACGACCATAAACTCGACAATAAATTGATCGACCAAATCCATGAGGTGAGTTACTGTAAACTGTTTACCGTAATCAGACATAGCATATTAAGGAGCTAGAAGATATCGAATGTTTTCACGGGAATATTCTGGAGGATGAAATTAAAAGTCTCCTGCCCAGAAATGGAGACTTCATCCTCAGAAAGATTGAAGGAAAAGGAGGAGGGAAGGAGGTGAGAGAGAGAGAGGGGGAGGGAGGGAGAAAGGAGTACTCTTTGAGATATTAGTGACCGTGAAATGGAATGAAGACATATTGGACCTCAAACTGAGAGCGAAGAAGACGTTGAAGGGAGGAGTACTGTACACGTTGGATGGACGTCAGAAACATACGAGCATCAAGGACCTCATCAAGTGAGGAGGGAGAGGGATACTGTAGGGGAATAGACGAATTCAGTGCAGGAAACACCAGATCTCGGGAGGAAATGTGGAGTACAAGGGAGCATCTGCAATGCTACTCAACCCAATTGCAAAGCAGGTGAGAAGAGTGGAGAAAGAAGGAGGAAGAGAGGGAGGAAGGAGAGGGAGGAGAGAGGGAGGAATTGAAGGCTTGGGAACTGCGTCCCGATCAAGTAGAACTCATCAAGAAATTGGGAGAAGGAGCATTCGGAGAGGTAAGAATGGAGATGAGGATGAAGGGAAGAAGAGACTCAGGTTCATTCGGGAAAGATGAAGATGAGAATGGGGAGGTCGATGAATGTGGCAGTCAAAGTGGTGAGAATGAGGAGAGAGAGAGAGGGGGGATGGAGTGATTGCAGATAAAGAAGTGCGTGGCCAACGAGAAGGCAACGACTGAACTGCAGAAGGAAGGAACTCTTATGAGGAAGTTCAACCATCCCAACGTAGTCAGGACATTCGGAATGGTGAGGGGAGAGGGGGGATGGGGGGGGGGGGAGGGAAAAGGAGAGAAGGCATTGAGGTGATCGAGAGAGACACCATCATGGTCGTCATGGAGTTGATCTCTGGAGGAAGCCTCCAATCTTATGTCAAGAAGCAGAAAAATGTAGGACAGAAATAATGGAGAGGGTGGATGAATGAACTGCTGCTCAGGTGTCGATGGAGGAGAAAGGATCATACGCGTACGATATCGCCAATGGACTGGCATACATCCATTCTCTCAATTGCATTCACAGGTAGGTCACTCCCCCCTCCCCTTCCCCCTATCCTCTCTCTCTTTCTCAGGGACATCGCCTGCAGGAACTGCCTAATCGACGTAGTTAAGAAGCAAGCGAAGCTCTCCGACTTCGGATTGACGAGGGAGACCCCAGTGCATAAGATCCTCCCGTCGGAGAAGATCCCAATCAGATGGTGAGTGAGAAGAGAGATCAAAGATCAACTCCCTCCTCAGGATCGCTCCCGAAGTATTGAAAACTTTCGAGTATAGGAATTCGGCAGACATCTATGCCTTTGGTATCCTTGTTTGGGAGATATTCTCGAATGGATCAACTCCATTCGACACGTTGACAAACGCTCAGATCAAGGAAGGGATTCAGGTATGGAGAGTATCCTAAACGAGTGATCAAAGATGAGTTCAGCTGGAGACTTTCCGTCCCAAATTCCCCGATGGAACTCCTCAAGATGTGGTGGATACGATCAATAAATGCTGGCAGGGAGATCCGAATGGGAGAATTCCCCTTTCTGATGTGAAGATTATGCACTGAAAGCAAGTATGCAGGATTGGAAATCAATCAGAAAAAGACAGTTATGATGTGCAATACAGTACCAACTCCTCAACGAATAGATGGCAAAACGCTAGAATATGTTAATCAATTCATCTACCTGGGTGTTCGTTTATCATTCGATCAGGACTTGAAGCTGGAATTGAATAGGAGGATAGGTGCAGCATGGAGATCATTTAATAAGTTTCAAGAATTCATGACTAGTCGAAGTGTGGCAATGGCGCTCAAGACAAAAGTATTCAGAATGTGCATCGAGCCGAGTTTTCTTTATGGAAGTGAAGTTTGGAGCATTACGAAGTCTGAGCGGAAAAGACTGATTGTAGCACAGAGATCTATGATGAGGAAAATGGCCAGCGTGACTAGATTTGATCGGAAGACCAACGATTGGCTCAGTAGGAAGGTGCCCTTAGAGGACATTCGAGTACGAGCGATGCGGAGAAAATGGAATTGGGCGAAGAGACTAGCTACGCTGGACGACAATAGATGGACTACAAGAATTCTCAATTGGACACCGTGGGATAGTTTGCGACCTCCTGGACGCCCAAAAATCAGATGGCGGGACGAATTTGTCAAAGTATTTGGAGTAACATGGGCTAATAAGTGCAGAAGAGATCCCATCCAATGGAATGGCCGTTCCTTTCAACAGGCTATTGACCTGAGGCTTGAATAAAATATTGAATATTGAATATTGATGTGAAGACTCTATTTGTGAAGTACAAGAGGAGAGGAGGAAGTGAAGAGGGAGGAGGACTGAATGACTCAGTCGGAGGGAAGAAGAAAGACAAGGAGAAGGGAGGTGAGAGGAGAGAGAGAGGGGAGAGAGATGAGGAGGAGGAGGAGGAGGAGGATGAAGAGAGAGAGAGAGTATCTTCAGAGAGTACTAAGAGGACTCTTCGACCAAAGGGAAAGCCACCGAAGAGCAAGGACAAGATATCGATGAAGTCAACAAGAAAGTAATGAGGGAACGAAGAAAGTGACCCAAATAAAACAATAAACAAATATCAATGATAAAAAGTGAATAGTATTGATCTTTAAACGACATTGAATCCACAATTGCCTATGTGATATCTACATAATATACACGATGCGAATGTCTCCTACTCAAGAGAAGAATGAGAGAGGGATGAGATCATTGGAGGGGGGGGGGGAGAGAGAGGGGGAGGGGGGGGGGATCAGAGAGGGAGAGTCCCTGTGGAGACGAAGTAGCGAAGCTCATCCGGAGAGTTAACCACCACTAGTCTCTTCTTCACTACGTGATCACCTGAAGATGGAGAGAGTTGGGGGGAGGAGGGGGGGAGGACGGAGGGAGGGAGGGGGAGGGGGGGAAGGGAGTTCTCACCTGCGAGTGCCATCAATTGGTCCTTAGTGTCGACTGGATCGATTGAATTGGACATGAGTTGTATGTGTCTGCCAAGGGAGGGATCAGCCTGGAGGGCTGCTCGTATCTCCTAAAGGGAATATCGATTGGATGGGGAGGAAGGGGGAGGAATACCTCGAGAGAGAGAGCTCTCTTTCCTCTTCCTTCATTGCATCCATCAACGGGAGAGCAATCCTCGACGGGACACTCTCCGAAGGGACACACTCGAACCAGACACGTGTACTGGATATCTGCTGTTGTCTGATATCGGAAGGCCTCCATCTTCACCTGAGAAGAGAGATCGAATGGAGCATTGATATCTTCCCTTCCTACCTTGAGTCCGTAAGAAGTGTGTTGAGGGGGGCAAGCGATGCCTACTCTATCAGAGGGACAACCCTCCTTGATCACTTCCAATGGTTCCCTCTCCCATTCATTCGATGATCCGATTGGTTCGACTTGGCATCCACGAAGAGACATGTACTCAGCTGGAAGGAACACCAGTCCTTCCCCCATCTCTCTCCCATCTCATCCATTGAGGACTCACGAGGAATGGCGAAATGAGGAGTGAAGGAGAGAGTGATCGAAGATCCCACTACAACTGCACCCACTGGAGTTCCATTGTGGAAGATATCCATCGAGATCGGCTCACGAGATACACTCAGAGATCAAAGATCATCCACATACTATGGGCATTCTTACGTCGAGTGTCCGGGAGATTGGGGAGAGGGAGGAGATGGAAGTGCAGGGATGGAAGTAGTGGAAGGAAGAGTCGAAGTGGGACGAGGAGGAAGAGGAGCTACAAGTCATCCATTATCATACTATGCTCAACTTCAACACACTTTCTTTTTGAAATTACTAGTCAGAAAATACAAACTGGTAGATGTAGTAGTGGTAGTAGTAGTGGAAGTGGTAGTGGTGGTGGTGGAAGTAGTGGTAGTCGGTCTACAATGGACCCCTCACTCCCTTCCTTCTCCCTCTCGTACCTCTGAGTGGTAGTGGTAGTGGGTCGAGGAGTCGTGGTAGTGGTGGTGGTCGTTGTCTTCGGAGTTGTCGTCGTCCTCTGGGTCGTCGTTGAGGGTCGAACTGTCGTTGTCGTCGAGGAGGTCGTCGGTATCGCGAATGGAGCCCTGAATATGCCCTTCAGCCATTATCTATCCCATTGGAACCTCGTGGTGGTGAGAGGAAGGGGGAAAGTGTCCTTCTGCATCGACTGCGATATCTCCTTGAAGAGAGTGTGCGCTGTAGCGTTCAATTCATCCTTCCCGCCACTGGAGAAGAGAGAGAATACAAATCACACCAATCATCCATCCTTCTTTCACTGAATATCAAGAGAGAAACAACGTACAGGTGGTGTAATTTGGGAGTGGAGGGAGGGGAGAATCGACTCTTCGATTTCATCGGACATTTAGCCTGTAAATTGATCAAGATGAGAACTGTAATTAAAATTTGTGTATCGAAGTGACATTCGAACCTGGAATGTGATATCCTCGGGAGTGATGAAATAGAGAGGCTCGACTCCGTCCGTCGACAGAACTACTTCCAGTACCATCTCGTCCCCCTTAAGGATCGAATGGAGAGGGAGGAGTGTGAGGGAGTACCTTGTATCTGATGCTGTCGGAGCAGTTCTTACTGATGGTGGGGGAAGGGAAGAAGTACTCGAATTTGTTCTCTTCGTGGGGTTCAATTCGACAAGTGAAGAAATCGTAGAGACCGTAGAGAGCTCCCGTGTATGGAAGCCGAGAGTCGACCTGGAGGGAGAGAGAGAGGAGAGGGAGAGGGAGGGAAGACTCACTTTCACTCTGATTCCATTCTCTTCACACGTCGATGAGAAAGTGAAGGTCTCCGACACTGCAGTTTCACTTGATGCAACCTTTTCACACACAGTTTCAGCTGAGATTGCCTGTTTCCTTTCCATTTTCTCTCCACATGACTCTTGAGGGGAAGTAGGTCATCAATGGACTCCCATCATTCACTCTCGCACTCCCTCCTATCTATGACTGGAATGTCTCTATCTCTATCCCTTCCTAACTCCCGAGTGAACCAATCGAATGGCCCTTCTACTCACTGTTGTAGCAATTGTTCTCGTAGTAGTCAATTCGGAAATTGGGATTGTTGTTGATCTTGATTGAATGGGGACGAGTAAGCTGAGAATGAGAACTGAGATGACATCCACCATCTGTACGATTGAATGAGACCGATCTGAGAGGGAGGGATGAGTTGAGAGAGGGAGCAGGGGGGGGGGGGGGAAGGAGGGGGGGGGGGAGACGAGGAAGGAGGAAGGAGAACCTGCAGGAGATAGAGGGATGGTCGAGACAGAGGGCGAGACATTCCTCGAGAGAAGAGACGAAGGAAGAGGATGAGACACCCGAAGACTCGATGAATCGATCAGAGAAGTACGTGAATGCGAACTCCCCTGAACACTTACGAGAGGCTGCAATGCAGATGATCAATCACTGGTCGATTGTGAGATGAGAATCCCCTCCCCTACTGATCAGAATGCACTAATCGCATGGATGGAAAGGGAAGAGTGGGAATGAACGAGATCAGTCTCGATTCGCTCGAGGGAATCATTCAAGTGCTCACTGGATAGACAATACTTCCAGTAGAATGAATATCGCTCGTCTGCCTCTACAAATCCATCGACATTCTGCAGTTGATGAGGTTGGAAGACCTGCAAGAGATCAGGAATCACAAGGATGAGGACTGAATCATGCAGAAGTAGACAAGAGGTTGACGTGGGATTGACCTGGCAATGATTGGAGAGGTGTTCGAGGGAGTCCTCATGGTTGAGTGCCGCGCATTCGAGTGTCTTGTCAGCATGGATGGGGTCTTCCCCCAGAGTACACGCAGACTGACAAGCACGAAGGGAAATGGGACCTGAGAGGAGAGAAGAGAATGAGAAGAGAGGGGAGGAAGACCACCTTGGGCTACTGCTCGCACGTTCAATTTCACTCGTGGCCATCGAACGAAGACGGGAGAACACGAATCAGCTGAAGAGAGAGAGAGGGGGGGGAGGGGGGGAGGGAAGGATGGAGAGGTTATCACTACGTCATAAACTCACCATTGGCAGCTGTGGAGGAAAGGAGAAGAACGGATAAGGTTAGCAACCTCATCCCGAGTAGTGAAGGGAACGAAAAAGGAAGAGAGAGGAGATGAGAATTGAAGATCCTTTTCGTCCTACTTTCGACCCTTTCTTCTCAGTGATTGTTCAGTGAGAGGAAGACCTTTTGTGACGAAGAGAGATGAGGGAAGAGTGAGAGTAGTTGATCCGAGAAGGAAAGAGATGGGAGGGAGATCCGAATGAGGGAGAGAGAGAAGGGTCAGGATGGAAGGGATGGGTCACGGTTAGATGAAGAGATCGATGGATCAGATGAAGATGAAGAGATACCAAGGAGGAAGCTAGGAAGAAAGAAGGAGGGAAAGAGAGAAACGGAAATGGAGAATCCGGGAAAGGACTGTAGAAGGGAGGGGGCATTTAGTGGATGGATGAGAGGGTGCAAACTCTCCCTCTCGTCTCTTCTCTTTCCGGATGAGTTAGAGTGACCCAGTGAAAGTGAAGGGAAGATTCACGAGGAGAAGGATCAGACTCTTTATTAATCAGTACTCTTCTCTCTCTACAGACTCGCGAGTGACGTCATCCGAGGCATCGACGACATCCCTTGTCTGCAATCAATGGATGACATCCCCCCTTCTCCAGTTACTCAATCACATTCTCCCTTTGGGAAACTGAACCAGGGGGTTTTCAATGGAAGCGAACTTTCACTCGTGCAGTATCTATTCCCTCTCCCTCCCTCTCTTCACTCACAATTCCTCCGTGAGTCTTCGTATCTCAGTGGCTGCTCTTCTCTTCGTAATCACACAAGAACAGAAGAAAGCTGCGAGGAGCGAAGAGAATGACAAGAGGAGGAGGAAGTACGTCGAGAACTCCAGACAGAGAGGCCACTCAAGGGGCAGAGGGAGGATGAGGGAGGGGGGAGGAGGACGTACCTCGAGTGGTTCAGTGCTGTCTCCACTGATCTCAATCCGACCCTTGGCCTGCAACCATCGTTTGGTTCCTTCCTCCCTCTCCTTCCCCTCACTCTCATCGAGTCTCCCTTCTCTTCCTCTGTCGTTTCTCTTCGTCCTCTCTCCTGCTGACAGTTCTGCAAGCCCCTCTCCCTTTCCTCTTCCCTCTCTTCTTCTCTCTCCTCACCTGCATGGGCGGGCATATCTCCTGGGGGCACAATTGTACTAGACAGACTATGTCGATGTGTTTGCTTCCCTCCATTCTGAATACGGATAGATCTGCCTCCCAGTGTCCATCGTGCAGTCTCATGGCGGACATGATGTGAGGAATGAGAGGACATCTGAAGGGAAGGGAGGGATCAGGGGGATCTCTCTCTGCTCACCCATGGGAGATCAGGGGAACTGCTAGGGGAGAATCTTCCTCATCCTCCTCACCCGATCGAGTGGCCACACACGACGACACTCGAATTCTCTCAGCTGCACTCATCATCACATCTGATCTTTGATCTCTCCACTCACCAGGCAAGGCACTCTTCAGTCTGGCCACGAGTCTCTCTCCTATCGCAGCTGACTGCACCTGTACTCAGCAGGTTACGACTCCCTTCCCCTTCCCTCTCCTTCCCTTCCCTTCGCCGCATCCCCTCTCACCTCCTTCCCATCTCTCATCAGCTCTAACCACACTCGAGTATTCGTCGATTCTTCCCTCATCTTCACTTGATTGAGACTGGAAGATCGAAAGGAAGAGCTGGATTGGATGAGTAACTAGATAAATTCGTTCATCTCCATACCCTTTCCCCTTGACAGTTCCCTTCATTTTCTTCCTCCCTTCTCTCGGATATTGACACTTGATGTGGAAGAAAGTGTCTTCGGATGTAGTTACACTGTGAGGAACGATGGAATCAGAAGAGACGACAATGAGGACGGCCAATTGACCTCCCTGAGGGAGATTATCGATTGAGACGGAGAAAAGAAGACTGACTATCTCGACTGCATTGCAGACAGTGTTGTGCTTGGGTCGAGGGACGAAGAGGGAGAGTTCCCTTGACTCCCTACCGTACACTCCACACTCCGAATATCGATCGATCGCGTAGATCGCTCCCGTGTATGGCTGTAGATGGGAGAGTGAGACTGGGGAAATTCATGGCATACAATCAAGGCTAAAAAAGATGCTGACAGTGGTTGAATTGAAAGTGAGAGTGATGTTGACTCCATGGGTGAGGCAGTCTGCATCGACATGGACTGATCCCTTCTGGAGTACTCCCACTCCTTCCTCACGAGGCAGTCTGATGGGGGGAGAGTCCCCTCCCTCCCATTCCCACGATCTGCAATCATCCTTCTCCCCCTCCCCCCCCCCTCTCACTCACGATCTTCCATCCATCCCCTTCTCTTCCCTCGTCGTCGTCGATGGAATCTCAGTTGTTTCTATCGTTGTCTCCTCAGTCCTTTCAGTCTCCCTCAATTCAGGAATCGAAGTAGTTGAAGTGAACTCCTCGAGATTTGGATTTTCCGTTGAATCCTCGTGGGTCTCGAATATGGCGTCATCGAAGAGAGATGGAGTTGAAGCAAAAATGAATGGAGAAGGAGAGGTAGAAGGAGGAACTGGAGAGGGAGGGAGAGTGGTAGTTGAGGTGGAGGTGGTTGTGGTGGAGAAGGTAGTGGAGGGGGTAGTGGAAGGAGTGGTCTTGGGGAGAAGAGTCGGGAAGGAAGGGATAGTGTCGTCTCTTCCTGCAATCATTCCCAATCGGAGGAATGAGGGAGTGGTCGGACTCGGATAGACGAAGAGATCGAAATGAGGATGAGGATTTGTGAATTGGATGAGATCTGCCTGCTTGCGAAGAGGAATTGAAGAGAGGAGACATTCACGTCTGAAGGAGAGAATGAAGGGAGGGGGAGGAGGGGAGGATGGGACCGGGCGAGGAGGGGATTGACCTGTGGAGGGAGAAGGCAAAGCTGGAACAGTTCTCTCGTTGGCTGCAGAGAGATTGACAAAGGGAGAGAGAAGAGATGTGATGATGACGATGGAAAGAAGAAGAGAAGGAAGTTCCCTTGAGGAGGAGGAATGCCCCTGATGAAGAGAATGAAGGAGAAGGAGGGAAGGGGACTTACTGGAGGGATCGAAGGAAGGAGACTCATTCCGTGGTCGAGACACTCGAGGAGGAGGTCTATCTCTGAGGGAATGAAGAGGAGAAAGACGGGAACAGGAGAGTTCGAAGTAGTCATTGTTCTCATCGGTTACTGAAGGAGGAGAATGGATAAGGAAAGAGGAGTGATCTCACCCAGAGTGGTGATGGAAGATGAAGAGGAGGAGTAGGAGGGGGAGGAGGAATCTCTACTGGTGGAGAGAAGGATGCATTTCCTCTCCTTCACATCGTAGTTGAAGGAGAGACATTTGGATTCGAGAAGACAGGAGGATATGCATCCCTCGGAGGAGATTCCTGAAGAAAGAGGGTAGAGACGGGGTAGGGGGGAGATACCTGTGTGGGTGGTTATCTCTGCATCAGATACACTTCTCATCGTGGGTATCCTCTCGAATGAGTAGGGTCGATTGCATTGATCAACGAGAGAAGAGACGGTGGAAGGAATGCAGACCCTGAGGGAGTGAGGGAAGGAAGAAGGGAGAGACACTCACATCTCGTATAGATGGAGATTCTCAGAGGGAACTGCCAATTGACTCGTTTCAGGTGAGAGATGACATTCAGAGGAATGAGAAGAGAAGAGGAAAGAACGACAGAGGAAGAGACGAGAGTGAATGCATTCACGTTGGCAGTCACGGAGAGACATCACTCCTCAAGGGATCGAAGAGATGAGACAAGAAAGGAGTTAGGCATCGAACCCGCGAAGAATCCAAATGGGGCGATATCGGAGTTCTTGAGGAGAGTGGATATAATCCTTCCAGAAGGACAAACGAGAGGATGGGGAAGACAATGATTCTCGAGATGGACTACATTCGTATCCTTAGTGAATGAACCCGTTCGAAGAGTCTCGTTGAGAAGAAGACACTCACTGGAGGGAAGAGAGAGTAGAAGGAGAAGAGAGATCAAAGATCACCTCGTGGTCGAATCGAATCGAGCAGAGGGACAATTGAGTTGTAGACAGATGTTGATGCAGTGATTAGCAGAAGGAGAAGGGAGGGAGGTGAGAATGGGGGAAGAGAGAGAGAGGGAGGGGAGGACGTCGAAGGAGAACACTGAAGGACGACACTCCAGAGAGACACTGGAAGAGGAGAAGGGAGGGAGAGGGAAGGGAGGAAGACTAACTTCAGACACGTCTTAGAGTAGTAATAGACGAATTCCCTCGTAGACCATTCGAGAGGTCGATCTTCCCTTTCTACGGGGAAGAATTCACAGAGAGGAATGGGGGCAGAATGGAGATTGAAACCAGAACAAGGGAAGGGAAGACCAGATGAATCCACGTTCCTCTTGCAGAGATCGGAACATCGACGGAGATCTGTCTGGAAGGGAAGGAGAGAGGGAGGGAGGGGGGAGAAGGAGGAGGAGATACCTTGATGGACCAGGACGCCTTGGATGATCTTATTCGTGAGTATCTAAGAAGTGAGGGGGAAAGATTGGCGGGACACTCTCCATCTCCATTCAATTCCTCACCTACAACCAGTCATCCAGAATGCCAATCAATATTGACCTACCTATTACCGTAATCCCGATGGCAGTGCTGAGGATAGTGAGAGTGGTGAAGAGAAGACCCATCGAGAGAATGATCCAGTCACTCTCGAGAAGTCATTGAGGGATGGAATGTACTTGACAAGGTTCTTCAATATGTTCCACCATCCTTAGCCCCCCCCCCCTCCCCCCTCCCTGTCCTTTCTCTCTCATCGAGATGACCATTTATCACAGTCAACACACCCTTTCTTCATCCGCGGAATTCATGTTTCGAAGGCAACATTTCTTTTCGTTGCAATCACTCTATCATTGACACTACTACTGAGATCCAGAAGGCCTTCGCTGCTCCCAGTACACAAAGGGTCTTTATCACGAGAGATCTCGAAGCAATTGTTGATGGCATTCTGTCAACAAAACGCCGTGAAGAAAATCGAGATCGCTGATAGTGAGCTTAGGTTTAGAAATGCCCCCCTGGTATGTCTTGTATTGGGGTGTCCGGAAAGTTCGTATAATTTTGTGTTTTTATTTTTTATTCAATGCTTTACAATTCTCAGTGACCAATGTATGCCCCCTTCTTTCTCACTACCTCCCTCCAGCGATTGGGCAGGGTCTCGATTCCTCTCTTCCAGAATGCGGGTTTCTTCGAGACCGCCCAGTTCACGAAAGCCCTCACAACTTCATCTCGATTCTTGAACTTCTTTCCTTTGCAGAAGTCAGAGAGAGAGCGGAAGCAGTGGTAGTCGCATGGGGAGAGATCCGGGGAATACGGTGGATGGGGAATCCTCTCGATCTTCAGCTCGTCCATTTTCTTCTGGGTCATCTTCGCTCGATGTGGGCGAGCATTGTCCATCAGAAGAAGAATTTTGCCCTGTTTCAGGAGTCTGGGAAGGACTCTGATCGCGACATCTTCCAGTTGTTCAGAGAAGAGGTCGGCATTGATGCTGGTGCCAGGGGCGAGGATCTCCCAGTAGATGGGACCGAGCACTGAGAAGAAGAAGCAGAGGAGTTCCTTCTTTCCGTGCTCTTCCTTCTTCGGGACGGGCGTGGGCTTCTCATCTGCATCCACCCATTGCAGTCTCCTCACAGGGTTATCGTACGTGATCCACTTCTCATCTGTAGCGATGATGGAATTGACCCATCGAAGATTGGATCTACGATGGAGTAATTCCCGACAGACTTGAACACGATTTTTCAGCTGTTCGAGGGAGAGGTCATGGGGAATCACTTGTGGGAGTTTCGGCTTCTTCCCAGATCGATGGAGGATATCGGACACCGTTGATCTGGGAGTACCAGTATCCTTCTTCAACTCACGCACACTGGCCATGGGCTTGCGCTTCAGTGTGCGGAGAACGAGAGGCTGATCGAGGGAGGGAGGGCGTCCAGAGCGGGGTTGATCATCGAGACCAAACTCCCCTTTCTTGAAGCGGGAGAACCACTTATAGCAGAAGGGAATGGAAGGGGCGTCAGCTCCTTCCGACTGGGCCAGGGCAGAGTGGGCCTCCTTCACGGATCGGCCAAGACGGTAGTAATGAAGTAAAACTGCTCGGAGGTAGAGATGGGAGTCCATCACAAGAATCAATGTAGCAACTAGGAGACTGATTAAATCCTCTCACTACTCAACGTCAGAATGATGCAATACATTGTTGACAAACAGATTGCGCAATCACCGCATTTGATCGCGAACTGACTTTTTTTCGAAGCATTATACGAACTTTCCGGACACCCCAATAGTTGAATGTGAATGGGAATGAGGAGAGGGCTGCTCCTCGTGATTCAATGAAGACATCGAAGATCGAAGAGGAATGCAGAATAAATGAAATAAGACTATGGACTCTCAGCAATCAATGCAATCCATCCCCTCTTTCGAATAGATAGAAAGCAACAAAAACATCTTCAATTTTCTGATTATATCACTATTGATTTGCAACTAATTTGCATTCATTACTTTCCTTTTCTATTTTATTCGTCTTCTCATCTCTTCAGTCATTTTCTACTTGTTCCTCGGCAGCTCTCGGTTGGCTGTTCCTATCCAGGTACCACTCCTCCCCTTCTCCCCCCTTCCTCCCCCCTTTCCCCCCCCCCTCCTCCATATGTTTCAGATAAGATGTACTACTTTCTGGATGTGACAGTGCTGGCTTTAGTCGCTACAACTCTATTCATCACATGTGAGAATCGACGATAGGACAATCGATACAATAAAATGATTACAGTATGCGGTAAGAAGAAAGCAGACCAAAACAAAGAGTCAGCGGAGGGAGGAGCACCTCTTCCACCTACTACCCAGCAGGTACTGTAGTCAAAGGAATACTGTATATCGATTGTGATCTCAGAAAGACGAATCGTCATCGAAGAAGGGAGAGAGTGGAAAAGAAGAAAAGAAAGAGGAGCCTCCGAAGGTGAGGAGTGCGGTATATCGAGTACTGTAACAGAGACAGTTCGATCACTTACCGTATCTCGTATGCATCGGGTAATTTGAGGTGCAAGATTGCCCGATGAGTCCCGCTGCAACTAGCAACACTCCTAAGTGAGTGACTTCGTGATCTCTGATCTCTAATCTTTCATCTTTTTCCCAGAGTGGGCGTATCTCCAGCAATGCCTCCAGTCCCTGTTGAGAAGGAGAAAGAAGAGAAGAAAGAAGAGAAAAAGGAGGAGAAGAAGGAAGATAAGAAGGAGGGTCAGTTGGGATTTGGAGGATATTATCGAACTGCGTATTTTCAGTGAAGAAGGATGAACCGAAGAAAGAAGAGAAACCGTCCAAACCAAAAGATGAGAAGAAAGAGGATAAGAAGGAGGAAAAGAAGGAGGAAAAAAAGGAGGATGATAAGGTACTGTAACTGAATACTGTATTGATCCACTGAAAGATGGATTTCCCTTCAGGAAGCAAGTGCACGTTCAAAATCGGAGAAAAAATCACAGAAGAGCAAAAAGATACTGAAGGAAGAAGAGAAGGATGACGGGGGATACGAACATTGTGCTGATATGTCACCAGAGGAATTGAAGAAGGTGGGAGTGATCTTTGATCTCTACTGACTGGTCCATCTCAGGCACTGGGATGATCCTCTCTCTTCTCTCTACTCGATCCTTCTCTTCCCTCTCCATTTCACTCTTCAGTACGTGATTGAGACAAAGAGAGCAAAGCATTTGATAAACATATTTGGATGTCAATCTTCCATCGTTGAAATTAGTGATGGGAAAATGTATAGTTGAGTGTGAGGAAAGGGAAAAAGAAAGCGATGTATCGTCAACTTTTATACTCTCTAAATCATTTATTTTCTCTTCTAATCGATCGTGGAAACCCGTATAAGAAAGACAAATGGAACACAAATCGGGAATGAACAATATGATCCTAGGGAAGACTAGAGAAAACAAATGAACCCATATCCTTCACTTTCTATTTTCCATATAACAATATTGGCAACTAGAATAGGAACCGTAGTAGAACGATCAGAGCAAATAGAGATATTGATTGATGGAAAGGGGCGGAGTCTGGGATGGAATCCAGTAAGTCGTGCACTTTCATCTGTTTCACTGTGGAGAGAACAAGTTGGAATCGGGGGGAATCATCGAGATCGAATAGATCCTCCAGGGAACGGATGTACTTTGCACATGCCTACAAGGGTACAATTCAATATTCCCCCATCCACATTATCCACAAGACTGAATCTTCTTTCTATCTTTCAAATCGAACTAATTTCGCTAACATTTCTGATTTCGCTAACATGTACGATAAACACGAATGTTACTAATTCTGTGGATGAATGAGATCCCGTCTTCCTCCCCTCATACATTACTTCTCACCTTCTCAGGCATTCCCGTCTGCCATTCGACCTTCGTCTGATTCCGTCTCTTCTCTATTCCATGCCTGCAAGGAGATGAATCGATGAAGAAGATAGAGTTCTCCTCGGTGGATCTCACCATTCTACTCGAAGAAGAACGTTGCCAGGAGAGTCCACGCCATCAATCACTGAGAGACGACATTGAAGTTCCTCAAGGAGATTCAGATGGATGAGGAAGGAAGGAGGGGGAAGAGGGGGAGACATACGGGTGGAAGGAGACTCTCGAGTACGATCTGCAGTTGACTGGCAATGTCCGTCGCTCTCTTATTCGAGAGGAATCCTGCCCTTTGATAGACATCAGCGGGAATTTCTCTCTCCAGCATATCGATCTCCGATTGAGAATATCCAAGGAAGAGATAGATCCCTGATGAGAAAACACAATTGGGAAATGTTGATTGAATGCGATGAGACGGAGATGGAAAGATATAAGAATGGGATGTACCAGGATCGAGTTTCTTCTCTGGAGGAGGAGGGACTGCACAGGTGTAGTCTCCATTCTCACACATACAGGGCCCTCGATCCTTGAGATACAATCGTTCTCCGTATTCTGAAAGGGGGGTGGATAATCGATGGGAGGGTGAGCATCTTTGGTCGTCTACTCGTGCGGAAGGAGAAGAAGAGAGAGAGAAGGTGAAGGGAATATCCGAAATAGGAGATGCAGTGAGAGTATTTGTAGTTCGAGAAGGAAGATGGAAGAAGAGGAAGAAGAGAAAGGAAGGTTGATGTACTCAAAGAAGACTCACGATGGGTGAATTGAGGGGAGTAAGAGGTGCAGTTGAGATCTCCCGAACAGGGAAGACCGTGACACGAGAGCACTTCCTCCGAGGTACACTCGCACCACGAGGAGCATCTGCAGAGGGAGAGAGGGAGGGGGAGGGGGAGGGGGAGGGATGGACTGATCTGCTCTGAAACTACTCATTCCACGAGTAGTCATCCTATTTCCTTCTCGATTGAGTTGGTACCCAAATGGACTTGGTCGAGGAGAGGAAAGGGAAGGGAGAGAGAGAGGGGGGGAGGGGAACAATGTATGCAGGAGTGAAACAATGAGGACGAGTTTCTATAGAGAATGAGGAGCGAATGAGGAAATGATGACTGGAATGGATGGAAGAGAAGGAGAATGAAGATTGGGAGGAGGAACGGGGAGAGGGACGACCATTCAAGGTCCTGTCCAGACATCCTTTTAACGTCACTTTCTATTTGACCATTCAGAAAGAAGGCGTGCACCAAATCTACATATTCCAAAGATTCAACACCACCTATTACTATAGTAAGTGAATGAAATTGAAATACTACTGCTTGTGATTGATTGAGTGATTTGAATGAGAAGTTGAATGACTAACTGACCTTCCTGACCAGTCTAGATTCCTCCTCACAATAGATCCGACATGGAAGAATAGACTCCTTCCCTTCGAATCCTTCAGTGAACATCCTTCTGAATGGACGACGTCTCCCACAGAATAGTCGACTACCGTAATCAGTAGGAGGAGGGTACTACACCACACCGGCGGGAGGGGGCGCATGCGTCGTGTAAACCGTCGTGGTCGTGGGTACGGTAATGGTGCTGGTGATCCAGGGTGCGCTTTCCACTTCCTCCAACTGAGGTTCAACCGTAGTCGTGAGACGAGTATGAGGGACGACGACGCTTCTCAAAATTTGTACTTTCCACCTCAAGCACCGCCCACTCTCCTCCCTCCCCCCACTCCTTCCCTTCCTCCCTCCCTCTCTAAACTTCGCCCCGATATTAGGTTCATTCAAGGATGAAACACTGTCCTTTTTCTTCATTCTCTCTACCACTGAGGGCATGGGGAGAGAGAGGGGGGAGGTTAGGAGGTAATCGAGTCTTCCGTAGATACTTACGGTCTCTTCGTTCCATCGATTGAGTAGTCGTTCTGAAATGAATAAGCTCTTCCTCTTTTCTCCATCTTTCTTTTTCCAGTAATCTCTCCTTCTCTCCTCTGGGAAGGGGAGAAAATATGAAGAATTGAAGAGGGACCAACGAAATGAGTAAAGGAGGGTCACAGAAAGCCCCCCCCCCCTCCTCCCTCCCTCCCTCCCTCCTCACTACCACGTTTCACGAAGAAGTTAGTCATAAACAATGAGACGGATCTCTCTCGAACCTTGTGAGTTGTTAGAGAAATCGATGATTCTTGTGACTCCACTCGGTAGAATTCCCGTCGGGATTCCGCTGAACGATAGGGAAGAGTATGGTAGGGAAAGAGTACGGTAGTTCACTCACCGAGACAAGGATGATTGGGAATCATCGTGGACTGGAGTACGAGACAGTGCTTATCCTGCAGAGATCAGAGATCGGACACGAGAGTGGAGAGGACACTAACTGTTGGTTGGCAGGAGCATTGAGTGTCGATGATGGTCCCTCTGGCCTTGAGGAGTAGTTGAGTGCATCTAGTTCCCCCATCACATCCTCCCCTCACTACGGGACAGTGGGATGTCATCGAAGACACGAGTTGTCTGGAGGGAATCCATCGGGAGGGCACTCCTATCCCCCACTCCTCCATCCCATTCTTGACTCACTTGCACTTGTTCTCTCTGTTGCATTCCTCCTGCACACTCTCACATCGAGGTTGTTCCCTCCCCTCGTAGAGACACCGAGGATACAGCAACTCCTGAATCTCCTCCACCTATGACCCATCCCATCTCTCAAGGGAAGTTCCCCTTCTCTTCTCATTTCTTCTCTCTCAACTCCTCTTCTCCTCACATTCAACTTCATTTCCTCCGTATGATAATGCTATTTGTGACCACACTTTTCTCCTTTTCGTCTTTCTTCTCCTCCTTCCTTCGCTCTTCTCCCCCAAGTTCTCCTGAAGGAAGAGGAGAAGAGGAGGAAGAAAGGAGAGGTGAAGAATGGCAAAATGACCTCGAATTCAGAGCAGTTTACAAAATCTAGGAGAAGGAATAGTAATAGAAAGGGATAGAGAGGAATCATTGCTGATAATGGAGTAGATCTACAAGGAGAAGTTTACAGAGAGAAATATTGGGTGAGAATGAATATTGAAGGATGGATGGAGGAATGAGGAACTGAGGAGATGCACAGTTATTTTTACAGAGAATCGAAAGCACTCAGGAATGAATAGTGGAATGAAGATGGTCGAGAGTGAATGGAGGGAGGAACGGAGAGAGAGAAGGAATAAAGGGATGGAGAGGGACGAATCTCCCATCAAATGGACTTGCAAAAAGAGAAGAGAAATGGAACAGATTGCAATTAGGAAAATGCGAAGGGCCACCAGATGGAAAATGAGGGGAAGAGAGAAGGAAAAGGATGAAGAGGCCTTCCCTTTGCCACTATCACTCGATCTGCTCAGACAAGACGGAGATGATCGTGCTGACTGACATTCTCAGGACAGGTCTCTGCTTCATTGGGACACGAACAGAATTGGAGAGCCATCGAGAGAGGAAGAGGAACGAAGGAAGAGAAACGACGAAGGGCCTGAGAGAGGGTCAACTCATAATCGGCATTCACTTGTATGGACAGGTGATGGGTGGAAGTTCCACCTGCATCCAATCACTATCTCATCAATTATTCCCATACTAACACTCGATGCCAGTAAGAATCAACTGGGACACACTATTATGAAGGATTTACAGATGATTTCATCAATAAAAAGAGAAAGAAGACAAAATAGAGTGACGGAGTATGTAGAGTGAATGAATGGTTGAATGGTTGGTTCATACCCCTTGGCACATTCTCCGATCGCAGTTCATTCGACATCTCGTCTTCAATTCTGCCAATTGGAACTTGCATTCCTGGACTGATTCACACTCCCTTAGGGCAGATAGACACGAAGAGGAAACAGCAACTGAAGGATTGACTAGTGATGATGAAAGGAGAAGTAGAAGGGACACTCTCTCTCCCATCTCCCATCCCATACTGAAGGGGGCGGGGCTACGAAGGAGGCAGTGACCTACCGGAGGAATCAGAATCATCCCCACCACGAGAGATTCCCAACTTCTGCAATGGCTCGCTCGATAGATTTGTGAGAGAGAGTGACCTACCTCCTGTCTCAGCTTTTCCTTCTTCTTCTCATCCTTCTCCTTCCTCCTCATCTTCTCTTCAATCTTCTTTTCCTCCTTTTCAAATCTTACCTTCTCCGTTCTTTCTCGTTGTCTTCTATCCTCTTCCTCCTTCTTTCGGTTCTCATCCATTTTTCTTCTCTCCTCCCTCTCCCTCTCCCTCTTCTCCTCCTTCTCCCTCTCCCTCTTCTTCTCCTCCTCCTCCCTTTGCCTTTTCTCCTCTATTCGCCTCTTCTCCTCCCTCTCCCTCTCCCTCTTCTCCTCCCTCTGCCTTCTCTCCTCCTCTTCCTTCCACTTCCTCTTCTCTTCCTCCATACCTTTGGCCTGAAATCTTTCAATTCTTCCTACTATCTCCCTACTATCTCCCTTCTATCTCCCCGGGCTATCTCCCTTCTTCCCTACTCCATCTCACCCTTGGGACTAAAACATGGAGAAGGATGAAAAGAGAGAATGACCATAAGATGAGAGATGAAGAAAAGAAGTAAGGAGAATGAATGAATAAGCAGATGAGATGAGTTTCACTTGAAGGAATTAAGAGGCTGAATGGGGAGAAAGGGGGAATCAGAAGGACTCACTCTCACTGCTGGTGAGGCTGTGATGATGGTGGGATTGTAGTGTGAAGGGGAGAGATCGGAGGAGATCTGCAAGCTGTCTCCTCTCCCTTCTTCATCCCCTACAGTACCTGATACTCGTCTCTGCTTCTCTCTTCATTCATCACTACAGATATCTGCTGAGGGGATTCCTCTCTCTGAATGGAAGGAAGAGATTGGAAAGAGGTGGAAGAACTCACCTCATTCACTCTATTCACTCTTCCTCTTCCTCTCTCCTCTCTCCCATTCGATTGAGTGATCTTCCCCAATCGACTATCTTGTCTTCTACTCTCCTCCCTTCTTCCTTCCCTCTCAATCGTTCCTCTCCCACTTTCATATCCATTCCCTCTTCGATCATTAATTCTCTCTTCTTGTCTTCTGTTCGTCTGCAGTCCTCTCTGCTCCTCACGTCCATTTTCTTGCCTGTTTAGTCCATCTTCGTTTTTTGATCTACCGTATTCTGGTCTAGAAGTGGTCGATTGAATACTATAGTTCGTACGATTCCATCTGTCTGTGTGTTGTCGAGAATGATTCCATTGGATGTTCGCTCTCTCCTTCTCTTGAGTGGCTGATGCGTGACTATTCAACTGTAGATCTCGACTGTCCCATTCTCTTCTTCGGGATGGATCTCCTGCATGAGTTCCGTTCCATTCATTCAATCGTCTCATATTGTATTGGCCATTGGGATGTGATGGCCGAGAGGATTCATCAATCTCTCCTTGGCTACGGTAATCGTGTCTAGCCTGATCCGTCAGAGGGTTACTGTAGACCGTTTGAGAAGTGGATGCAGAAGGATGACCTTGATATGGAGAAGGATGAACTCGATCACTCGAACTCATTGATTGAGTGTTTAAGGGAGAAGGAGGATGATGGGTATGGTGTTGATAGGAGTTCACTCTCATCTCTGGTCTATCATCCGTCCTCGTACTCGATTGGGAAGGAGTACGGTAGCCAGGATGGGATTGTAGAGGATCGATTGGAGTAGGATGATGTGGATGCGGGATATTGTGATTGGAGTGAATCCCCCCTCCGGGTGGATCCTCTTGTCTCATCTCATTCACTGTCCTTTGAGAAGAATGAGGAATCTGCGATGGTCGAGGAATTGTGATTGTGGGGATGGAAGCAGATTCAGTTGCTGATGGGATTTGAGGGGGAGAGTAGGATACGGTAGGAAGGGGAGAAGTGGTAGTGAATATTGGAGAATGAGTAGATAGAGACTGAGAGGCAAAGTTGACGAAGGATACTCGTTGAGTGGGAGGAGGAGTAGGAGGAGCGAGAGGAGAGAAGGAAGAGAAGGGCATTCCCGATGAACGGGAAATCTCGTCTGCAATCCATCACTCTACATTACTCTGTGCACACTAACTCACAAATACACTTGTTGAAGTTTGTGTGCAATCTGATCCAATGACAATCGGATACATTGGAAGAACAATGGCATCTTCCCAGTCCCGTCCACAGTAACCCCTCGAAAGACTCCCAGCACGCTTCCCTGAGAACGATTGAGAAGGTACCGTAACCTCGAAGGGAGGAGATACCTCTGTTGCATTATGCACGTATTGTCTGAGTCAACAACGCAATTCTTTCGGAATAGATTCCATAGTTGAGAGCACGAAACGTGACGGAGACAAATCTGAAGGCATTATTATCCCGATTCGGGGGGGGGGGGGGGGGGGGGGGAGAGAGAGAAGGAGAAGGAGGAGATGATAGAGAGGGAGAATGGAGGAGGGAGGAACCTGATGGAGAGCGACGTCGCACTCTTGAGACTGCAGTTGAGTGGAAGTTGGGAGTGAGAAGAGATCTACGAGGGAGGGAATTCAATCCATTCATCCTCTTCCTTACCTCCTGATAACTGTTTCTTCCACTCGTTGATCTGCACACTCGATGGACTCCTCGTTGTTCGTCGTTTACTGTATTCCCGAGTCACTCCAATCAATCGATATTCCTCCCCATCTGGCTCCCTCTTCAGCAGTGTCTCACAAGGATGTTCATACAAGAGATGTCCGAAGCGACTGCATTCTCGGGAAGCGCCTGAAGCAGTGAGTGAAGTGAGTCTCACCACGATAACTACCGTACCAAATAAAGGATGGCAATGGCATCGATCGTCACCTAGCCAGTGTTTCATTTGCCATAGGAGATTCACGCAGTCAGAGGGAGAAGATGCGAGACATTCTGCACACGAGTCATCGGAATGTCTCATTTACTCCTTCTTCTCTTCTCACACTTCAAATCTCTCCAATTCCTCATTTCTCTTACACATCCATTGCCAATTGTTCTCTATTTCGTCTCTTCTTTCTATTGTTTCCGCAAAGGTCTGTCGCCTCGCTCAGTCGTCTCGCTCTCATCAGTCGATATCTCTCCCGTACAGTACCCCTACGTACCTGTTGATGACACTCCACAGATAGAATCAAATTCGACTAAGCGCAATCTGCATGGAGTATCGTGCAGACATCGAGACCTTCGGTAGAGACAATTCGAATCGAGTGGAGATGGAGCATGGTAGGGATGGACGGGAAGAGGTAAAACTAGCACTAGAAGAGACCATAGGAGGAATCCCATGGACTGGCAGGTATCGAGGACTGAGGCAGATTACACTAGAGGAAGAAAGGCTGTTAGGTGAGAGGGAGGAGTTAGAGTGAGAGAGGGAGAAAGAGAGCAAGTCAACAGCGAGATGAACACTCAGTCATTCCGAGATCATTTATCAGCGTGTTACAGGGTTTAAAATATCAAAACATCACAATCATATGCATGGTATAAAGAGACGACAGGGAATGGAAAGGAACGTCAGTTATTGATTGCGCCGGGCAAAACAACTCATGAGATTCGTTACTCGTTAGAATTGGGGAAGAGGATGACTTAATCCATGTTGTTATCGTCATCGTCGATCTTGGGGGCGAGATAGAATCTGAGATGGCCGTTGTCTTCGATTCCATACTCGACGACGACGGGAACGTCGTTGCAGAGGGAGAGAGTCACTCGATCGGAGATGGTCGACGCCTTCGTGAACTGGTTCATGTACTTGATAGAGAAGTTCACGTTCACTGGCTCCTTCACAGTGATGTTTATCGCGTCCTGAAATACACAATTTAAACTCAAGCACAGATAATCCCGATATGTTTAAGACTCGTTTTATTGGAATGATCTCAGGGGTTTTGTACACTCAAAGTATGATCTAATGAGTAAAAGATCTACTCGGAACACTATCGGCATCCCAACACTTTCTGCAACCCATTTGATGATCGAGCGACTCACCTTCTCGTCATCGGCCGAACTCGAGCTGGAGTACTGGACAACGGAGGATCCAGTGTCTCCCTTTCCACTGAATGTCACTCCCGACTTAGTAGCAGTGATGTTGAGAGAATCAGAGAACATGGAAAGATCCTTGCACGTCTTCTGGAACTCAGCCGAAGGCATCGAGATCACAACCGAGTAGTCCTGGTCGGGAATTCCCAGATGCTCAGAGTCGATGTCCATCATCTTCACGGTCACATCCTACAAACACAACAAAGTACATAAATATCGAACATAATCCCCCAGTATTGAAACGAGGTCTCTCAAAGGACTGATTAGTCAGTGCTAACCTGGGTCTTGTCCCTCTTCGTGTCACAGAAGGTGAACGTGACGCTGTCTCCCTCGTTGTCGTCGTGCTTGATCATGCACGTGTCGTCGTTGTTGGCGCACTTGAGTGCCTTGCTCATATTGGCCAGACTCATTCCAAGGTTGAAGCTGCGATCGCATCTGTACGTGTCGAAGAGACCGACCTGAAGGGTCACTCACTCCACCATGGGATGGAGAAGGGAGGGACTCACTTCCATCTTCAGAGAGACGAGAGCCACGTGGGAGGAGTCCATGGCCTGGAGACACATCGAAGACTCGGAGCAGTCGAAGGGAGCATCAGTCACCAGTTCCTGGAATCATCACTACTTCTTTTTGGGACTCATCCTTGTAAATTACCTTGATGGACTCAACAATTTTCTTGAGAAGGGCGGCGTTGGCGAGCTTAGCCTCGAACATGGTGGAAAGTTGTCTGAAATGGGGCGAGTATATGGAGACAAATGCGAAGCAACACGAATGCGGCAAAAGTGAAATAACAATGGGAAGAGGGAGCTCGAGATGGGAAGAGAGCGCGAGCGCGGGAATTTTACCCGCGCAAAGGTTTTTAATTTTTCGAATTTCCCGACATACTGTATCCGGTTTTTTAGCGCAGGAAGCGCGCCACTTTTGCGAAGCTGCGCGGCCACGCACTCCTCGTTTGCACACTCTTTCGTTCTGAGTATCCACGACGAGAGAGTATGTAAAATGAGGAGTGCTGGCCGCCGCTTCGCAAAAGTGGCGCGCTTCCTGCGCTGAAAAAAAGGGAGTAAACGCAAACTAGCGCGCGCGCGAGTTTAAAAATATACATTTAAAAAGGAGTATTTCAATTCTAATTAATACATTGAATTTAATTCCTTTCGGCACACAAAATATTGCCAATATGCCAAATAATAAAAAACACACATTTTTATTCAATGTTTACTCAATGAATAGAAGTATTCGAAGTAATGGCAAAGGTAACCAAATATGAAGAAGATAAATATCTATCCTGTGAAATACTCCTTCTTCTTCCTTCATAAATATGAACCCGTCTGCCTAAGAATTAGTAGATCCGGAGTGTTCTGGCACAGCCCAAAAATGTTTTTTCCCATAACCCTTCAATCGAAGATGCTGAAAACAGTAGCCGCATTCATTTTGTCCCCCTAAAGAATCCGTTCATTCCAGACGGCGTCACATCGAAAACATCCTCTACAGTACATCTACTCTTCGGAGGGTGCTACATGTACATTAGTAAGGTTTCCCAGATAGAAAGGAACATCCAGTTCATTTTGTATGATAGTTTTCAGCACGTTTCATTATCGAAAAAAAGGGCTATAAAGATTTCATATTTATGAGCTGTGCCAACCGAATTTTTAGACATACGGGTTCATCCGAGAATGAATCGAAGAATGTCTCTCGTGCTATTCGAATGGTTCATTGCCAGATTTGGATGCACCGGCACTTTCCTAGAAGCCTACCAAGCCCCCCCCCCCATTATACTTAGAACCTGACTTAGACTGTTTAAAGTTACCCAACAAGGACGAAACCCTGATCTCACCCTGATCCCGTCGCGTGCACGAGAGAATATGCAAAAGTGAGAGAGCGCGGGATTACGCTGATCATTTCCGGCTTTCCCTTGAGGCTATTATTGATTTTTAGCATTTGTGTATATTCATTTTATATTAATTCAACCTTCCGCTATTCGATGGAGGACAAAAAATAATGGGTCAATGTCGTCCTTGTTGGTTAACTTTAAGATTATGATAATGTTGCTTACATTTAGAGTTTTGCTTAGACTGCTTAGGCTCAGATTTAGATTGCTTAAAGTTACCGGACGAGGACGAAACCCTGATCTGACCCTGATCTCGTCGCGTGAGAGTATGCAAAAGTGAGAGAGTGCGGGATTACGCTGATCATTTCCGGCTTTCCCTTGAGGCTATTATTGATTTTCAGCACTTTTATGTATTCATTCTCAACTAATTCAGCCATCGGCTATTCGATGGAGGACAAAAAATAGGGGGTCAATTTTGTCCTCGTCTGGTAACTTTAAGGCTAGGTACACTACCACTCCCCTAAGGGGGTGTGGCCAAGTGGGCGGGGCTTGGAAGGCCTCTAGGAAAGTTCCGGTACACCTTATACTTCATCCCATCAAGTATCATACTCCCCATTCATCCCCCCCTCCTCCCTTCAGTGGTACACCCAAGTGATTTCTTCCTCTGCACTCTGATGAGTATATCTCGTCCTGCCCACTGCTGTCAGATGAGATCCCGTCAGTCCTATCATCATCAAATATTACTTTATTATTACAGTTGTGGCTGGCAGATCAAATGAGAGACATCAATTCTCTTGAGAACTCCCTTTACAATTTCTATGAATATGAATTACGATTGATCAATCAATAAATACTCAGTATGGAATTGATGAGCATACGGTATATGGGCTAGATAAGTTGATTGACATGGTGAGATGATTTAGCGAAAGACCATGATTATCTATAGAAAGAATGAAATGGCGAACTTGACTCGTTTTGGTATGGCTGGGGAGAGGGATCGATTATCGATCTATAAGGTAGATCAAGTGTGGAAGTGTCGTGGATCGATAAAGTGAGTGATTGTCAGTATCGATAATCAGGAGTAGGGATGATCACCGAGTGGAAAGATCTGGAATGGAGAGATTGAAGGAGAGAAGGGACAGGAGAAGGAAGAGAGAAAGAGAGTGAGAGAAGGGGGATCACTCCATGCTGGTTATCCATTTAACTATCTGCTAAGAGTGTGGTCATTGAGGTTACAATGGAAAGTGAGTATTACAAGTCCTTCTATGCTTACCAGTGTACTCATTCCACGGTTTTCTGAAAGACTCATCATCGTCCATTCAACGGTAATCAATGGATGGTTCTCACTTTGAATGGATGTCGTATCTGGTGGGGGCATTCGGTGCATACATTGTCTCTTCCAATGAAAGATCTCCTTGCTCGTACATCTTCACTTCTCTACCGTAACTACGGTAGTTCACTCTGAACGGGGATTGACTAGGGGGGGGGGGTGGAATGGGGGCTGACCTCTCCCTCTCTCTGCTCTCTCCACTGGATCCACTCTGCTGGCGCACGTTGAGTGTCTGTCCCTCCTCTGATATGGGCATCTCCAGCATCTGCAATCAATTCCTCCTCTCTTCATTCCTTCTTCTCTTCCTTCTCACCTGTGTTTCATACATCTTGTTATCCATGTTCATCGATGGATTGGGTAGATAAATAGTGCCCAGCTTAGTGGGTGGATAGGCAGTCGCAGGGTATGGATGGGGGAGATTGTGATTCTGTGATCGCTGCGAGAGATCAAATATCAGCTTCTTTCTGATCTACGGAGATTACCTTGTATCTCGTCCAGAAGATGCAGACGGAACAAGTGGCGACGATTGCCCCGAGGAAGATTCCCAAGGAGATGAGAATGAGAATGGCTGATGATGCCTTCCATTCCAGAGAGGAGACACTGAGCGGAGGAAGGTAGAGGGGGGGGGGGGGAGGGGGGCTGTACCTCGACTCTCTCCTCTGCACTTCTGCTTCTGATGAGAGGGAATCGACACTGAACCAGGGACGGAGTTTGCCCTGAGTGACCACGAGTGACGTCGGCTCGAAGAGAGGTCTGCAATCGAAGGAGTACCGAGATCAAAGATCATCCTCACTTCAGATCTTCCTTCCCGCAGAGAGTTCTGGCGATTGGATCGAGAGATATCCAAGTGAGATTCACCCTTGTTCTTCCATCCACAGAGGGAGGCAATTCAACTGATCGATCCAAGAGGAATAGAGAACATCGACCAGAGTGAGAACGAAGAGAACGGATTATGTCCTCAACGGAGAATCGATGGTCTGGTGTGGTATAGATACGGTAGTCTCACCACGTGGTGCGGTGTCAATTGTGCAAGTTTCATTCCACTGGTTGCCATCCTGATTCTGTTCTCGTCCCTCACTACTACAATGGTTGCAGGTGCTCGTGCACAGAGGGGAGATCCAGTCGAAGGAGAATCACACGCAAGGATCTGAGAGAGTACGGTAGCTGGATCGAGGACTGACGGAATACCTTCAGATCGAACTTGTCTATTTTGGTGGAATGGAGTAGTTGACTCATGCCCTGTCTGGTGGATATCTCTCCCTGAGGGGAGATGGAGAAGTACTTGGAGTGGAGAGAGAGAGCATCCAGGGAGTATCTCACGAGGGAGGAATTGCCAGTATCTGCATCCTTCGCCTGAACACTCCATGGAAGAGAGACCATCGAGTGATCTACCTTGACAGTGAGGACTCGAGTGAAGGGAGGAGCATCAGAGGAGACTCCCGAGAAGTAATGAAGAAGAGAGAGATCATTGTCGAAGGAGAAGATCGGAGTGTTGTCATTTGCATCGAGGACTACCACGGAGACGAGAGAGGAGTCAGAGAGACCCGTAGAGGACGACACCGAGATGTTCAAGATATGTCTGCAGAGGGAGAGTGGGGGGGAGGGGGGAGGGGGAGGGGGGTACCGTTCGATCTCCTCCCTGTCCAACTCCATCTGAGTGCGTAGTTCGCAGTTCCCTCCGTTGGGAGTCACCGAGAATGCCCCTCAAATGGTTTTTGATAGATTTTCATTCATCATACAAATCCATAACCTAAAAATTGATAAAAAAATTGTTTACCCTTGTAGTTGCCACTGAGAATGGAGCAGGATATGAATGGTGACTGCAGACTACTCTCGACGAGGAGAACATACACCAAATGAGGAGGACGGAGAGACTCAGAGACTGAGACACTGAACGACCATCGTCATCTTCGAGAGAGAGGTGGATTGAACCTCATGTTTTTGTTTTTGAATCGGATGAATCCTCCTCCTGCCCCCTCTTCTTCCTTTCCATCAGGGACGATCTTGATCATCTGCTCATTCTCCTCCACTGTGATGATGACAGAAGCAGTGGTGGATTGACTGGGTTCTCCTCCATCTCGAGCCTCCACTCGCAACTGGAAGGAGAGACGAGAATGAGAGAGAGGAGTCTCATCTCACCGATATCTTCTGTCCTGCCATTCCATTGAGAGGACGAGCGAGAGTGATGAGACCATTGAAGGAATTGATGGAGAAGAGTCCATCCCCTCCCCCAACTATCGAGTAGACTATCCCATTGTTAGGAGCCTGCATTCTCCCTCTCTCCATCTCCTTCTCTCTCCTCACTTACGTCTCTATCCTCATCGAATGCTGTTGTCTGTCCTACGATGGATCCCGGTTGAGTATCACTCTGAGGGGGGAAGAAGGATCAAGGGGGAGGGGGAAGGGATCACTCACTCTCACACTCAATGAATATTGCGAGTGTTCGAAAGCTGGAATCCAATCATTCGCATCTCCGATCACCACAGTCACTGTTGCATTGTGGGCAAGGACGGGATTGATGAGAAGGGAGGAGGACTGAAGTATCGATTCAGTTGTCGATAAAAGGTCTACCGTACCTCTGAGGTGGATACAACGAGTGAGAGACTCTTCCCACTCTCTGCATCCAAGGGACGGACCAATCGGACTGCTCCCGTGTACGAATCAACCTGAGAGAGGAATGGACTGAGGGGGGGGGGGGAGGGAGGGGGAGAACCTTGAATGTGCTCGGGTCTCCCTCCACCAGGATGTAAGTAACTGGTCCTCCGTCTCCATCTGGGTATCCTGCTGCAACCTGGAATGGAAGAAGAGTGAATAACCATCCGATAATCAATAAGGGTTAGACTGTAACTACGAATAAGAATATCTAACAGTGGCAATCTGGAGATCAGCTTTGTTCTCCTCGATGGCAACTGTGATGGAGGGAGGGGAGAAGACGGGAGCAACTCTCTCCCTCTCTGTCGATGACTCGTACGAAGACTCTGAAGAGGAAGGGAGGGAGAGAGAGGGGGAGGGAGAGAGAGGGAGGGAGGGGAATGGAGGGAGGAGGAAATACCTTGAGAAGAAGTAGGAATGGAGTAGGAAGGAGTCGTTGACTCAGGAGGGAAAGTGAAGAAGGAGAACGTCTTCAATTATCCCTTCCTTCTATATTCAACAGTACCATTACCTGAGTGGGAACTTCAGTGACTATTTCAATGTTAGAGGAAGTGATGATGTTGACTATAATGGAAGCGAGACTCTCCTTGGGAGGAGAACCTCCGTCTCGAGCGAAGACCTACAGAGATCAAAGATCAATTCACTGAATGGACTCTCTCCTTACCATGATTCGATGTTCTCCGAGGTGCTCAGCAGTGAATTCCCCATTGATTCTGATGATTCCCTGTCCATCGATGGTGAATAGTCTGCCATGCCTCCCTCTTCCCTCTCTCCCCTCTTCTCATCTACCTGTCATGAGGAGAGAGTACTCCCATCTCGACAACTCCATTCTCTCCTTCATCCTCGTCTACAACTCCTATCGATCCAACTCTCGCATTGGCCTCCAATTGAGAGAGATCCTCGATGGAAAGAGAGACTCGAAGGGGCTGAGTTCCCACGAAGACAGGAGCGTTCCTGTTGGGAGGCCGCTGAAAGGAGATCACTCGTGGGAGGAGAGAGGGAGTGGAGGGGATGGGGGGAGGGGGAGTAGGGAGGAAGGAACTGACTGTGATGGATATCTGAACGAGAGTCCAGTAGAGATGCTGATTGGGAACAGTCGATCGGGTCTCAACTTGGAGGGAGAAAAGGGAGGAGGAAGAGGAGGAGAATGAACCCACTGTGCGAATCGCACCTCTGAAGGAGAGACAGTGGATGGATTAAATGAAGTGAATCTTACGAAGAAGGATGGATAGTAAATAGTCCTTCCTCGTTTCCCCCCTCGATGGAGTAATGGAGATCAGTGAGCGGTAGATCTTCTCCCAATTGGACGACGAGAGTATTGGGAGAGGAGGAATGGGGCAGATCAGTCACTATCGTCTGTATCGTCTCTTCCTCCATCGATTGATGAGAAGAGAAGGAGACGGGACTCGAGGTGTCCACTACCGTATCCTCTACTGGATCAGGCATCACGACGACGATGATTATCGATTGGGCAGTCAATCCTCCCCCATCTGTGGCAGTGACCACAACCTGCGAGATTGAATTGGGAGTGATTGGAAGTGAAGAGATACCTGGTAAGATCTGCCTGGTTCGAGGTCTTCCTTCGTCATCAGAGTGTGTGAGGGTTGATCATAGAAGAAGAGATGAGTGTCAGTTCCTCCATCCACCTCAAACCATTCTCTTCCACTCACTCCCATCACGAAACACTATGAAACAACGTTTACTATCCATTCCTCCATTGAAATAAGAAAACTGCTAGCATCTTCTAATATTGTAGTTACTCACTTGAGTGATTGCGTAAGTGATGGATCCGAATAGTCCATCGTCTTTATCTGTTGCTTCAACCTGAATCTCTCCTCCTCTCTCTCCTTCTCTCCTCTTCTCACCTTCACAATACTTCTGATTCCTCCTCTGGCAGCAGTCTCAGCAGTGAGAATGGGGATCTCGAACTGAGGGGAGTTGTCATTCGCATCCACCTGTGAGAAGAAGAGGAGAGAGGAGAGAGAGAAGGAGAAGGGGATGATCTCACGATGTGGATGGTGATAGTGACTGGGGCAGAGGAACGAATGGGCACTGTGTCCACCTCGCGGGCTTGCACCTCAACTTCCCCTTCCTTCTATTCTGATGATACTCTCTTCTTTCCCATTAATGAGTGCATCCAGATGGTCACTCGGAAGGAGGAGGAATTCTTACCGTGAGTTGATATGTCTGTGGATTGGGAGGATCAGAGTCGATGGAATTGACATTGAGATAGACGAATCCTCGTTGATCCACTGCGAAGACGGTGGCACCCAATCCAGTGAGGACGTATTGGTACGTTGCCGGAGGCATTCCCGCCTTCTGAAGAGAGAGAGGAGAGGGTGAGAGGAGAGAGGGGAAGAGGTGAGATAAGAGGAAGACGAACGAGATCTCCATCGGAAACGATAATCTGTAGACTCTCAGAAGGGAGATGAGGAGAGACTCGCACTGTAGTCCCGATATCTGCATTCTCATCCAAGTATCCCACCGCCGAAGAGACCTAAATACAGACAAACCTATTACTTGAATAAAGTTATCCCTATTTCTTATCTTCTGTGAAACTGCTAAATGGAGACGTATTTTTATACTAATTTAAATCGTCCCCGAAATGTGTGCGAGAGTAGTAAACCTGAAGGACAGGAGGAAAGTTGGAGACGGATCCCTCAATGGAATTGGAGAGTTGAGAGGGAGAAAGAGAGAAGAAGGGCTGATTGAGAGAGGAATCCCTCAGAATGTGATGATGAGTGAATGATCCCGAGAGGGGAAGGAAGAGAAGGAAGAGGAAGGGAGGGAGCATCACTATCGCATCACGGGATGGATCTGAAAGGAGAAGAGATCCCCTTCTGAGGTGAGAGGGACGACAGATTTGTCCCCCCAGAGAGACACGCAGAGTACTCACAATGGAAGAAGACGTGTATAAACACTGCGGGGAAGGGATAATGGTAGATCAGAGGAAAATCGATAGGGAGACCTATCGATTCAGAGGGGAGAGGGCATGAGGAACAAGTATCGAGAAAGGAATGAATGAATGACGAACGAGTATAATATACGATGAATTACGAAGAAGGAATTGGGAGGAGAGACCATTACTCAATGCGATGTATCCACAAAATGTGGTTGATTCTTCTACGGGCACGATTGTTTTCATCTCAGGGATCAAAGGAAGAAAAGAGAACATGGAAGAAGTTAGACTGGAGATGATTTGTGGTAGAACCATCACTTGTCCCCCCCTCTCTATTGTTATCACTCACTGTCTCTCTTGAACTCTAGCCATGAAATAGAAGGGAAATGGAAGAGAGTGGACTTGATTCCACTCTTGACAAAGGTGCGGTCAAGGGGATCATAGGCAAATATTAGGATATCCATTTGAGGGGAAGGAGATAAGAAGAGAAGGAGATTGAGAGATGTGAAGGAACGAGAGAACGGAGTGAGTGATTACTAGTACTACTGAAGAAATGAGTAATCGAAGAGTGGGATATCATAGGGATCAAGAAAGAAGTTAGGTACTTCCATAAATGGAATCATCAATTGAAACGGAGTTTAGGGGCATGGAGAGAAGAGAACGAACTGTGATCGGAAGAAAGGGACTGATCTCCTTCTCGAAATGGAAACACTCAGTTTATAGAAGGACTAGAAGGAGAAGGGGACAAGAGGGAGTGTAGCAAAGAGTGATTGACCACCAGATTATGAACCATCTACGGAGAGGAGATCGAAGGAGACGATGAAGAGAAAGAAGGGAAAGGTAGGGCAGTCGGATGAATCGACCATTCCATTTGTGAAGGAGAATTGAATTATCAAGGAATATTGGTTGGAATACTGAAATGAGTTGAGTGCAGAAGTGAAATGATGATGATTATGTGATGACTGTGCATAGATGAGGAAATGAAGTAGAGAAGGTACGCATCAAATGTGAAGGTAATGATAGGATTTAGTCCCTTCTTCTGTTCTACACAAGGGAACACCCCGAGGGTAAGGAGATGGACGAGGGAGGGGAGGGAGGGAGGGGAGGGGGGGGGAGGGGGGGGGGAAGGGGAGGGAGACGACCTCAGATGGAGAGACACTGCGAATACTGCAAACACTATATGAGGAGAGGCTGACTGTTTGGATACGGTGAAGATTAGAGTGAGAGACTATGGGGAAATGAGAGGATGGGGAGAATAAAGGATGATGAGATCCCCTACTGGATTGAGTATCTTGATCTACCCTCAGGGCATATATCGATTGATTGAAGAGCCTGTTCACACCTTTTCTTCTTCCCACGATGGAATCGAGTGACACAAAGGGGACGAATTGGAACAGAGGAGTAATTGGAGAAGAGAGGAAGTGAGAAGAACAGAGGGGATCACGCAATCTCAATGAAGAATAAGGAAGAAGAGGAGAGGAGTGGAGAGGAGATCGGATGGAAACCAGAGTTTATCATTGGAATGAATGATGAGATCACAATGAATAGAGTAGACCCGTGGATGAATCCTTTCATTTGGTGTTATCGTTGAATCGAGGAAGGATGGAGTAATCGTTGAATCGAGGAAGGACAGAGAGGCAGATTTCTTCCTGTAGATAATGAGTGAGGAGGGGTCGGGAGGAGATAGAGACAGGGGAATCGAAGGAAGGGTCGATGATTCTTCTCTCTCTTTGTGAATTGCACGATTCGCCAGATCTCGATTCAATCCAATCTGAAATGGACGGGATGAGAGCTAGTGATCAAGGTCCCAGTTATACATTATAGCTGCATAAATGACTTAGTTTCTAATCACTCATGCTTTAGTTAATTCATATTCTGCACGCTTATTGCTTTTCCAAATAATTTTCAGTAGAAGAGAATGTATCTATTTATGTAAATTCAATCGTCCTCTCATATGCAGATTTGCAAATTGAACTCGGTCGAAAGGAGAAGAAAATGAAGAAAAATATAGTGAGAATTGTCAAGCAGACAATAAAAAAATATCGTTTGAGGATATAAATATATCATTAGCGGTCTCCATTCTACTGATGAATGTAAGTTAAATAGGTAGAAAAAAGGAGCAAAAACTTGATTATTCGAACGAAAAAAGCGAGTTTCTTTGAAGAAGAAACGAGAGAAGAAGGAAAGGCGTGGAAATATGATACGTACAAAGAAGGGCAGAAGGATGATACCTTCATACTCTTAATGACGCATCTCAATAGTGCCCTCCATGCAATAATCGTCTTATCGAGGAGTAGCAGTTGACTGAATCGTCGTTGCTGACAGAATTCAGTATTCATATAACCCATTTCACACATTTCATCATCTGTGGCGAGCAATGATTCAACATTTTCATTCGTTTACTCTTTGAATAACGAGAAAAAGATCCTCCATTAAAATCTTCTAGGCAAAGTCGAATCATTCGAGATGTTTACGGTATCCCCATCTCATTTCGATATTTCCAAAGAGTAAAAGAAAATGCGAAAGTATATACTGTTACCTCGCTTGTTGATAAGAGCAGATCTACTTCTGCACAATGTGCCTGCTTCAATAGCTAATTGATTCCTACCTGAGATAGAACTCTTCTGAAATGGAAGAGAGTACATTCAATGAAGACTCCCCAGTGATGAGGTTTGAATCCCCTCAAAGATCAAAGATCAATTGAAGATGGGTATAATGTAACCTCGTGAGAGCCAATCTCCCATGTACTCTTCCTAGATTGTCAAGTAGGGGAGAAATGGCCGATGGACGATCCAATGAATTCACCATTGATTCCATCACCTGTAGATAATTTTATGCCATATTATACATTTTGTTATTACAGATTATTATTGATTATTGAAATTATAAATATTTGTTCAAGAATGTTCAGAAATGTGGCAAGGAAATGTTCCATTTCTAATGTCAATGCATTCATCCATAACCCCATCCTTCTCTGGTTTCTCCCAACCACTGGTTAACCAGTGCCCTGACCAGTGGGTGGCGAGTTGCCCACCTACTGGTTGAGGGACTGGTTAACCAGTGGTTGGCGTTTTGGCCCCGCCCACTTTCATCCTTCTCCCCTCCCCGCCCTGTATTACTGTAGCCATTCGTTCTTTGCATGCATAATATGGTATGCAATAGATAGTACATTTATTCCATAAATAGAAACATCAATGGAACAAGAGAATATTTTAAAATTGACAATGCTAACAGTACAAAATCCTACGCACAAAAGAGGATAACAATTGAACTGAGATAGCATGTAAAACCGAAGCAGTTGAAATTGTCTGTACAATTGTAAAGTGGAATCAACTGGTGCAACATCACGCATTCACGATAGAATCGAACTAGATTCGTGGTAATGAAGGGGAAATCGTGAAATGAGTTCTAACCGTTTTTGGCCATCCTGAGGCATGTGACCCCTGAAATCTTATAGTGCACACTTCATTTGGAGCTCGCTAGGTAGGGTCGCACTTCAGCATCACTCACTTCAAGAGCTCATTTCTCGAAAACAGTGAGATAAATTGACCTCTAAGTGACCCCAACTCATTTTTCGAGCTCTATCAATCTATCAAAACCAATTTGTCGAAAACTCAGTGGGTTTTAGAGAAATTGGTTTTGATAGATCGATAGAGCTCGAAAAATGAGTTCGGTCACTTAATTTTGTTCAATCTATCACTGTGTTCAAGATATCAGCTCTTGAAGTGAGTGATGCCGAAATTAAACCCTACGTACTGAGCTCCACAATGAATTGCGCACCATAAGATTGCAGGGGTCGCTCAGAAATGCCTCAGGATGGCCACAACCGGCTAGAACTTATTTTACCATTCCCAAGGACAGCTAGATTCTCTCATGAGAGGCGTGATATTCAATTCTAAAAATTCTCTCGGGGGGTTAATTTAAAGAAATGCGGAAATGTAAAAACGAAAAATAGAGGGAGGGGGCGTTTTTCCGTTAAAGTTGGGATAAGAGGAGGCTATAGATCGATGTAATTAGATAATGAAATGTATACTTAGACAACATCTTCTAAGGGGGTGCTTTGAAAGGAGTAAACAATAAAAGGGAGTTTGATTCGAACAAAATTATAGAGGGGAGAAAAGCTTCCCCCGTCCACATTGGGGTCGTAGAATACCTTGGGAATGGCCTATTCTCCAGTCGGTTTTCGCTCTTATTCATCTTCCCCGTTGGTGTCGATGCCTTCTGCGGGACTGCAACAATGATGTATGAGGTTCAAATTACCGTTCCAGGATTATATACAGAAGCAGTGGGCACAGGCCCGCCGCTGCATGGCTATCAACTATCACTATACACTGATTAATTAAATTCAAGGAAACAAGGTTTTGCCAAACATCGAGAACAACCCAGCTAGGGCTTCCCCCCCTTTGGATAACTTTACACTATGTTCACATTAGATTACTAAATTAAATGAAGTATATAGATAGAAGTTCCGGCGACATAAACATCACGGTACTCACGGTACATGTTGCGGTGGCCAGTGCGGGAATCGTACTTGAGCCATATTCCGTAGTTCTTGACGGATCCCTTGTCCTTCTCGAAGATCTGAGATAAGCAGCATTAACAATTTATAACTTCGTTTAGCAAAATAGGTTTACGAATAATCAACTTCAACATGAAACAAAAATATATAAAATCGCACCTCTTTGCACTTGAGGATCTCTCCGTTTGCCTTCTTCGGACGATGGAGCATGGAGATGAAGCACCAGAAGCGAAACTAGGCAATCGCCGTGTTGGAGGCGAAGATCTGCACCTTGTATAATGAAAACCGTGAATTACTCGGATATTGTACTATAGTATGCAAGACCTCATTAATTGTGAACGTCCAAATGTTCACGGGTCAAACCGAATTGACTATGGAGGACAAAATATAAAATGGGTCAAAAACCACAAGACTTATCAACAACCTTATAGACGGGAGTCACGGGCTCCTTCTCGGTGGGGAGCTTGAGTACGGTGACGATGTACTCATGAAGAACTCCACCTTGAGCCCTGGACGGCATCTTTAACCCTGCAATATAAAAAAATCGCAATGACTATGAGCAAATATAAATATATTGAGAACAATTAAGAAAAATGATAGCACTAACATTAATATAACTTTTTTATCAATCGAGATTAGAGTGAAGCTTTATTTCCGTGGAACAAAATTGGGGAAAACGGGGAATTGAGTCAGACACCCACGATGTAAAAGACCAAAGTTCCACCAAGCCATTGCGATTCAAAGCTGCTTACCTCACCTCCGTTCAGTGGTCGAATCGATGCAGTTGGTCTTGAGGGCCACGATACGAGCCTGGTCGGGCCAAAATGCCTTGATGTGGCCTGAAATATCCAATTCAAATAAACTGATTTAGAGCAACAAATGAGCTAAATAGCGCGCGTGAAAAAATGCTAATATTGAAGAAACTCGAACACGAAATACGAATACAGCCAAACCTACGGGTGCTCCATGTTATTAGCTACATTATGGACATGAAAACAAGACAAAAATCAAGCTCGACACTTAAGAATTATTGACCACAACTAATTACACCGACTCGAATCGAAATCCAGTTCGCCCTGGTGGATACAGTACTACTTCAAATTCCCGGCTCCAGAAATTTACGGAATTTAACGCATAATGATTTTTAATATATTGTAATATATTTTATTGTATTTCTAATAGTGCCACTAATAGTGATCGCTCCCTGCGAGATAATGGTGCCACTAATGGTGGACCCAGAACAAAGTTGGTCAGCTTTTTCAACTATTGTGTGATGCAGCGAAGACAACTTCAACATTTCCTTGCAATTTTTACTTTCAATATTCAATACTCATTCTTCTTGTGGAAAGGCTGATGGAAATAACTATAAAACCATTTCAGCGCGAAGTGCGCTTGAGTCTCTCCACTGGTCAACCACTGGTTGGGATACTGGTCAACCAGTGGTCGGTCGGGGACTGGCCAACCACTGGTCAGTGCACTGGTCAACCACTGGTTGGGCGAAACTCCGCCCCATTGCACTGGTTAACCACTGGTTGGGAGAAACCAGAGTTCTTCCCCTTCCCTCTCTCACTTGCATAAATCTGAGTGCATGGAATTGCATCTCGGGAGATCTCTTCTCATTGCTGTCCACGATGCGCATGAAGGGGAACAACTGGAGGAATCGAGTGGAGGGGGAGGGGGGAGGGAAGGCTTACCGCCTTGCAATCAGGACTCTGACTGAATATCATCTCGAATATGAGGTAGGCCGTGTCGTCGATCGTCGGTTTGATCAAATTCCACGATTCCCTCAGTAGATTACGATCATCTTCGCTCATCTTCTCCATTGGTTCCATCTGAAGAGATGGAGAATGAGAAGAGATAAGTAAGTGGAAGAAGGAAGAATGGTCATCTCTGACAGGGAAGTAAAGGAGGCGAGGGGGCGGGATCATTACTTGTACTACTCACTACAAAGAATATCTGCCATTCGTTTAAGATAATCGAATGAGTGAGATAAGATGACAAATAAGTGCGATCGTAGTTCATGAGGAGCATTCATGGCACAGATTCGTCATCCATTCCTCTAATCCATTCAATGACGAGTCTCAATCGTGAATACAACACATCTCGAACTTCAAAACATCTCCACACCATATTTGCAAGAAAGATTACGCAAAAGAGCACGAATGACGTGAAGAATTCATAAACTGGCCGCTCTCTCTATTCTTTGAATCTCTCGCAAATGATATTAGTACATTTGAATAGACGAGGCAATTGAGTGGGAGTGAGAGGAGAGGACGAGATCTCCCTTCTCCATTCATTTATCACTTGTCTATTTGTGAGGAGTGGTTTCAACTCGTTTCCACTCCACTCATCGAATGATATAATGGACCCGAAAGCTGTCGAACACGTCAAGGAGATCCTTCACGATAAGGTACGATCGATGGGTACTGTATGTTGGATACTGTAGAGGGGATACGATATCCTACCTCACTCAGGTTTGGGTACTGTCATCGCATACATCGCTAGTTCAATCACCTCTGAATTTACAATAACGGTCCCTTTTCAGAATCGAGTATGGGGTCAGATAATGGATCAGGCCTCACAAGCAACGGGCCTCGATCCTGAACAGGTAAAGAGAATAAGGAAGATGAGGAGGAATGACTACTGGAATAGAAAGAAGTATCGGAATGGAAGAGACTTCTCCCTCCCTCCCTCACTCTATTCTGCGATCTCATTATGAAGGGAAAGATTTGAGAGAGCAGAGATAAGAGAGTAGAAGTTACTAGTCCGAGAAAGTCGCACCTTTCACTCATGGACACTCTGAGAACTTAAAAGGGAGAGAAGGGGTTGCTCGAATAGACCGCTCTATCCTGATTGGAATGCCATAAATGGGTGTTATACAGTACTCCCTCATTGGGTCATTGATTGTTTCAGCTTGCTGCTCTCATTGGAGGTCTCATCTCAATCTACCTCATATTCGGAGAACAAGCTCGTATCTTCGCCAATTGTATTCTAGTGAGAGAATGCCCTCTCCTCTCTCTCTCCCTCTCTCTCTGCTTCAGATCGGAATTACTCTATTCATTTACGTGTTCGCACCCCAAGAGAAACCCAAGCACGAGCTCATGATGATCTACTGGTCAGTGATCTTACCGTATTCATTTAGTATCCCTATCCTAATTCAGTGCTTGCTATGCCGTCTCTACTACTCTCGATCCGGCCCTCCAGGGTTCCATCGCTGCCTACTATTGGATTAAGGTACTGTTGATCGATCAATGATCTCCCGAAATGATCTTTGATCTCTGAGGTGGTCGCTCACATTTTACTCTTCCTTCGTCCGTACTCACTCGCCGAGAAGATATTAGCCATGTCCCAGTTGAATGGAACTGAAGAGAAGAAGGAGGGAGATGAAAACGACCACAAGTTGTTCAGGTAGACGAGGGATGATTGTGGGGATTAGATACTCGTGAGATTGATTTGATGAGTGAGAAGGGGGAAATGAAGAGGAAAGGTGATGAGAAATAGGGAATGAGATTGCAGTAAGGAAGAACTGAAGAGATTATTCGATCGGAAAGCGAAGAGTCCACCCCCCGAGAAACCAGAGGGAGAGAAACAAAAGACTTCGTGAGATATCTTACCCCCATGGAGATGATCGAGTGCATCTATTGCAGTACTACGGTCTCTCCCTGGCCACAATCGAGTGAAATGAATAGCATGGAAGCACGATCCCCACCCGAAGACGTGAGGAGAGGAGGAGAGGGGGGACTGACCAGAGTGATAAAGGAGCATTGCAGGTTCGAACTGCTGTTTCCCCCTCTGTCGCCCATCAGATATCCGATAAACCGAAAGGTGAGAAGAAGAGAGGGAGGAGTCCTCATTTGAGAGTATTGATGCTCCCTTCTCAGGTCGTGGATGGAGACCGACGAAGGGAAGAAATGAAATGGAAGACTCTCCTTCTCCCTACCATCTCGATTCTTCCTCTTCGAATGAATCGAATGCTCGATTGGATGGAAGAGGAGTCGGAGCATACGATGTCGAATGGGAACCAAGAGATCGAATTGTGAGTGAAGGGGAGGGGGAGGGGGGAGTTTCTCTCTCTACAGGTGTACAATGCCCCCTTCGACTACGCCCATCTCACGTACCACATCCGTATGAAGGTAGGAAGGGGGAGGGGGGAGGGGAGGGGGAATAATCATGGTTCTCATCAGAATGTCTCTCGTTTCCCCGTTGCTTTCGCCATCAAGTCCAATGCGATTCCTCGAGTGACTGCTACTCCTGCCACTGGAATTCTCAAGGCGGGCAAGTCCATCTACGTGGCTGTCACTGTCCAGGTCCTCCCCTCCCTCCCTCCCAATTGATCTTTGATCTCTTCAGAAGATTGATGTCTTCGATGACTCGTTGGTAGTCAAGGACCGCATTGCATTCGAGTACGTACGCGTGCCTGAGGAGACGCAGAAGTTCGACTTCAAACTGCTCCAGGTGGGAATTCCCCCCTCCCCCCTCCCCCCTCCCTCTCCTCTCTCTCAGAGGAGGAGCGATGATGAGATTGCATCTAATGGGACTAATACTGGGCACTTCTTCTCTTTCATAGTTTCTGCCTCATCTCAAACTTTCGGATCATTAGAGCGGGAATGATTGGGGAAAAGAATGAGTATACGGTAGAATGAGTTGATTAACGAGGATGAATAATAAGGATGTTGATTCAGTTCTCGACTCTCAAACTCCGCAAGAACATCCACATCAAATACAATCCGTGAAGATTGGCTTGTCCCGTCAATGTGGAATAAAGGAGTTCTCCCTCCACTCTTCCCTCCACTCACTCAGTCTGAATTGACACTCGTTAGTGTCTTGTGGAAGAGGGGCCGACAATTCCATAGTATCATCACGACTCTTTCTTGATCTACCCTCCACCCTCTTTCTCCCTTTCTCCCCTCCTTCTTTGTCCCTTGAGCACTTCTTTCTACTCCGTCTCTCCTCTCGACTCTTCTACTGCTTTAGTACGGTCCCTCTCAACCATTCGTACTTTCCTCATTCCCTTATGAACAGTGACTGTGACTATAATTCGTGTATCTTCATCTCGATGAATCTCTATCTGTCCGCTTTTCTTCCCCTTCCCCTCCTCTTCTCAACATCTCCTTCACTGTCATTTTGCCTGAGGCGTCTCCTCTAATTCGTCCTTTCCCTGATTCTTCTACTCTGTAATTCATACTCTCAATTCGATAAGGGGAAGAAGAGACATGTCAGAGTCATCTTCTTCTCTCCATCTTCTAGTCTCGTCGAATATTAAGCATTCCTAAATCTTTCCTCCTCTCATCCCCCTCTCGATTCTACCTTCGACTACCTCCAATCTCGATCTCTTCTTTACTGTTCGTGGAAAGGGATTTCTCCCCTCTCTCCACCCTCTTCTAATAGTCCTCCTTTTCTATCATGACTCTCTCGGTCTCCAACTTGTCATATGAAACCTTTCCTCTCATCTCAAAGAGGCAAAACTTCCTGTCAACCTCTCTCTTCTCTCTCCTCATCTATCCAATTCTCCATTTTCGTTTTTTTTTACCTTTTTCTTATCCCGAAAAAGTAATAGTCTTCTCAATTAGAGATTTCGACGATGGAAGGATGCGATTAGGGGGAATTCTGGCGGAGAGAAGAAGAGACGAAGAATTGTGAGAAGAAGAAGGATTCAATGCAGTTGGTATGCACTCCCAATCCAAGATCAATTAGACGACCATTCATTACCAATTGGAGAAACTGCACTCCTCATAGGTTGAAATGGGCGTGTAATCGAGGTAGATTCTCTGCTCTCTCGAATGAGTAGCTATCCCCAGGGAGGGAGGTGCATTGTGTCCCCCCTGGAAGGGGATTGAATACGTGTTCCTTCCCTTCTCAGGTCTCCATCGATGGAGAGGGAGACTTACGCATCCACAACTTCACCATTCTCCCTTCTGATCAGTGTGCCACTGAGGATCAACGAGTAGGTCTATTGGATGGAGACTCACTCCTCATTCAATCTCCTCTTCCTGTTTAGAAGACGTTCCCAATGCTATTTGCAGGCAGCGAAATGCTGCTGCGGCACAGGCATGTTCTACGATTACCCCCACAAGAGATGCGAGGTGAGGGGGGAGGCGGGGAGGGGGAGGGGGAGGGGGGAGGGGGGGGGAGGCGGGGGAGACTCCTCCAGACCACGAGTTAGATGCACTCTCTGCATGCTGTTATGGGAGATCGAGTGAGAATCTCGGTCCCTCAACTGAACTTTGACTGGACTAACCCAATTCGTCTGTGAGAAGAGCATCTCTCTCGATTTTGGAATGGAGCCAAATGAAGAGGGTCTCCCCGGGGATCACACACTTATGAAATTGAAAAAAATGTAATAAAAATTTATATTTTTGTTTGTTTTAGTCACGTGAGCTAAGTAGTTTTTGATGCGAGTTGAACAAGAAAAAGAATATGGCTGTTATGTGAAGGAAGGAGAAGAAGGAAGGAGGAATGGAAGAACTATTTTGGTGTTCCTTCGATTCCTCCTTGGGGGACTGGGAGTGGATCTCTCTCTCTCTCTTCAGATAGCTTCTCACGTGGGATTCATGTTCGGTCGTCTGAATGACTCTTGGTCTCACATGATAGTCTACGCCTTCGTCTACCCTTGTCTCCTCCTCTCCCTCATTGCTCCTCTCGCAGCAGTTCTTCTGGGGATGGCCAAGAGGGAGAAGAGAGAAGGAGACTCACGATTCGTCAGTTTGCACCTTTCAATCTACTATTATTATTTTTGTTCCCTCCCATTGATTGATTTCAGCCGAATCCCCTGTACCAGATGATCTGGCTTCTTGCTGGATGTGGATGGATCAGTGTGATCTCCCCTCTCCCATTCACTCTCTGGTACTACATACTCGGAGAGGGCACGAGGTGAGGGGAAGAGGGAGAGAGAGGGGGGGTGGGAGGGGTGAGGGAGGAAGGGGAGATGGCAGATTAGGACACTTATCGTGTCAACTCCAGACAGGAGGAGTCTCTCCTTGCAGATCGATGAATCAATCCGTAGTGATGTGCCATCTCTATCGGACTACGATGGAAGCTGTTCCCCATTCAATCGACTCCATGATGACACTATTCTCAGTGCTTCTCGCTTGTGCGAGGTGTGTCCTCCCCCCTCCTCTCCCCTCTCCCCTCCCCCCTCCCCTCACCTCCCCCCTCCCCCTCTCCTTATCTTTCTTCAGATTCGTCACTCAATACCACCGTAACACTCTCAAACTGCGTACGGTGGAGCGAGTGTCTCGTGCCATTTGGTGTGTCATCTTCATGTGTGTCGCCCTCGGAGTCCTTCGATTCTTCGAGCACGATGCAACTGTCTACCAATTCTGCATGGGTGAGGAAGAAAGAGACGAAGATGATTAGATGATAGAGAAGAAGAAGTTATTGCAGACACGGAACCGGGTCCCTTGTGGGCTTCTCGTTGCATGGTCAGAGAAGGAGCACTCATGAATGTTGTCTCCAGGAGTTTCTGGAAGGTGAAGAGTGAATGGGAGTGGAGGGGAAGGAATGGTTGAGGTCTTCCTCCCTCTGGCTGACTTCATCGTCCAATTCCTCATCCCTGGTCTTCTACTCGCTTTCCTACACGTGGGATTCATCCGAGAGCCAGTGATCGACATGGGGGCATTGACTAGACAGTGAGATATCCCTCCCTCCCCTCAATCGATCGATTACCCTCACTACAGTAATCGATTCGGGCGCACTCCTCGTGATCAGACCCGTATTCTGATCACGACAGTCACGGTTTCCTTCCTGGTCTCGCAAGTGCCCACTGCCTTCATCACGACCCTCTCCCTCACTGTCAATCACTTCTCCAATAATCGAGCATGTAAGACAACGTTTATCCCACACTTCAACTATCATGTTAAAGCAATCTCCCCTCAAAGGGATAAATGATTGGATGACAAATGGCTAGGAATTGGTTTAATGTCATGATATGGTCTCTCCTTTCAGTGATGCTTCTGGCAGTGTTCACTGGTCACTTCCAGCCCCTCCTTCAGATGATCACAATGGCAGCCAATGCAGCTGCCCTCCTCACTGCTTACTATGTCATTGTGAAGGACGACGATGTCGACGTGGGAGATTCAGAAGTGAGCACTCCCTTCACTAGACGAGACCTCCCATCTTCTCCCCTACGAACCACTCCAAGTATCCCGGGGAAGCCCCTTTCATTAAGCCCATGTTTCCGAAAATTCACGAGTGATGATGTGAGTTTATTCACGGGCGTGGGATATGTCCCGTTGAATGGATACATCCCTTCCTCCCTAGAATATCCCCCTCTCCCTTCATTTACTTTATTAGCATCGTCAGAGTATACACAATTATGCTCACTTCTGCAATGAAAATGCAGCATATGAATGTGTTCATTAGAGATGAGAAGATCATCTCTCTCTTATCCAGGAATCATTCTCCGAGACAGAAGCACAGAACGAACATCTTCTATTGCGAGTGGAGAGACCAGAGAGGAGGAGGAGCACCAGGTGAGGAAGAATGAATGAATGAATGAAGATGCCTTCTCCTTCTTCAGATTCCTCTCTGTCTCTCACTCATTCGACACTTCTTCAATGAGATCTCTGAGTAGAAAAGGATCGACTTATCCTCTTGGAGATGATGACTATGTATGATATAACTATGATCTAATCATCCCCCTCCCCTTCATCCACTCTCTCTTTCTTTCTACGATCCTCTCGATTGAATCGTCAATGGCTCATTCTCCGTCCATCATTCATTCATTCTCTGATTCTCTCTATTTCCCTCGATCTCTACTGCTCACAGGTTCTCCATCTCAGTTCATCAATCGCTCATTTGTGATTCCCCCTATGATTCCATTGACCAATTCCTCTTTCTCCTCTCTCCCAAACGGTTTATCGCACATCAAATCGATCAATGAATAAATTAATTGAGTCTGTGAAAATGGAATGGTATCAAAAATGTAGTGAAGTGAAGTGATAGGGTGAAGGAAGGTCTCAGTTTTCTTCGTCGAAAGCCGACTGAAATGTAAGGGTGGTGCGTGGTGTGGTGAACGGCGTGTGGTGAGTGCATGGTGCAAGGACGAGGATTGTCATATGGACGGTAGATACAACTTGGAGTATCGTCTATTGGAATGATGGAGGACGGGAGGGGCGGGAGGGAGACTTACGTCTGCCGAGACTCCAGGAAGACTCATCTTACGATCCTCGATACGCAGATCCAATTGAGACATCCGATGGGCTATGTCTGCTGTGTAGCCATTCTGGAATGAAAGAGGAAATCATCACCTTCGAGCTGCTGGTACCTTGTTTTATTTTGCACTCACAATTTAACCTTGTGCGATATATTTTACTATTGTTAATTTCCATATCAAGAGATACAGAGATCAACTCATTGTTTTGTCCCTCTCCCTTTACTTCTCGAGTTCTCATCAATAATTTTAGAGTGATCTTTGTTCTTCCTCCTCACCTTTATCTTCTTCATCACATCTTTGAGAAGTGTTCTCCACACGATAATCGCGTTATCCGTAGACTCGGCATTGAATTTCCTCGATTCTTCCAAGTATCTGCAATCTTCTCTCCTTTATGACTCAAATGCAATTGGTGGGAAGGGGGAAGAAGGGGAGCTTAGCGTCTTCAGTCGCAAGAATACTCTTCTCATACGAAGGAACGTGTCTTTTCCCAACCAAGTTCACGCATTTTCTTGTTGCATCTACTGATGAGATGATACGATTTTCCGGAAGAAATGTTGCGAATGAAGATCAGCAAAAAATGAACAATGAAATGGTAGACTCAAATCACAACAATGCCATCGTAGTCGGTTCAGTTACGAGCAAAAGATATTTTCAAATATTTTCTATCTTATAATATGCGCATTGCTTATAATATGCTTATAATATAATATCTTATAATATGTGCACTATGTGCATTGCGTGATCTCGGGTTCATAGTGACCCCGAAGACTCGGGTTCTCTCCCTCTCCCCCCCCCCCCCCCCCCCCCCCCCCCACCCTCCCTCTCTCTCTCTCCCTCTCTCTTTCCTCACTTTCTGAATTGGTAGATGGTGCATTCGAGGAAGACTGACCAGTAGTACGAACGGAATTTTCCGCAAACCTCAAATTTCTCATGACGATCGAGATCTCGGAAAATGCAAAACATGAGAGACTTTTCTATAAATGACTGAGAGGGAGAGATGGGGAGAGAGAGATACTCGTGGGAAATCACTTGCCCACCTCCAATTTGCCGTGTCTCCTACCAAGATTATCCAGAATGTTATTCATCGACTCGGGATTATCGATTGCCATTACGGAACTCTCGATGACCTGCGAGAAAACGATGAGAGAGAGACAGAGTGGGGGGGGGGGGGAGGGGAGAGGGGAGAGGGGAGAGGGAGGGGAGGGGAGGGGGGAGGGGGGGAGGGGGGAGGGGAGAGGGAGGGGAGGGGGGGGGGTACCTGCATGAATCTGAGTGCCTGGAAGATGAACTCTGTGCTCTTCTTGTCTTTCTTACACGTTTTCATCCTTGGGAAGAGTTTCCTCGCTTCAGGACACTGGAAGGAAGAAGGGATCAGACTCATTGCAATCAGAGATTGAGGGAAGTCTACGTCGTCTGCCCTCAATGGGAAAGTGTGAAAATGGAGAGTATTCGAATGCGTGCGAAAGGGAAGAAAGAAAGAAGAGAAAGAAGAGAAGGGAGACCTGATTGAATATCATCTCGTAGATATCACAAGCTGCATTCTGTTTCTGTGGTTCGATGACTGCCCATGCCTTGAGGAGAAGGGCCTTCTCCTCCTTCGACAATTCATGCCAATCCATCTGAAGGAGATCCGATCAAGAGAGAGGGAGAGGGGGAGACACAGGGAACACGAAGATGAGAAGGATCCATTAGATGAAGACAAAGAAGAGCAAATAGAAGGGAATTGCGTATGGGGGAGTGAGAACTACGAATGACTTCCCCCTCTCGAGACTCGCAGTCTCCCTCTGGAGTTGCGAGTGTTGACGAAGGAGATTAACAATGTCACGAAAAGGATTTGAATGCGAATGAAGATTTGAGAAAGGGAAGGAAATGCAGAAAAGACATTTATCGAGGAAGAGTTGCATGACAGAAAGTGGGAATGACATTAGAAGGGCGAGATTGAGGGCGGAGTCTCATTGTGTGATGAGACTTCCTTCGAGAAGTCCTCCCCTCCTCTCCCTCCAATTTCCCTCCCTGTCCTCCTCCAGCACGGAAATTACGAAGAGATTGACTCCTCCATTGATACTTTCATTAGGGAGACGTCCCTTTCTACTGGGAACTTAAGAAGGAGTGAGTATGAAGAGAGAAGACCAAGCCAATACGAGTCAATCGAGAGATCGTCCAGATGGGAGGAAATCCATGACAGACCACTGGAATGGAATGGAAACGAAAGAGATTATAGAGACCCCCGGGGATTGAAACATATTGAAGGACTTCGTACACAAATTGAATTGAAACCATTCACACTCCTCTTCCTCTTACTTCTCTCCTATTCTCTTCATATCTTCTTCATGTTCTCGTGCGTATTCGAGTACAGTCTTCAATCCCTTCTCATTATTATCCCTCTCCTTCAATGGAATGTAGTGATAGTATGGGATGAGCTTGCGATAGAAGAACTCGATCCATCTGAAGGAATGTATCGGAAAGGAACAGTTGACTACCGTATACCCATCATCCAGATGAAATACAGTACTCCCGCAGGCAAGGAGGTACTTGTATCGGAACGAAGCAGCCACCCCTCGAAAGTTGAAGAGGTATCTGTTATAATTATTGTGGAATGTTCTTTTGATTGAGTGAGGAGATAACTCGTGAGAGTGGGAATGCGAGGATACGCGTGAAATATGGATAGGGAGTGATGGAGGAATGAGTATCTTCCCTCTCTCTTTTCTTCTCTCACTTGTATTGACACGAATACTCGAAGGGACGTTCAGGAGATGGATCTGCATGAAGAGTATCCTGAAGGGAAGGATGGATAGGATGGATACTGAAGGGGAAGGAGTACCTGAGGACTGCGATACGCTTGGTTCTTAGTGAAGGAAGCATCGACGAGTTGAGGATATCGACTGAATGAATTGGAGATGGGAGATGAGGAAGGGAAGAATACCGAGAGAGGAGAACTAGAGGATCTCTTTGAGGAGTTGTACGAGAACCAATGAAGAATGCACGAGGATCTCTCGATGACCAGGGATGGGATGAAGAGTATCTACAGAGGGATGAAGAGGAGGAGGAATCTCCACTCACTCTCTCAATTGCTCCTTCGTTGCACTCCAATTCCCGATTCCACGGGGGTAGATGGATATGGCTGGACCTCCGGAATGGAAACTCCACGCAGGGTAAAGAATATCCCAGAATTCGCCATCTCTCTTCATTTATTCTTCATTATTGTATTGAATGCATCCTTCCCTTCATTCGTCGCTTTGGTAGACGGAAATTATGAACCTTGCTGAAGCTGAATAATGGAAGAGGGCGAGCTACTTTAGTCAATTTAGGACTGTCGAAATCGTTCAGAATGAATTCAGTGTCTGGTAGTTGAGAAGCAAGACGAGTGAGGAATCTATCGACTCCCTGGCATCTTAAGAAGATTCAAATCTGAGGGAAAAGAAGGGAAGGGTCAAGAAACCAAACTAGATTGGATGGAAGGAAATTCGAAAGAGACGAGGAAAATAATACCGTATTTAGAAGATTGGAGAGAGGTCGAACCTGGCTGGGAAAGTACATCTCTTTGTCCGATAGAGGGTGTGATTGATTATCTGATACTTATTGCCCATTGTCTCCAATTGAGACATCATTTCACGAGTGATTCCAGATTGGAAAGGGGCCAGATCACGTTGCCAGTCACTCCAAATAAACAATCACTCCCTCTCTCACTCGTCATTCATTCACCATACCTAGAGACCACAAGGCATTCTGCCAAAACCATCTCACAAGACAGTTTGTGTGCCCAATGGAACCCTAATGGTATAAATAAGACCATACTTTTTGATTTAGCTCGATATCTTAACCCTGCGCCGAATTATAATCTAAAAACCTTAATCTCGCTCTCAATGGAAAAATGCTCGAAATCGGGACAGCGTGAAAACATCGCAAGGGGGCAAGTTAATGTATCATTCTTGATAGCAAGTCGGAATTCGTTCAATTGGTGTAGTGGTAGAGCTCTACCTCTAATGCCCGTAACATGCAGGTTGGAATCTGCCCGGATGCAAGTGGTTTGCACTTTTTTGCAAATTTTTGTATGAAATCTTTCAATCATTCCGACAGTCAGGAAAATGATCCATCTGTTTTCTAACTTTGTGTCATGTATTTGAATGATGTGAACTGAAAAATACGAGTGGAGCAGCTGTACACGAGTACAATGGCCCATTTTACGCCTATTCTGGTTTTAATTAGCGTATGCTGACCTAATTAGAGTTGCCTAATTAAGCTGCTCCAGTGGTCATTTGTGAAGGATCCCAAGAGCTACTGAAATCGCTTTTGATCGTCCAATTTGGTCAAGAATTCCGACTGTCGGAGCTCTTGCGGATTTTGAGAGAATTCGGTATTCCCGAAAGTGGGCGTGGCTTGTGGTCTCTAACCATACCTTTCATAGTACAATTCTTTCGATATTCCATTATCATTAGGTCCTTTATTCTTTGCATTTGCAATCGATTGAGATAATTCATTGTAGATTCGATCTGAGAGAGAACATTTATTGATTTCCCTCTTTCCTTTATCAGTAGGTGTGGATGGGATGGAGATAAGAGAGACTCACCATAATTTCTCTCTCCTCGCACTGAAGTGAACAACAACAATAAAGAAAGGTAAATCATGGAGGAGTCTGATGGAGACTGATTAGATACTACATATCTTTATCACACGATAATCGGAATACAAAAGACTACAGATCACTATCGAATCGAAAACTGGAGCATTTAGAAAGGAAAGAAGCGAAAGGCAATGGAGAGAAGGACTAATGAATGGAGTGAGGTACTATGGAGATTGAGGGTCTATTCAGAGAGGGAGGGAGGTTTACACGAGGAAAGAGGCCATTTCCCCTCTCGTGGTAAAGCATGAGCAGCAAATATTGCAGTGAGAGTTATATCATTATCATGCAAACCGGGATTGTCTTCTAATATTGGTTCTATTGTGGTGAGAGAGAGAAAGGACAGAAGACGTTTCTCTCTCTCTCTCTTTCTCTCAGAGGTAGAGATGGATGCCTCAGAGGAATCTTGCGAGGAGAGGGACGAAGAGGAGAGAGAAGAAGGAGGAAGGGGAAGAATTGCAGAACTGCTCCCCCTTGCAGAAGTAGGACTCTCCTGAATGAGTGGATGAGGGGGGAGGGGGGGGGGGAATACTCACCCTTCACTTTCGCATTCTTGTCCCAGTACAACTTGACGTCGAGCTCTCGAACCTTCATGGATGCATCTTCCTCGTTTCCATTCGTGCATCCCTTCACAATCAATTCGTGCTCTGCAATCCTTTCCTTGTCCCTTCCTTCATTCCGTATGTTCTCATCCTTTTCCAATCCATTTTTGACTACTCATGTAAAATGTGGAAGTGTCGACCATTGTCGATTAGCTTGAAGCAGCTTCCCTTGCAGCAGGAGAGACCCCAGTCGCAGTTCTCCAAGTCCCGTCCCATACACGAATAGCACGACTGCAGATGGAGCACCTCTCTCTCTCTCTGCTGAATCTCTCCATTCTCACCAGTTTCCTTCCATCCTTGTTGTTCGTGCAATTGGGTTGGAACATCTCAGCAGAAGCTATCTCTGCAAATAATTCTCACTTTTCACTTGGAGAGAGGTAATCTGGAATAGACCTCTCCCTTCCCATAACTGCAGTTGTTGATTGTTTACTCTGTGAAGAGAGTCAGATAGATATTCCTACCTGCGATTGAAAGGAGAAGGAGAGAAGAGAGGAAGAATCGGATCATGGAGACAAGGAAGGGCTGAAGGGAGTTATGAAGGGAGGAAGGGAAGAAGACTATCTGTAGAGAGGAAGAGGACGGAGGAGAGAGGGAATTCAAACTAAGAACTCGCACGTTCAACAACCGATAGGAAACAAAGACAGACTCGAGGATGGTTCCAATCTACTGAAGAGAAGGGAGTAAGAAATATATGGGCAGAATGTATGCTAGAAGAAAAGGAATAAGTACATAGTGGAAAAGGGTAATTGCAAGGAACAATTAGTCATCTAATCATCTAACGGTGCTTCACCATCTCACTATTTTTGTTCAATGTTGAGGAATATCCATCATGTGACGTGGGGAATTGGATTGGGAAGGTAGAAGAGACATGGGGAGATAGAGTCGAGAATTCAAGGTCGATAGAGAAGTCATGGAATATGAAGAGGAGGATAAGTGACGAACTCACGCTTGAGTTACAACGGAGAGGAAGAAGAGAAGGAGAGAGGGATGGAAGGACTGTGGACTGGGAATAGAGACTGTGATTAGATGGATGGATGAAGACTGAGGGAATGCATGTTAGAGGGACAGAATGGGGAGTCGATTTGTTGTGTGAGTGGAGAGAGGGAGACTGGCTACTGGAGGAGAGAAAGAGGGAGGAAAGAGGGAAAGGAGTTCATGCGACTCAAGACGAGCAAAGAAGACCAATCGATGCACGTCCCGAGGCAAAACTAAATCATGTTTGAGGAGTGTATGTGATGAGCCCCCATGTCATAATTATGTATACATTAGTAATTCCATTAATTTTATACATAAGAGAAATGAGTAAATGGCTGAAGTTCTCTATAATGTTTTCATGTGATTTTTTATCTATATATACACAGAAGTGAGAAAGTTAATCAAACCGATCGTCTTCCATCATCTCGTGGAACGGGAGCTGTATCAATATATATTGGATATATTGTATCAATGTATCCTGTTTGCTACGTAGATGCATAGCTAATATTTCTGAAGAAGAAACACCTTGAAAATTACTCAAGAGTTGTGGATTGCCGAACACGGACAATAAAATGTTGAACACAGACCATATCTGCGGTAGATACCTGATATTTTCATGAATTCAGTCTGAATACAGTATGGATGCTCTGACTTATCCTATGTCATTGTTTTGTGTTTTTTAAAATTAATTAGAATTTACATTAAGATGATTTATAAATAATTAATTGTAATCAATAAAATATAAATTCGAAACCTCGACACAGTCGTGCTTCCACCGTACCCCTTTTTCGCGGCCAAGCATTTCCCGATTTGAACAAGATTTCTATTTATATTGACCATGTTTGTTATCTATTGAATTCTTTTTCATAACATTGTTGTTGCAGAGGCATCCAATTTAACATCTGTAATAGTGCAATGGACGGTAGCTTAGGCGGACGCGATTACGATCATGAATTAGGGGTGAGACTTTTTATCACACACTTGTTGCGATATATTTTTATGTCACTATCTCTTCTGCAGGAACTTGAGTATGAGGATGAATACTGGAGAGGGATGGAACGACAAGAAAGGATGTATAATGCTCCTGCCAGAATGACGTATCACCAAGTAAAATGTTATTCATGGAAATGTTCCGGACAATATATTTAAAATCTGTTTTTCCTTTGCAGAGCTACCCGGTGATGCAGCGACCCATGATGACCAATGTGAGGATGTCACCTGCAGGTATTCTTCTTTTGTCTTTTGCCATAGTATTGTCCTAAGGGCCCTTGCATGAAGGGCGAGATGTTTTTGCCAGCTCTAAAGATTCAAAGAAAAACCAATTTTCTAGGTGGAATTCGTAAAATTCCGCTCATAATTCGAAAGGCCAATTCTCGAGTTCACTATGCGACCCAAGTAAGCCACCAGCATTTGCCAGCAGTGAGACCGGTCGTCCATCAAATGCGAATGCACAAGGTATTCACCAATTCATCCCTATTTTCGCGTTTAATTTGCATTACCTTTAAAGTGGTTAGTATGTGCTTAAATTATCTATATACATGTGTTGCGTTTGTTAGTGTAGCTTGAATTGTTGAAGATGCATCAAGGCATCGATGACTCTCGAAGTATGATGGAAAGGGAATCGTCCAGTCACGAAATGCCTTATCATGTCCCCTATGCCAACGAGGAAACGGTATGTTACGGTTAGATTTGGTATTGATACTAATATATGTAGGTACGGACGAGTGAGGAGCAGCATGTGGAAGAAGAAGAGGAGGAAGAGACAGAGATGCATGATCACTCGATCAAGAGATTGGAGGACGAGTTAGAGGTAATCCAATATTCAGTTATGCAGCATCATTACCTAAAATGAAATGATAATGTCACATTTTGATGAGTAGTTGTCCGTCTCGAATGATTGGTTGTTTGGCAGATGGATGAGGAGGGGGCGTCCGAAGGTCCCTCCACTAGCATGCCTAAGATGATAGTCAGGCCGAAGGGAATGCCACCCATATTCCATCCTGCGGATAATAAAGTAACCTTTCACATTTTTACGTTAACGTTGCCGGAATTGATCGAATACGCGCTAGTGACCATTTCACATGTTGATGAAATAGATTTAATCAGATGGAATAAGTTTACATCTATTTGCAGGCTCTGATTGAAAATCATCAACTGAAAACGAAATTGGCGGCTCTCATGGACTCTCATTCGAGATATAGAGATGAGGTACGTTATCAGCTATGAACTTTTTATAATAATAGTAAACTTTTTGCGAAATAATTATCACAGATTTGTTTATTTTTGTGAATCTCTTTTTTTCTAGGTATTGCAATTGCGAGATGAAAAAAGAGAGTTACTGAAGCAGTTTCGAAAGCAGGAGAAGGTTATTGAGAAACAGGTATGGATCTTTTTTTTGTGAAAGATGTAGTGCATTATGAAGCAATTGATAGTGAAGTTTTGTCATTGATATGCCTAGACTTTGATTTATTTCGAAGGAGTAATCTAAAATATGTAATGATAACATGAAAAAAGCTATCCCAATATATTTATTACCTTAGTCTAATGTATTAAAATGAAGTCAGTTGAATTGGCGGAGGCTGAGAATCAACTTGCTGAGCTTCGTCGTAGGGAAAAGGAGAAGGACAAGAAGTACGAGAGAGAATTGGCCATGAAGGATAAGAGGAGGAAGGTATGATTTCCCCAGTCCTTATTTTTCTGACGTTCCCTAGAAGCACTTTAGACTGCAGGGATACGTAGTCCTAGCAGTAGTCGGGGGGTAGGAGATTTGCGCAACGGAGCGCCGTTCGATGAATAGTTGGAGTTAAAACTTGGGAGTAGTTTCATTGTAACTAGTGTGTGATACTCTACAATTACATATACAAATCTTCTTGCCAGGCGATCATGACGTTCACTCGTCACCAACGACCAGGGGGTCATGGTCCAAAATTGTGAATTTAAGTAAAAAACCATGATTAGATAAACACCAAATAACGAAACCAATATATACTCATGTTACCGGGATACATTGGGTACTGGGGCACTTGAATCTCAATGGTCACGGTACTCTGTGCTTATCTAGCCATAAATTTCAGCTCGAATTCACAATTTTGGACCATGACCCCCTGGTCGTTAGTGACGAGTAAAATTCATGATCGCCTGGCAAGGAGATTTTTATATGTAATTGTAGAGTAGCACACACTAGTTACAATGATACAAATCCTAAGTGGCTAGGTTAACTTCCCATCGAACGGCGCTCCGTTGCGCAAATGTCCTACCCCCAGTAGTCGGCCTCACCGCACTACACCACCTAGCGTAGTCGCTTACGACTGTAAAATCGCTTGACGTGGCTGCACCTTTACCTTTTCTTTTTACCTTTTATTTTTCTACATTTTCTCGTGTCTCATTACGGACTCATTTTTTAGACGATCACAGTAATGCCTTGCCTCCCCAACAGAAAGGTCGTTTTCTCGAAGGCTACAAAACAGGTAACCTTTCTCATTTGTTGGAGTATATCGTCTCTCTCTCTCTCCCTCAGGCGCAGTCTCTCCGTCTCCGTCTTCTGCATCGTTATCTGGGTGAGTTGTGTGGTCCAGTGGAGGGGGAGCATCGACTGGAGGAGAAGAATCTCATCGTGCTCAGATGGAGGAAGGCCCATGCACCCAAACCCAGTCTGGAGGTATGGGGGGAGGGGCAAGAACTGCATATACTATTTTATAATTTTTTTTTCATTGTGATAGATCGAGAGAATGATACCGTAATACTTTGCATGAATCATTCTAAGTCATTTTCCACGAGACTAAGAAGTTGGCCGAATACTGAAAATATATCCACCTTTTCATATTGAATCTTTCAGATTGGTCGTCAGTTGCTTCCATCCGAGGAGGATGAATTCTGCCGTCGGTTCGGAATTGTGGGAGAGAGGAAGAAGGAGATAAAGAAGTAAGGAGGGGGGAATCAGTAGATGCCCTACCTGACACCAGGGAGTACTCTGATAATAATAATAATAATATTTATGCGGTTCAGGTAGAAACGCGAGTACAAAGAGAAAGATAATGACAAGAAATCAATAGATTATTATTATTAATATTGTGATTCACGAACTGACTAAACTCAAACAGGGGAACTGGAATGGTAGTTTCTTACATATATTCTTGCTGCTCTGGGGAAGAAGCTATGGTGTCTGTAGTTGAATCTTGACGATATGTTATTGAAATTTAGCCCATGACGTGTAGCGTACACGTTGAAGTAATGGGCTTTGTGGTTTGAAATACGGTATTTGCCTCTAAGAAGGTTACTGGCTGTCTTCAAATCAATTGTTTCCCTTCGCTTTTCAAGGGAATCTAATCCTAATTGTGCATTTCTCAAGAGAGTTGGGCATGTTATCCCAAGTGGCGTTGAGGCAGCGCATGAAAAGTCTCCTAGTAAAATAATTTTGTACTTTCTCTAAAATTTTAATGTCTTGCTTCAGGAAAGGATTAAAAACAGGAGATGCGCTTTCTAAAATTGGTCTAATATAGATCGCATAGGTCTTCAGGAGCACCTGGATATTATTAGTACGTAGAGCCCTGAGGATTATGTGGCATGCAGTTTTACCTTTTTGAGCTACCATTTTACAGTGGTTTGAGAAAGTGAGCGACTTCTGGATCATGAATCCTAGGTCCTTCACTAATTCCTTTTGAGCAAGTTTGGTGGTGCCAATGGTATATTCTCTCTTAGAATTGGCTCTTCCTAGATGTAACGAATTACATTTGTGTGCTGCAAGAGGAAGTTGCCATTCTTCTATCCATTTAACGATTTTGTCTATAGCAGTTTGTAATGGGACATGGGAGCTTCCCCTTCGAAATGATTTATAAATTTTAATATCATCGGCGTACATCCGGGCAAATACTCCTCCATTTTGCACGAGGTTCGGGATTTCGGATGTAAAAATAAGAAAGAGGAGAGGGCCCAGTACTGACCCTTGTGGAACTCCGCTAGTCATTGGAAAGGGAGTAGATAAGCTTTCACGTACTCTTACTTGGAAAGTCCTATGGGAGAGATACGCAGTTATCCATTGGATTGTTCTACTAGAAATACCAATGGAGTTTAGCTTCAATTTAAGTTTTGGGTGGGAAACACGATCGAATGCTTTAGCAAAGTCAAAATAAATAACATCGACTGGTTTAGCATCACTAATCGAAGTTGTCCAGTGCTCAAGTGCTTCTAACATTTGTAAGTCACGAGATCTTTTCTTTCTAAACCCGTACTGCTCGTCGGGAAATATCTCTAACGCTTCACAGTGCGCTATTATGGGTTTGCATAAAATGCGTTCGAATACTCTACAAAATAATGAAGTTATTGAGATTGGTCGATAATTTATTGGGTCGTAGTAAGGAGGCGACTTTTTGACAGGTGTAACAATCGAATGGCGCCAATGGGAAGGAACCTCTCCTGTTCTATAGGAATGTTGAAAAATGTACTCGAGTGCTTCCGAGATAGGGACAGCAATTCTCTTTAAGTACGTTAGGTCAATATTTTCTGGTGTCCTACACGAGGATTTCTTCCATTTTTCAATAAGTGCGCAGATTTCATGTCTCAAGAATAACGGGTCTTGATAGTTGCCCAGGTCTGGAAGAGGAGGAACGGTGGGAATTTGCGCATTATCAACAGTAAAAACACTTGCAAACGTTTGAGCGAGTAGGTTGGCCTTGCCGGTATCGTCCATAACGAGATTACCGAATTCGTTTTTCAACCCTTCTACACCACGGGTTTTGTTAGAGCATCGCTTCATGAAACGGAAGAATTTATTTGGATCTTCACTTTCTACAATTTTCTTTTCGAGGGTTTTGTGATAACGTATTAACTCGCTTCTGAATTTCCTATTAATATTTTCGAATTCTCTTTTATTGTCTAGAGTCCCTAGAATGGATTTCTGCAAAGCCTGGAATCGCTTTTCAAGTTGCCTTTCAAGATGTGGGGGTAGTTTTCCATGGGTAACATTTACTCTGGTCCATGGTACATGGGTATCGATGGATTTTTGAATGATCTTAACTAGCATATCGTACATATTATCTACTTAATTCATAATAGAAAATGCCCCAATCCAGTCTACATTTGCTAGTTGACAGTTAATAAGATCGAAATTTGCGCGTTTGTAGTCTCTTCTCATAGTGTAAGCAGGTACTGAATGTGTGAGAGAGAGGTCAAAATTGATTACATGATGGTCAGAGGTTTCAAAATTGGGCCCTACTTTTGCGTTTCTGACGAGGCCGGGGCAATTGGTAAGTATTAAATCGAGTATCTTATCATTGCGCGTTGGCTCATAGACAGACGTACTGCGCTAGTTTAATTGATTTACAGAGGTCAAGAAAGGAATCGGAAGTTGGGGTTATTGTGTGATCTTGAGAAAGGGGGAACTGTTGCCAGTCAATGTCTGGGAGATTAAAGTCTCCGACGAGTACTGTAGGTTGGGGGCAAGAGCAAAAATCGACAATAGAGTTGTTTAGAAGTTCAGAATTTTCAGTATTGGATCTTGGACTACGGTATGCGCATATGAGGCGCAGTAGGTCGCCATTGATATCTAAATCAATAGCTAGTATTTCGTGCGAGCCCTTGACTGTTTCGGAAGCAACTTCTACTGAGCTAATGGAGGAGTGGACAATGATCGCCACTCCACCAGCGCGAGTATTCCTATCTTTGCGAAAGACATTGTAGTACTGATCCTGAGCATCTAAGAGAAGTGAGTTGGGGAAAGTTGAAGACAGCCAGGTTTCTGTGAGACAAATCACCGCATGTTTTTGCGAGAGAATTTGTGAAAGAAATGGTATTTTGTTTCGTACAGAGCGGCAATTTGCAACTACGCCAGTGAGAGTGAGTGAGTTTCTGTCAGTGTTTTGAATTGACCGGCGATTCTTTACCAGTTTCCCTGTAGGCCGTACATGGGGGGACTACCGTAACGGGAGATGTGGTGTATGAACGGGCTAGGGTACTGAGGAATGGGATGATACGGGAAAGGCATGGGCTGAGGGAGGGGGAGGTATGACAGAGGAACGGGGGGAGAGTAGTTGTGGGAGGATTGGTCCGGGAAGTTCTTCGTGGTGTGATTAGGTCGCGCACGGTCACGCGTAATCGAACGGGCACTTGCGACCGAGTTGATTCTCTGTCTGGGTTGTGATAGGGGAGCGAGAGGGGGGTTCGAGTTGATGGAATCACGAAGGAGTCGAGGTGCGTTTCTCTGGTTTCTCTGACTGTACTTGCTAGGTGGCGTCTTCTTCCTCTCACTCGGATCGGCAATCGATGGACGAACATACACGTCTCCGAAGTGAGGGTGATCAGATAGACGTCGCCAGTTCTTGAGGAATAGGCGAGCATGCTGCTTGGTGGGCATGAGCACCTTGGTCAGACGAGGGAAGGTCGGATCGGGATCGGATATTGGCATGCGGTAGACAGCGAGAGGGAGCACAGGGAAACCGATGAGAGCAGACATGGTGACTATCTGGCTGAAATCGTCGCGAACTTGCTGTTCTGGAGATAGGGTACGGTTAAGGGGGAGTCGTGCGATGACGAGACTTCTTTCGAGATCAGAGGATGTCTCAGGAGATACGGTCTGGGGAGGGCCAGGTTGCAGTGAGGGATCAGGAGTGGCCGTAGGTAAGGGAGAAGTGGTACTGGAGGAGGAGGGAGGAGAGGAAGCCACTATGGCACTGAGCCTACGCACCTCGACCTCCAATGCCTTTGATCGCCCCTTCTCCGCATCCAGCTCGGACCTCAGCTGATGGTAGAGTTGAGTGAGGTACTTGATCGAGAATTCATGATCCTCATCGTCCTCATTCGGTCGGTTCCTCTTGGGGTATTCGGCATCGACGCCATCTGGGAGGTGGGGGAAAGGACGGCAAGCACTTGGGATAGCATGACGTACCGTGTAGAGTGCCGATTGGAAGGTTTTGGATCCCGGCACTAGATCCTTGCTGTCGGGGCTCGTGGGGGAAGGGACCACGAGCGAGAGAGTGTGTCAATTGGAGAGAGCTCAAACTTGGGTAATTAAACCATTTAATGCATCTGAAACACACTAAATTCTACTTGCTCGTTCTCGATAATGGTGGTTATTTTGGGGGATTGCTGATAGGGTATTGCAGATGGCTGGGACAGAAACACATCGATCTATTCGGCCCGTCGGAGAGGGCTCTCGCAGTGAGGAAGTGGAGGATGGGACAGAGGGAGAAGAAGAGGAGGGGAGAAAAGGTATCAAGGGTAATTTCTCAAGTCCTACATTTTTACCGAAATTTTGCCGATGTGGACTGATTGTACATGATTTTAGATTTCGGGCATGACTGGTCCTACCTAAGCTATCAAAGCCAATCTGTTCCTTTCCAGGCAGAGAAGATGATGAACGTAGAGGAGGAGATTCTGGATGAAGCAGGGAATGACACAGATGACGACGAATTGATGGATGACATCGAGAGAGCTGTGAGTGAGGAGAAGGGGGGGGGGGGAGAGGGAGGACTGCGTATTGGTAGATGGTTGATATGATAAGCGCATCTTCTGCAGGTGAGGGACAGGCTCCGCTCCTTTCAATATATTATTCCCAACCATTCCAATATCTGCCCTAAAAACCTAAGCATGATCCTACGCAAAATAAATACGAGAAGCAACCTTAGTATGAATCTAAGAAGCCTCACGGCCTCCACTCTCCGCTTTAACGACGTATATGGGAGTGATTTAGCAATAGTACTTTTTCCGTGCTAGACCTCTAAATAAAACCGTGAGGGAGTCGCGCCGGACAATCGAATTCGAAAAAAAGGTTCATTCGTGATACCAAATGTTGCCTGAATGTTCTAATTTTGGTCTTGATATTTAAAACCCCGCTTTTCCGTATGAGACATTTTAACCATCTCGGGAAAGCGATCGTTCTCCTCACATTTGCCGCGTGGTTTCAATAACAGCGCGAGCGGAAGATGGGATCACGGAGGGCCATGGACCCGACCGTAGGGAAAGTGGGCGGAGCCTTGTCCCTCAACTACGTGGTAAGGAGTAATAATTGATAGTGTTCGTTTCAGTTGGAGGAGGAATCAGGAGTGGGAGAGAGGGAGGAAGAGGCACAGATCATGGACGATGAGGAAGAGGACGAACAACTGGTTGTAGTGAACAGATGAGCTCCCCCTCTGGTCATGCTACTCTCTCGACTGCCTATCAAGGAATGCGTCATCACTATGCCATACCTGTCATTGGTCATAACTAGTTCTCTAATCTTCGATTGTTCATTCTGTCTATTTACTACATTTGTATATTGATGTCTAATTTCGTTATGTCAAATTATCGTTTGTTAGTTGCAGTACGTTTCATTGCTTAAAATATAAAGAATTTAAAAATTCGAATGTTCACCGATTATGAATACGTATGCTGGCGTAATTAGCTATCTGTGGCGATGGAAAGTGAGGGGGAAGTCGAATGACTCTGCAGATGTCAATGGGCTATGTCGTATCTGCGAAGAAGGCGACTGCGGTGATGTTCAGTGCAACGGGGGCTATCACGGGTCCAGACGAACTCAATCTCGTCGTTGCCAAGACCAATCGATTAGAGGTGGGCACGAATCCCTTTTACTCACTTTAAGACTATTGGCTCTTCGTTTTGATAATAGTAGGAAGATGAAGATACTCGTACAGTATGCACGACTACTACTAGCTTGTTCGAGTAAGGGTCCCTCTTCAGATCTATGCAGTCACTTCGGATGGTCTTCGGAATGTGGTTGAGGTGCCAATCTTCGGAAGGATAGCTACTATGAATGTGTTCCGATGGAAGAATGAGGTATCTCCTCTCTTTCTCCCCTCGACAGATATTGGCGATTCAGTCGATCGATTCTATCGTCATCGTGACTGTGCAGCAGGAGTTGGCCATCATGTGTTGGGATATGGAGACTGGCAAGGTGAGAGGGAAAGAGGGATACTATTCAACTTCCCTACTCTCTATTCATATTCTTCATTCTCATCTCAATTACCTATATTACAAATGCACTGATGCTTGGGTATTCATGAAGTATCAGGAAAATATCGTGATAACCATTGTAGATGAAGAATCGAGCATTCGGAAACATAATGGAGAAAGTGGGAAGGCCGAGTGAAACGGGAACAATCACTACCGTTCACGTGAATGGAGTGAGTTCTTCCACATTGGTTGTTGATCAAGAAGATGCATTGTCTTCCCTTCCTTCTCATTAGTGGGAGAGATGGTGATGTGGACGATTCAGATGATAGTGGTTCGTGCATACGACCACGCGATCAAAGTGATTCAATGGGACGAGCCTTCGACTGAGTTGAAGGCATTCCAAGTGAGAGTGGAAGACACTCCCATATTCGACGTCGCCTTCCTCCATCCCACTTCACACGGTGAGTACAAGGAGAAGGAGATCACTTCTCTCCCTCCTCTCGTCTATCCCTCGAGAGTAAGTGCATGCCTCACTTTGAGATGATTCTCCTCGCATCGCGTACATCTACGAGGATGCTCGGGGACGTCATCTCAAGACTGCCGCTCTCTCCGTCGATGACATGGAACTGAAGAGTGCCATTGTCACTGTGAGCACGTTTATAGTTGATTAACATGGCACTTTACTACTTTGCAATTACTCGGTTTCACATATCTATTTGGAGAGCAACATCGAGAGTGAGGCGAATTGCATCATTCCCATCCCTGCTCCTTACGGAGGATGCGTCGTATTGGGAAGGGAAACCATCATCTACACTAGGTATATCCATGCTTCTCCATTCCTTTTGGTCGTGACTTCTCGATGGAAAGAAGTGTCGATTTCCTCGTGATTGATGTGATTGAGGGACGACAAGAAGTACGTCTCTGTGGCTCCTCCCCACATGGATCACTCCCACTTCACTGCCTTCGCCCCCATCGACAAGTCATTCAGTCGAGTTCTCATCACTGATTTCTCTGGTCAGCCCATCAATCACTAGTTGAAGTCCCTCTTCAAATCAGGGAGAAGGTGGATAGGCAATGAGTTATCTTAAGGGAATCTCTTCTTGCTGGTGCTCGATCTCTCGCCTGATCAGGGAATCGTCAAGGATATGAGGGTACGCTTTCCTATTCCTCTCGCTCTTTCTCGAACAGATGGCTTTTGTTTTCAGCTGGAGTTCCTCGGAGAGACTTCGATCGCGAGCAGCGTGACCTACCTGGACAATTCGGTGAGATCGAATGGTATAGAATAGTGGTAGTTGTCTCTCTCATCTCTCTCGTCTCCGTTCTTGTCCTCCTCCCCCCCTTGGTATTCACTCTTCCCTCAGGTTGTCTATATTGGTTCTCGTCACGGCGACTGTCAACTCATCCGTCTCACTCCTCTTCCCAATGAATTGGGATCCTTCGTCAGCATCCTCGATAATTATGCCAACATCGGCCCCGTGAGGTGGTTAATGCTCACTTCACTCGTCTGTTAATTCCCTAGTTTGATGAGTATATTTCAATTGATTTGGTATTCTCAGAGATATGGTAGTGATGGAATCGGATGGATTATCTCATGTGGTCACGTGCAGTGGAGGATACAAGGACGGATCATTGAGAATAATCAGTGAGTACCCCACCCTGTGGTGGGCTTCAAATATGACTTTGGCTGGGGGTCGCAAATTGGGAGGGTCGCGGGGTACCGGAGGGTCGCAGTAGGGGGGCATGACATTGACGTCAATGTGATGTTCCGGAAGGCCGCAGCCGCTACCCCCCCCCCCCCCCTCCGGTCGCCGACAGCTGGGCCCCGGCCGGGGGTCACAAAAAGAACTCCGTTCCGGAGGGTCGCAAAGCAAAAATGGTCCGGGGGGTCGCAAAAAAAATTTCGTCATATTTCCTAGCCCATCACTGACCCCACCCCTCCCTACTCCTCTTCTCATTCTCTCTGCAGGGAACGGTATCGGTATCGAGGAGTGTGCTAACGTGGATCTTCCTGGAGTGAAGGGACTCTTCTCCCTCTCAGTATCCTCTCATCTCCATGATTTCCTCGTCGTCTCACTCTCTCACGAGACTCATATCCTGCAGATCTGTGGAGAGGAACTGGAGGACACCAATATTGAGGGTCCGCCATTGATATATCAACCATACATGGGCAGGGATTGCGGCTGATTTCCTAAATCCGGGAGGGTGCCAACCAGTTCAGCCACAAAACCGACAGTGTATACATCAGCTGGTACCCTAAAGTATGAAGGCACTATCCGAAAACCGGGAGGGTATTGCTGCTAGCAGCAATGCTGCCCACGTTTGATATCAACTGAATGCTCACTCACTTCTCACGTAGGTCTGGAGACGGACGAGGCGACATTGTGGTGTGGAACCATCGGGAAGGAAGGGATACTGCAAGTGGGAACCACTTATTTCAATATAAAGAACTCAATTATGAGTGGATGGATGGGAAGATGTCAATCTCTTGTTGAGGTGACTCCATCGTCGATTCGACTGGCCAATGGTAGCTCTTCTCCCTTCATCTGGAAACCACCCGTCCACTTCCCTCCCATCGGAATGGCTAGTGTCAATGCTAAAGCCAAGCAGGTATCATAGATGCATAGAGTATAGAAGGAAGAGAGAGAAGGAGTAAGCCCATCTCTTCTCCTCTGTAGGTGGTCGTTGCTGCGGGGGCGAATCTCTGCTACTTTGAGATCAAGGAGAGAGAACTCGTACTGGTCAAAGAGGTAAGAGGAGAGGGAGGGGGAGGGAATGGAGAGGGAGAGCACTAAGAGACGTCAATCACTTGATCTCCTTCCATTGCAGACTGAATTGAATGAAGAGATCTCTGCACTCAACATCTCCCCTCTTGGTGAGATCACCCTCTCATCCTTTATCCTCTTCTCTCTCTCCATTCATTCATCTGATTCTTTGCAGTCTCCTCTGACATTTCTACAGCAGTAGCAGTTGGATTGTGGAAGGAGATGAGTGTGGTCATTCTCTCCCTTCCCTCTCTCGAACCAGTGAGTTCCCCTTGAGAAGGGAAGGAGATCTCCTTCATCTGCAGGTTGCTCGTCAACCTCTCTCGGGAGATGTCGTCATTCGATCGATCGAGATGGTGAGGATGGACGACAACGTGTACGTCATCTGTGCAATGGGAGACGGCACTCTCTTCTACATACTCATCGACCCGAATACCCGTGAGTCCCCCTCCTCTCCCTCCCCCCTCCAATGGTTCTCCTCTTGAGTGTCTCTGGGAGAGCGTAAGAAGGCGACCCTGGGTACGCAGCCCACCTCCCTCCATCCCTTCATCTCCAATGGAGTCACTTCCATCTTCGCGTGTTCTGATCGACCAGCAGTGATCTACTCCTCTGCTGGTATTCACGTTTCAAGTTCCTTCTCTTATTCAATCTGTCTCTCATCAGGTAAAATCGTCTTCTCCAACGTCAATCTCAAGCTGGTCAACCAAATCTGCACTCTCAATTCGGAGACCTACCGGTGAATATTTTTACCTTAAAGTATGCAATGGTCTGGTATTAGATTTTTTTTCCGGGAAACGAACATACCTGAATGGTGCCCCCCACCCCAGTTGCTCCCTTTATCCTCTGCCTTGCAGTGACTGTCTCGTTCTCTCGGATGGAGACACTCTCATCATCGGTCGCATAGACGACATCCAGAAGTTGCACATGCGATGCATTCCTCTGGGGGAAAGCCCCGCTCGAATCGCCCATCAACCACACACTGCCACCATCGCCATTATCACGAGTAGAGATGATGTGAGAGGGAGGGGGGAAGGGGGCTGACTCTCACGGAATCATTCAGAGTAGTGCACGGGCATCATGCTCTCGACTAGCAGCGACGACGTCGACGAGCAAACCATCGACCAGCAAGGAGGAAGCGAGTGATGGAGATGTAGGGAGGGGAGGGAGGGGAGGGGGAGAGTTGAGATGAGAGGGACTCTTCCAGATCTACTCGGTCATCATAATGGATGCGAACACCTTCGAGATCCTACATGCTCACGAATTCAAAAGCACTGAGGTACTTTCAATCGTTTGACTCGTTCAAAAAGTATCAATTTTTGATATAAACGCCTTTCATTCTTACGCGTTTATCTAGTGCGTGAAGTCCAATAACAATGCAATACATAAGGAACATTGTGCACATTTTGTCATATAAATGAATGATTTCTCCGTCTTTTCTTTCAGCAGGCATTGTCTATCCACTCGACTCTTCTGGGGGAAGACCCCACTCCTTACTACATTGTCGGCGCGTGCTGTGTGCATCCCGACGAAGCAGAGCCGAAGCTGGTGAGGAGAGAAGAAGGAGGGGAGGGGGTGATGGGGAGTGCCTGCAGGGAGAAGAAGGAGGGGAGGGGGTGATGGGGAGTGCCTGCAGGGAGAAGAAGGAGGGGAGGGGGTGATGGGGAGTGCCTGCAGGGAGAAGAAGGAGGGGAGCGGGTGATGGGGAGTGCCTGCAGGGAGAAGAAGGAGGGGAGGGGGTGATGGGGAGTGCCTGCAGGGAGAAGAAGGAGGGGAGGGGGTGATGGGGAGTGCCTGCAGGGAGAAGTATATCCCTGGCACTCTTTTACTAGAGTACGGTTCTGTTTCACTGCAATGTAATTAACGAGAGAACGAGATGATGACAATAAATTATTATCGCAAACAAAGGTTTAAACAGAGAGAAAAATGTCAGATTAAAAGCAAAGTGTAACAAACGACACAGGCAGCAACTAAGCTGCAACTGAGTACTAAACTCACACCAACAAATCTACAAGCAACTCAAAGATAATCTAAAGAAAAGATAAACTCTCAAAAACAAACGAACGAAGCACACAATTAAAAATAAATAATTTAAGAACATCGGAAAATTGAAATGCACTTGATACTACGGTAATCAATTATGATGAATCATGAAGTGACTTTATTGTATCTTCTCTCCTATTCTCCGGAACACGCCCTCTCCTCACCACGAGGAGCTCCCGCGACGATTCTGCTGCTGGCCATTCCATCCTCCTCTACCTCCTATCACTCCATTCCCAACTCCTCTTCCTCTGTCATTCCTTCCTCTGTTCATCACACTTCTTCCTCCCTGCATTCCCCCTCTTCCTCTCATCTCTCTTGCCACTCCATTCTGTACATCCCTCAGCCGCTCGGGGCATTCCATCTGCATATGTCCCGAACCGTTACAGTAATAACAGTCGATTTCTCTTCCCCGATTCGTCCTCAGAGACGAATCGTCTCTTCGAGCCCGTTTCGCTTCGGGTTCTTCATTCTTCTCTTGGTATGGCCACCAATCGCCCGTTCCCTCCATCACAGCATGAACCAGCTGCTCAAAGTCTTCTTTTCCGAAGTCTCTTGATCAAAGGTGTCAACCCAATGGGGATTCCATTGATTTGGAACCACTGCTGATGCCCATATCGTACTCTCTCTCCCGTATCTCCCTCGATCTCCTTCTCCATGAGCATGTCGCACATCGATTTGTGCATTGCCACTTCCCTCTTCTCTCCGTCCGACGAGACCGGGCTTGGCGCCAACACAATTCGAATCGAGGGCTCGGCTGTGGTTATCTGCTTCACCACCGCAGCGACCTCTTCCAGTCCCTCTCCATTCATGCTATTCGGGAGTACAACCCATGTCTGTCTTCCATCCAGTCTGCCCTCACTCTCCAGTCTCTTCAATACTTCAATCCATCGACCTGGCGGTACGAGCTGCATTTCCAGGGTGGAGAACGCTCCTCTCAAGTTGTCAATCGACGAAGACGACTCAACTATGATGAGCGAGGGACGGCACTTCTCGGCTGCATCAGAGTAGTCCCCTCCGACGAGCGCACGAGAGAGGATATCACTCAGCTCCTGTGCTTCTCCTTCCACTACCAGTGGCGATCCATCGGGAATGTGCTGCATCTCTTCTGCTCGATGTGCACATCCACCTCCATACGCTTCAATCCATGAATCAAGAGAGATCTCCTTCCTTTCTCTCAATCTCCTGGGAATCTCCATATTTCCCCATGACGACTTCTCTCCTCTCATATCCAGTAGTCTTGCGACTTCCCGCATTGTTCTCACTCGCACATCTCCGAGTGTTCCGCTCAATCCAGGTGCCCATTCCCTCGCAGCCACCTCTCATCACTGCGTACATCTCTGCGGTGCAACGCGTCTTCTCGCTTCATATTGTACCTGCAACGAGACATCTCTCGTTCTCTCCCATCACAATCCACCCTGTTCACCCTCCAACACTCTCTCACTGACACTCCAATATCTCCCTCTCCCTCGATGTTCACAATCCTCAGCCGATCCAACTGCTCTACTTTCGTCTTCTCTCCCACATTCCTGATATCAAGCAGTGTCGCAGTGGTTTCTCCTCTCTCGACTATTCTGTATGGTCCTTCCCATAACACTGCCAGCTTGTTTGACTCATTCTCTCTCCTGACATATACTCTGTCTCCTATCATTGGCTCCTTCTCTTTATTGCATTTATGCTTGAGATCATACTTTCTACTCATTCTCTTCCTCTCCTCTTCCAATCGCAATCCCACTTCCCTCCTCGTCCTCGTTGTCTCTAACATCAGCACTAACTTATTCTTGTAATCATTCATATCTATCTCTCTGTATTCAACTCCTTCCTTCGTCTCTCTCACAGGCACTCCACTCAATGGTAATCTCTCATCACGTCCATACAGAAGAAAATTCGGACTCTCTCCCGTACTGCTGTGTGGAGAATTGTTGTAGAAATACACCGCAAATGGTAGAGCATCCTCCCACTCAGAAACATCAGAAACAATCCTCCGAAGATTTTCTAGGATTGTTCGATTCATCCTTTCAGTAACTCCGTTCGCCCTACTGTGATAAGGAAGCGTTGTTTTTCGCTCGATCAGCCACAGTTTCTGAATCTCATCCATAATCTGGTTGACGAACTCTCCTCCATTATCAGACAGAATACTCTCTGGTACACGTCCTCCTTCCAATACCCATCTGTCAACTAGCATTCTTGCTACCGTATCCGCCTTCTTCTCTTTCACTACATACGCACCTGCATACTTAGTGAAAAGATCAACCACAGTCAAAATGTATCTCCCCCCTCGCACTCCCTTCTCCATCACTATCAAATCCACTCCAACTATCTCCATCGGCCTCGTAACTATTCTCGGCTTCAGTGGAGGTATGAACTTCTTCTGTGCATTCACGAGAGTACATTTCTCGCACTTATTCACCCAAGAAGGAATATCTCTCAGCATCGTTCCCCAATACACCTCCTTCCTCATCATTTCGACCAATCTCTTTGCTCCCATGTGTCCTACCAACGGATTTTCATGCACATCCATTACCAACTTCTTCCTCACCCCTTCTGGCACATACAATCTCTCTTCGTGATCTTCTCCAATAATATTGAGCAAACCCTCTCTCACAGTGCAATCTTCCCTCGCAATTTTCTTATTCGTCTGGGGTACCGTGTATTCATCTCCCTCACTCGATCCACCTTTCTCAATCATTTCTACCATCACTCTCGCCCACTCATCTTTATCCTGCTCCTTCTTCCATTCCTCCAATATTTTCTCTTTCTTTTCCTTCTCCTCTCTTTCTCTCTTCTCATTCTGATCTCTTTCCCTCTGGCATACAGTCTTTGCTCTAGTTATTGCATTCACTACCAAATCTTCTCCAGCACAGTCATCACTCTTCTCTCCCTCTATCGGACTCCTCGACAATGCATCCGCGACTACATTCTCCTTCCCCTTGACATGACGAAACTCGATATTGAAATGCGACAAATCACTCGCCCATCTCAAGATTCTCCCACTCACGTTCTTCCTCTTGAACATCGTCACTAGTGGAGAGTGATCCGTTCTCACTATTATTTTCAGTCCAAATACCAAGTGCCTCCACTTCTTCAGACAATCCGCCACTGCTAACGCCTCAAGATCTACCGTCGAATAATTTCTCTCCGCCAACTTGAGAGCTCTCGAGTGAAAAGCTAAAGGCTTCTCTCCCTGATCTGTCTCTTGCGACAACACTCCTCCTACTCCCCTCCTGGATGCATCTGTCGTCAAGATCATCGGTCGACTCTCATCTAGTGCTCTCGTAAAATCGGGCTGAGCTAGAATAGGTGCTGTGGATAACGCCTCTTTGATCCTTTCAAATGCATTCTCCGCTTCCGCACTCCATTTCCACTCACTCTTCACAGTCATCATTAAAGTTAAAGGAGATACAATCTGAGCAAAATTTCTGATAAATCTGCGATAATACGACGCCATTCCCATGAATGATCTCAGTTCGCTCACATTCTTCGATCTCTGATATCCTCGAATCGCTTCCACTTTCCCTGTCTCAACTGATACTCCTTCGTTAGATACAACATGTCCCAAGTACGACACTCGGTTAACAAGAAACACGCATTTCTTGTAGGAGACAAGCAATCCAACGTTCTCCAACTTGCTCAGCATATGACCTACTAACTCCACATGCTCTTCGATCGTTTCCGTCGCTAATAGCAGGTCATTGATATAAAGAGATACTTTCCTCTCTCTCCCTTCCTTATTCAAATCCTCCTTAAACAACTCCACCATCTCTCTCTGAAACAAAGAAGGCGAATTTGCCATTCCAAATGGTAATCTATTGAACTGGTAATGCTCTCCCAGTACACTGAACGCCGTCACTGGTTTACTCTCATCCTTCAATCTCAGCTGCCAGAATCCATTGGCTAAGTCAATCGACGAGAACCATCTCTTTCCCTCTAAAGACTGCAGAGTGGACTCAATGTGCGGCATAGGGTATGCATCCAATCTAATCACCTGATTCAACCGTCTGTAATCAATGCACAATTGAATGGACCCATCCTTCTACCTCACAATGACAATCGGGCTAGACCACGGAGAATCTGACTTCTCAATCACCTGCTGATCCATCATTTTATCCAGCAATTTCCGCAGCTGCTCTCGTATCACGAACGGTACTGGTCTCGGTTTCTCTCTAATGGGCACGCTATCACCAACATCTATCTTACACTCTACTCCATGCAATTCTCCCAACTGGCCTTCGTAGACTGCAAACACCTTTGAAGGCTCTTTCAAAACTTCTTCCAGCTCTTCCGGCAGTACTCCCTCTCTGTTCTTCTCCAACACCTCCTTGATCTCGACCCAACCAGCTCTATCTCCATCCTTCTCCTTGCTCCTATCATGATTCCATGAGACATCCACTTTGTTGACTACTCCACCACGATCTTCTTCCACTAACTTTCCACCCATCTCAATCCATTCCCCTACCACCTCATTCTTTCTAATCGTGATTTCTTCCTCGCTGAGATTTATCACTGGGATAGAAACATTTTTCACCTCTCTCTCAATCGACATAATTCCATCTACTACTTCTTCCCTCTCCGACCACAACACTCGCACTCCATCACTCTCATCTCTTCCAGTCGTTACCATCACACTTCCCATCTCCCCTGGTCCTATCCTGACTTCCTTCACTACTATCGCCTTCTCTCCGTTCTCCTTCTCTCTCAACCAATCATCTCTAGGCAGCTCCACTAATCCAATGCCCATAGCATGAAGAGCAGCTCCACCCAGTATAACTTGATCTTCCACTCCGAGCGGATTCTTTGAGACATAAAATCCAGTCTCTGCCTCCTTCCCAATCGATAGTTTCACACTGAGGATACACTTTCCCACAATATCTATCGTATCTCCAGAGGCACTCTTCACGTTATCAGTCTTGCATCTCTCAATCTGTACCTCCATTTCCCTCACTCTCTCCATACTAATCAATGACACTTCTGCTCCTGTATCCATTATAGCTACCATCTCCTTCCCTCCTATCATGCCACTCACTGGGTCTATTCTGTTCATGAAAAGGCTCTCATCATTCACTTTCTCTCCTTTTCCCCCCATCTCTACTCTATTCGCCTTCGGAACATAACCTTGAGCATTCGCCTTCGGAGGAGGGACATAAGGTTTCGCATTCGGGTTGAACGATTTTCTGCCCATGAATCCGCCTGCTCTCGCATCCTGGCTGCCTCGTCCGTTACCCTGTCCTCCCTTCTTAGATGTGCATTCACTCGACTTATGCCCGTATCCCCCACAATCATAACACTTCCACTCCCCTTTACATTCTGCTATCCTATGGCCAGATTCTCCACATTTGTGACACAATCCATCCTGCCTTCCTACGCCATTCCAACTCTCCTTGACTCTCTCTTCTCGATGACGATCTCCATTCCAATCCTTGCCTCCCTCTCTCTTCCACTCTCTATTCCGGTCTCTATTCTTCTCCCGATTCCAATCTCTGGACTGTTTCTGCACGAACTCCATTCTAATCAAATGCTCTCTCATCTCTCGATACGAACCATCTCTTTCAAAAATCTCCAACATTCTCAGATACTCAGGAGATGTCTTGTACAGATACAGTAACTGCCTGATCTTGACTGATCTCTTCTCTTCCTCATCCTTGTACAGTCTATCCACCCATCTATCCATCATATCGCATACCGCAGACACTGATCTCCCTCCCACTCTCTGCTCTCTCAGCTTATTCTGAACCTCGATCTCATAAAATGGATTTACCTCCTCCGAAAGTCTCTTTCCCAAATAATCTAAGCAAGCATGGACACTCTCCATCTTCACTCTCTCCGGAATGTTTCTGAATTCATCCAACGCCTTTCCCACTAGGACCTCTCTCAGCATAGCCACCGCAATCTTTCTATCCTCTTCTCCATATCTAATCTCAAATCTCTCTCTAAAATCCTCAAAATCTTCCTTCCTTCCCGCATATACTCTCATGTGAGGCAATTGGCAACCTCCCTGTCTCTGTCTCCTCTCTCCAACACTGTCCCTTCTCCCTGCTAACTCACTTGACACCTCGACGCCCTCCTCCATCTTCACTTCTCTGAGTCTCCTTCGCTCCTCCCTGCTCTGGTCTTGAGCCTCGGATGATCGCGATGAGTCGACTCCTCTCTCTCCCAGTATTCTCAGCTTCTGTACTTGCTGATCATAACTCGAAGAAGACCTTTGCTCACCTTCCACTCGTCTCTTCTCACTCTCTTCCTTCGCTCCCTCACTTCTCCCTATCGCCACATTAAATGCTTCTTCCTTCTCTCTCATTCCTTCCATCTCCTTCTTGAGAGACACCGCTTCATTTCTGGCCGCCAAAACTTCCGCGTCTCTGTCCACCAAAGCCAGTTTCAACTCTTCTATTTCATTCTTCTGCTTCACAATGAGTTCCAACCGACGATTCGCCAATTCGACGTTCTGCAATCCTTCCGTTTCCTTCATACCTAATGCTACATCTATCTCTTTCATCTCATCCCTCCATCTAGCCCATTCTTCTCCTATCTTATCTAATCCTTCCTGCTGACAGACATGCAATAAAGCATCAACTACTGTCTTGATTCCTTCCTTCTCCTTCAGTCTTTTCTTTAGCTTCTCCAACACATCCTCCTTCGGGGCATCTATTCCTTCTCCTTCCATTACTCTAACTCTTACTTCCCTCCAGAATTGACTACACTCTTCCAGTTCGAGTACTTTCTGTGCGTACAATTCTAACATCTCCTCTAACGTCACTTCTTCTCCCGTCCTTTCATTAATCTCGTTCGCCTTAGCCACGCGCCTCCAACTGGTATTTCATCATCATTAATCACTGCTGGCGGCTCTAGTGCTCGCATCGCTTCCTTCACTTCATCTACTGCCTTATCTATGTGTTTCGTCAAGTGCGTCACCGCTGGTTTCGATTTCTTATTAGCATCTGCCCACTGCAGGATATCTACCTTCATGAACTCCATCACTTTGCAGCATTTCTCACTCCTCTCGACCCAAACATTCCTCAAAGCTCTCACCTCGTCAACAGCAATCCTCTCCAAATTATCGCCGAGAGCGCCCTCGACAGCATCATTCAGTCCTCTTCGACCCGTATTAACTTGTCTCAGGTTGTCCATAGTGCTTCCGTACAGAATCAACCGAAATTACCTCAACACACTCAATCACTTCTCTTCCGCAGTCTTCTCACTGCCAAAACACTCGTCTGAGCAATAATCACAGTCTATCACTTCGTTAGGCAACTTCAGGAGGCAAGCCTCCTCTGACAGTTCATTCTTACTTGTTGAGGCTCTGCCTCCAAACAAGATCAAAATACTCGCGTCAATCAATTACAGGGTCGGTTCGGCCCCCATATATCCCTGGCACTCTTTTACTAGAGTACGGTTCTGTTTCACTGCAATGTAATTAACGAGAGAACGAGATGATGACAATAAATTATTATCGCAAACAAAGGTTTAAACAGAGAGAAAAATGTCAGATTAAAAGCAAAGTGTAACAAACGACACAGGCAGCAACTAAGCTGCAACTGAGTACTAAACTAACACCAACAAATCTAGAAGCAACTCAAAGATAATCTAAAGAAAAGATAAACTCTCAAAAACAAACGAACGAAGCACACAATTAAAAATAAATAATTTAAGAACATCGGAAAATTGAAATGCACTTGATACTACGGTAATCAATTATGATGAATCATGAAGTGACTTTATTGTATCTTCTCTCCTATTCTCCGGAACAGAAGAAGGAGGGGAGAGGGTGATGGGGAGTGCCTGCAGGGAGAAGAAGGAGGGGAGGGGGTGATGGGGAGTGCCTGCAGGGAGAAGAAGGAGGGGAGGGGGTGATGGGGAGTGCCTGCAGGGAGAAGAAGGAGGGGAGGGGGTGATGGGGAGTGCCTGCAGGGAGAAGAAGGAGGGGAGGGGGTGATGGGGAGTGCCTGCAGGGTCGTCTGCTCGTCTTCGAATGTATTCGATCCGACCAGAGGACATCTCTCCGTCTGGTGCATGAGAAGGAAGTGAAGGGAGCGCCCTACTCTCTCTCCACTCTATCGGGGAAGCTTGTCGCCTCCGTCAACAGGTTACCACATTCCCCCCACGTTGTTGTCGGGCATTATCATCTCCGATCTACACATTTTTTCGGAATATCATCATGGATTCCCTTTAGTATTGAATAATTAGTATAACACGGGTCTTCCTTAAGAATGCAGGAACGTCTGCCACCAGGAAAAGACATAGTCACGAATTTCGAAGAAACTTAATTTATGGATACTATGGGGGGTCCAAAGAAGGTAAGTCCACTTGGTTTGGTCAATTTCGGACATTATCGATTTTTTGTGATCTACCTTTGGGAATACTGTAAATCGGTCAATTTTGATCGTACAGCCTACTGATTTTTTCCATTTTACGCGGAATTTCGAGATCTACAAATTCGTCTTCATTCCCCTCAACCGGAAAGGCCGGCTTCGGGGACTTTTGGCCAAAAAACTTGTTTTTGAACCATGTTTATCGATTTTTTTCTTCATTCCCCTTCGATTTTATTTTTGCATTCGATTCTCCAAACAAAATTAGTAGGGGTCCATGTTAGTGGAGTAGTAAGTGGAGTCCCGGACTTGGTCGATTTTTTCAAAATTTTCGTTTTTTGACCGCTTCTCAGTTCTAAATGGTCCAATATACACATTTAAAATAAGAAATCGATACATCTCGACGAGTAGAATAACTTTCACGAAGGTGGTCGAATCTCTAAAATGACTGGTTTTCGAGATATTTTTAAAAAAGCTGAGAAAAGCTGAAAATATCAGGGTTTCGCTATGTATGACGATATGACGCCGTATTCGTAAGGACCGGACAATTCGAAGAGAGCCTGGAACAGTGATTTTTCGAAAACATGGCCTCCAGGGTAGTTTTTCAGGCTGAAGACGATGGTATACTTCTTTTTGCATAATTGACCCCAAATAATGATCTACGAAGGCATGAAAAATAATGATATTTTCGGTTTATTTGATCGATTTAGGCGCAGACTTCCTCTAGAATCATGAAAATTGTTTTCCTGGGGTAGTTTTTCATTTTCTTCACGATGGGATAGAAATCAGAAACCTTTGATAACGTCTTCATTGAGGCGAAAACATGGCTACAAACATGGAATACATGGCGAAAACCTGACATTTTCAACTTTTCTCAGCTTTTTTCTTAAATATCTCGAAAAAAAGTTATTTTAGAGATTCGACCACCTTCGTGAAAGTTATTCTAATCGTCGAGATGTATCGATTTCTTATTTTAAATGTGGTCCGGGTATCCACTTACTATTTCGACATAACAGTACTCGTTATATGAAAAATGGTCAACATGGACCCCTACTAATTTTGTTTGGAGAATCGAATGCAAAAATAAAATCGAAGGGGAATGAAGAAAAAATCGATAAACATGGTTCAAAAACAAGTTCTTTGGCCAAAAGTCCCCGAAGCCGGCCTTCCCGGTTGAGGGGAGTGAAGACGAATTTGTAGATCTCGAAATTCCGCGTAAAATGGAAAAAATCAGTAGGCTGTACGATCAAAATTGACCGATTTACAGTATTCCCAAAGGTAGATCACAAAAAATCGATAATGTCCGAAATTGACCAAACCAAGTGGACTTACCTTCTTTGGACCCCCAATAGTATCCATAAATTAAGTTTCATCGAAATTCGTGACTATGATTTTTTTCTAGTGGCGAAAGGAGCTCGTTTTCCTGCATTCTTACAGTGTTGTATTGGAAATTTTCTTGAAACAGAAATTCCGGTCCTTAAACTTTAGGGTCCTTATACAGCTAACTATCTATCGCGAAAACTGATTTTTTTACTTTTACGGATCATCTAGTGGAGTATATTAATGGGTGCTATCCAGAAAAAAGTTTGATCTAGATGGGAGACAGTGATGTCTCCGGCCTGTCTTGGAATCGTACCGATCAGGTATCTTTTAGTTCGGTGCGACTGTTCGAGTGGTCGACGGAGAAGGAACTGAAGTTGGAGTGTTCTCATTTCAACTACGTCACTGCACTCACACTGAAGACGAAGGGTGAGAACACGCGAATCTGCTTTTGTCTGCCCATCTCTCAGTTGATTCGCAACTAGACAGAGTAGTAACTAATGCACGTGTTTGATCCGCCTTGATCAGGTGATCTGCTGTTGGTGGGAGATCTCATGCGCAGTCTATGTCTCGTTAACTACAAGAGTATGGAGAGTGCCCTCGAGGAGACTGCGAGGTACAAGAGATTAGCAATCTATATTAATTATGAGAGAATACTGTGAGAATAGAAAGCGTAGTCCGTGGTGTGGTGGGCGAGATTTAGTATATTTGTTTCTAAGTATACGCGGAACATTTTTCCTCCGCGTTCCGCGTATATTTAGAAACAAATGTACTAAATCTCGCCCACCACACCACGGACTACGCTTTCTATTCTCACAGTACCAGACCGGAAACAATACCGAAAATTTTAAAAACATATCTTTAATTCGTTTAATATACACATGGAAAATCATTAAGTTTTAGTTTCTTTTGGATAAAATGTAGTAATGTGAGAATGGGCAGGAATTGTGCCCCCCGATGGATGACTGCTTGTGAGATAATTCACGCCGATTCATTCCTCGGAGCAGAAACGAACTACAACCTGTTCAATGTAGAGAAAGAGAGCACCACTGTGGGAGGAGAGGAGAAGCAAAGACTCATGGTAGGTAACCCTCCCGATTTGCTGTGATGACAACCCCCTGGTCAAACATACTCTGGCCTCCACTACTGTAGTCTCGCTCGATCTGCATTTGAATCCTTTACAGGAGAACGGTTCTTTCTATCTGGGAGAATTTGTGAATGTGTTTCGCCGTGGGCAATTGGTGTCGGCCTGCGTGGAGTCAGTCACCATTCCTATCTCCCATTCCATCCTGTATGGAACGGTAGAGGGATCGATCGGAATAGTGTTGCAGCTGGATAAGCCCTTCTTCCAGTAAGTAGTTTCGCGTCTTATATGATTTTAAGATATTATACTGCAGGTTCTTCTCTGCAGTGGAAAGAGCAGTTGCTTCTCGAGTCTACAACTGCCTCCATAATGAACACAAGGATTATCGATCGGCTTCAACCGAGAAAACTACGATGAACAAGGTGCGCATAAGGGGAATACACAACTTCGCAGAAAATTGTAATTTAATTCTAGTCCGGATTCATCGATGGCGATCTCTTGGAGAGCGTGTTGGACCTTCCTCGATCGGAGGCGCTCGAAATACTCGAAGGAATCGAACTACCAGGAGATAATCAAAGCAAAAACCCCGAAGAAGTTCTCAAATTGATCGAGGAGATGTCCCGAATGCATTAAGCCTGAACCGGTAGTACTGCATACTTCGCAGACACAATGTACTCATTCCACACCCCCTTTCCAGACGTTTTTGTTGTTATTTTTTCACGTTACGACTTACGACTCTCCCGTTGAAAAAAATGTTTTTTTCTCAAGTGAGTAAACAAGTTAAACGACACTTAGGGCTAGCGCAATATTTGTACAAGCGCCCAGAAGAACGATAATCATTTCTTGTAGAAACAAACACATGGTGAACCCACAACTTCAATCAAAAGATCATCACGATAGGCAGATAACATGGATCAGACAATCGAATCACACTTCACTTCTTCTTTGTCGGGGCCTGGAGAGGCGAGCCAATGTCCTTTCCTCTAAGTTTCACCCCGAGTGCTCTTTCCATCTTGGCCAGAATCTGCTGGTTAGGAACTGCCTTGCCCGTTTCATATTCAGATACCACCTGAAATAGAATACTAAAATAAAGAAGCTTTGGACCAGATACACATACAGCTATTTAAACAGCTAGCTTAAATTACCTGAGGCTTCTCATTGATAGCTGTGGAGAGGTCCTTCTGGGTCCATTCCTTGGCCTGACGAGCCTTTTGCATAGCCTGTCCGAGATTGAGCGAGACTCTCTCGTGGTGAAGCTCTTCAGTCTCCTCGTCCAATCTGACATATTAAAAATTTATCAGTTTATCGAAATTCATCGAGAAAAAATGGATATTCGATCTTCACAATAAGCAACAAGGAAAAACCTGAGTGTATTCTTGGCCGCGGAATGCTGCCGATTTCCGCCAGCCATCACCTTCTTATTCGTCTCGATGTTGGCTCCTCTACGCTGGGCAGCATTGATCTCCTACAAACGCGAAAATCAATACGCTAATCAGGAACAACAATTAGAAAATGGAGATAAACTGAGTAGAAAACAGTTAACGCACAGCCTGAGACTTGAGGACTCTCGAAGCAGGCTGGTGCTTACGGATGACAGTGACATCATTGGGATCGGTGTCAGACTGGAGGTTTCCGAACTTGGACATAATGAATGTTGTATAAACTGTAAGAGCAATGAATGTGGAGAAAAATGATGCTTTATATGCGAAATATCAGAACTGGTAATGTTGTGCAAAACGACACCATCTAGAAATTTCGTGGGCGGGGCCTATCCAGTGATCTGCGTGTGTTTTATGGTAAACAGCGCATTCGAATTATTTAACTTATTTTACCACAATTTTCTAATTTATTTTTGTCATTTTGTGGGGAATGGCATAACGATGCGATGTACATAGCTGTCTTATTGATATATTTTAATACTACCTCAGCCGAAGCATTTCGGTAACTACACCATAATTACTGTGCTATATGCAGTAACTTTTCTAAATTATTTTCGATTCTCGTTTAAAAGGTTTTATAAACGTGTTTAACAATTTTGGCAAGGCTTCTCACTTCTTGGAATAGTGAGCATAAAATAAAATGCTGTTTTATATAGATCTCCTCGAATTGTCTAATCGATTGCACATCCGTGATTTATTGTTTTTTTTTTAAATAGACTATTATTGTGCTCAGGATGGCAGCTGCAGTTGCTAGAGCAGTTCCCCTCACTGATCGAGTTGCGATCGTTACGGCTTCCACGAAAGGAATTGGCTTTGCTATCGCCAAACGATTGGGACTCGATGGTGCCTCCGTTGTAGTATCTAGCAGGAAGTCGAAAAACGTGGATGAGGCCGTGAAGGCTCTCCGAATGGAAGGAATTGAGGTATACGAATTTTAGGTAGCATCGAGTAATCAATGCATTTAATTGAGGCAGCAGGCATACCTTGCCATGTCGGAATCAAGGATGATAGGAAGAAGCTCATTGATTTCACTATGGAGAGGTCATCCATTTTTTAAAATGCGATTGTAATATTTCTATATTAAGATTTCCAATGTGATTATTTCCACAGGTACGGAAAACTGAACATTCTTGTCTCGAATGCTGCTGTAAATCCGCACTACGGAGACATCCTCACTATCAGTGACAGCCAGTGGGACAAGATGATTCAGCTGAACGTGAGATTCCGTTTCATGAGTTAATGTACATCTTCTACATTAATACTGATCGCACTATTTCAACTTATATTCAAGTTAATAATGTACTTCGATATAATCATGCCTTTACCAGTGATGTTCTTAGCATTGATAATACGATTCAACTGCGAGAGAAGTTGATCTTGAAGAAAGTTTAGAGAAATAGAGTTCATCAGGTGACCTGATGATCAGGTCTACTGCACATGTTGAGGAATTATTTAAGGTTCGATCTGCGCTGCAGCTCACCCAGGAAGCAGTCCCACATCTCGAATCTACCGGAATGTTAGAAGATTTTAACTTTCAAATAATTTACCTATCTTGATTACTATCTGTCTTTTAGATTCCTGAAAATTTTATTTGTCTGAAAGAAATATGCTGCAGCTGTTTAAGTTGTGGAATAACATGCGATGTACGCAAGAAGTGAATAGGTGCTCTTCAGTGGGGCTTCAGTGGTATTCGTGTCCTCGGTCGCTGCCTATCATCCCATTCCTGGTCTGGGAGCATACTCCGTTATGAAAGCTGCCCTCATCGGAGTGAACAAGGCACTCTCTCAGGTATCTCTTTCGATAGTCATATATTCATTTCGATAATTTTATTGAGAATTTATTTAGGGAGAGCAGGCGGGTTTCTTCAAAATGCTTCTAAAATAAAATGCTTCTAGAATCCAATAGTTTATGAGCTGCTGATATGATTTCGACACCAAAAAAATAAAAATTTTACGAAATAAATTAATTATTCGAATTAACTAAATTAACGCCGAGGCTGAGATACAGTACGCTCGGTCTTCCAACATTGACTTAATCAGCGACTGACTTTTTGTCTTCGTATTTTTCATTATTTATTTTTCTTAATTTTTAAACTGAAATTATATGAAAATATGTTTTCGAATTGATATACATGTCATTCTGGGAATCATAGACCAAGAAAATAGCTTATTACTGAGCTTATCACTATTTGTCATAGGAACATCGCGTGTTCTGCTTTCAGACCGAGAAAATAGCATTCCGTTCGATGACACCTGACCTTGCTACGCGAAAAGACGTTCTTTAGGTTCAGTAGATTGAATTGGCATAGGAATATAAGGGGTGTCAAAGGACGGAAGTACATTATCGATCGAAGGAAAGTGGGCATCAAAAAACGTCGCGGGTTTTCAGTCTACAACTCGATGTAACTTTAATGCTCCCTCTGCCACATTAACGCAAATCGCGGGATTGTGTGCTCTAGAGTTCCTAAATTGTATGCGTAACGAAATATAAGGTGTGGCAGAGGGAGCAAATCAATAATAGGTCGATTGAGTGGAAACTAGAAACACAGTTTTCTAAATTGACTATGAACCGCATTATACCGGCCTCACAGTGGTCAAAATGATCTGGGAATATAATTGACATAGGGAGCATTCATTCGGAAAGGAAAAAAATAATCTGTATCAAAAACAAAATGTTGAAAACAACTGAAAAAGTTTTGATAGTTCAGAAGCGATTTAGAATCGTAAACTGAAAAGAGATGGGGGTATACTGTAAGTTGGAATTCTAAAATGACCATGCTCTGCGGTCCCTAAATTTATTGGAATAGAATTGTAAATGGAAAAATTCTTTTTTTACACTGATAGCATATATGATCTGAATGGGAATTCGAAGTGTATTAGACAATAATGTTTAATTAATTCCAGTCCCTCGCCCATCGTGGTATTCGAGTGAACGCAATTGCACCCGGTATGCAGATTTATTTTCAATAGACCTCTTCTCACGTAGTGACATTATTTGTTAGAATAGTCTTTATGTTAGAATTAGGTTGTGCTTGATAGTAGTGTCGTAATAATGGCAAGGTAATATTGCACAATTGAGTCGGTGAGTCACTAGACTACGCAGAAAGTGATGCTTAGCGACGATTGCATCAGTATTGTGATGTGTGGATGGTATCCTATTGAGGGATCATCCAGACTGATTTCTCCCGTAGTCTGTACGAGAATGAAGATGCCCGTGCCCGTCTGCTCGAGTCCATTCCCCTCCGTCGATTGGGAGAGGCTGAGGAGTGTGCTGACACCGTTTCCTTCCTGGTTCGTGCACTCTTTAGTTATTCTTCTGACCCCGAAATGTGTACACTAGTATCACTTATATAACTCTATATTTTACTTTGGGAATATAATGAGTGAAATTATTTGGAGGTTTCGGATGATTCGTCGTACATGACTGGAGAGACAGTCTCCGTCAATGGAGGAATGCACACCCGTTTGTGATTCGCTTCTTCTACTAGTCAGTTCTAGTCATTAGAATATCACATATTTAGTTTATATTCAATTGTCCATTCATAATGATTCGTTGGGAGGGATAATCCGTCCGTTCTCATTTTGTTGTCGTCCCTATTAGGGAGCCTCGCTACGGGATCTCATACTTTCATTTCGCAATCTATATTGTATCGAGTCGATGACTTTTGCCGGATGAAGTATCAACACTAACAACTTTTCGTGAAGTGCTATCACTGCAAGCAAGAAACTTGGGGAGGGAATGGAAGACGTGATTCGGGATGGTTATGCTCGATAATTGATTCGATACTTCCGGTGACTTAGAGATGGCATTGGGATAGAAGATTGAGCGAAGTCTCCTCCCCTCATAAGGGGCTTCTGCCTCCTCCTTCCTTCCATTCTCAGTCAATATCTACCTTCGTCTGGATGAAGCAACTGTCGTGCAGGAAGTGCGAGGGACACGGTCTACTTGCCCCTCTCAAGGGACATGCCCCCAAGTGCCCCTTCAACAACTGTCCCTGTCACAGAGTAAGCCACTCCCATACCCCATCCTCAGTCTCTCTCCTCAGTGTTCTGCTGTGATGAACCTCCGTGCCTCTGCACTCGTCCGTCGTTTCCGTCATCGAGCACCCGATACGAAGACAGCTCTCATCAAGACTGTCAAGTCAAAGAATGGAAACATGCGACTCAGAATTCTTCCCAAGAATGGAAGAACTTCCCCTGGTAACTACATTTGCTCACTAAGTACAGTAGCCTACATATTCCAGGTGGGACCGAGATCAACTACGAACATCGTCGTTCTTCCTCTTCCTTCTCCTCATCGACTGATTCTTCTTCCTCTTCTTCCTCTTCATCCCCTTCTCCTCCCACTCTCACTCCCATCCAATTCATACCCGATTCTCAGCAGTTCATCAATGATCTCGCTCTCAATCACGCCATTTCACTCTTCCTCTCTCAGAGGTACCGTATCCTTCCCTCTTCTCATTCATCGTAATCTTCCTTCAGTGCGTTCTCCCTTTCTCCCGCTGCCATTCAGCAAGTGACTCTGATGCATAATTCTCTGTTCGAGGTATACTGTAGTCCTCTTCATCGATTGATTCGTTCCTTCAGGCCGCTGCCCTTCCTACCCCCATCAATTGCTTCCTTCTGGGATCTCTGTCCCCTCTCCTCTCGGTGTGATCTCTTAGTAGATCAAAGATCACCCCCGTTCGCTCTTCGTGAGCCCGTTCACTGTCCACTGTTGGATATTCCCAGTATCCCCTATGGGGATAATCTATATACTCCTTCCTACTGTATTCCACATAACCAATCGATAAATTACTCGTTTATTAGAAACCTATGGTAAAGTAGCAAATATGACAGAAACAATTCACAAACTACATTTGAATCTACCGTATACTGCAGGGAAGGGGTTTAGGAGACGGAGCAAGCACTATCAGGATCGATCTCTTTGGGACTATCGGCTCTCTTCTTCGATGAGTGGATATCGAATTCCTTGCTGATGTGACGACTGTTGAGAATCAATTCGACGATTGCCTGGAGATGAATGAGATGAGGGGAGAATCCATACCAATTCCCGAGGGGAGAAACGAGACTCCCTTCTCGCAATCCCAATCTATGACCAAGAGATTTGGTTGAGAATCACATGTGAGACTATTATCCAACGACCAGAATCCATCACCGTAATCCGAATATTGAGAAGTGAGTAAGAGATGAGATATCTCACTTTCGTCAAATACGTAGCAGTACTCGTGCGTAGATTGAGATTCTCGAGTTGGTAGAATGGACGAAGGTCACTCCTCTCTTTGATTCCCTCTTGATCCGCGTAGATATCGAAGGCCTTTTTGATCACCTCAAACAACGAATACATCTACCCCTCCCCTTACTGGACTTATTACTCTAGATGAACAAGACGGGACCTATGATACCGGTCTGTTGAATCTACTGCACATACGATCAATATTAGCAAGCAGTTTACAGTTCAATAGGAAATAAATCTCGGGTGGTACAGTATTCCACTGTTCTTCTCTCTCTCACCTCCTCCTCTTCCTCTCTCTCTTTTCTCGACGTCTTAAAATCTCAGTTTTATCTCTTCTCGATCTTCTGCTTAACTCGCATCACGAAACCTTCCATTTCATCTCTCCTTTTCATAATTGGGAATCACACAGTGAGATAAGGTGAAGGATAAGGGAGAGATTCGTGATGAATCTCATATTAACATCTAATTCTTACGCATCTCCTCCCCCACTTTCTTGCCTATCAGACAGGCCAATTTCACTCAATCTCTGCAGCATAGAGGATAGTCGAAGATGTTTCCCTCACTCACCTCCTCGCAGTCAAATTTATCGTGGAAGGAAACCTCCGGATTCCTCTCGAGGATTGTCGCCACGATACAAAGCAACTGAAAGTGAATGAGTTATCGACAGGAGGGATAAGCATCGGGATGGACTCACCTCTACAATCAATTGTCTGTACTCGGGATGGACGATGGTACTCATCATCTCCTCCAGTTTGTACGAGAAGTTCAGTTCGAATTGAGTCATATCGGAGAGAGTTGGCTGCTGCAATGAAGATGACCATTCTGAGTTGTTACCCGCCGAATAAGAAGGAACTCATTCACGTGTCTCCCTTTCATTTTCCCATTCCCGATGCTGAATCTCGGCTGAAATCCTTCCTTGTTTATGTTGCAATGCCAGTGACGAAAAGATTAGAATAGAAAGGAGGACGATGATTGGGAAGGCTTCCTCACTATAATCCCCCCCCCCTTCATCTCTTCTTCAGCGTCACTCTTCATTTTCCTACCTCACAGTTTCTGAGAGTGAATCTGGAGAATTCGACTACTGGAGTATATAATGGGTGAGATACCTGGGGTAGAAGCAGCCCCGCAATAACAATTCCCCCCGAACATCTCTCCAGAATCCTCCAGACTCGATCGTAGAAGTCAGAGGGGACACGATTGAGAGAGCCATTCAGTCGACGAGTTTGTAGATTCGACCTGGCCAATAACAATTATCATTTCGAATAAGCATAGACCGAAGGGGAATGGTTTAACTGTCGCTGGACTCACAGAAGATGCCAGTGTTCTCTGGTCATAAGGGCCCTCACTACATCCTTGATGACCGTAGGAGAGAGATCGTAGATGTCCGCACGCTTCACACCTCAAATGCACTCTTCTCCTCTGCCAATCATTCCAGAGATTCCGCACACGAAACGTCACTAATGTTATTGGAGGCATGCGACAAATCCCGAGATGGGAAAGAGAAGGGAGCAGGGATTAGAAGGTATCTCATCACTGATTATTGCATCTCTCCTGCCCACACATTCTTACTTTTCATACTCGCCACGATCTGGGCCATCGAATAATGATGAGCTGAAAGAGTGAGGAAAAGGGGAGAGGAGAAGGAGGAAGGGTGAGCGGAGGGGGAAGGGGAAGGGTGCAGCAGAATGGATGGAGGGTAAGTGCACTGTGCAGACTGTCCCCCTTGCCATCCCCTTGACTCACTGGATGGAATTCCCGTCGTCTGTGGAGTTGGGGGACAACTGGCAGAGGAACCGACGAGATCCGAACATTTGACGTATTGGAGAAGGAGTTTGATGGCCTCTTGCAACCAGGAGAGACGGATAGTGAGAACTCCGTTGAAGGTGGACGGAGATTGGCATATCTGGAGGAAGAGATGAAGGAAGAGAAGAGTGAAGGACACTCCTCTCTCCTCACTCACCAGATCAGCACACGCGATGATCAATTCCTGCTGCATCACAGCAGATTGGGGATCATCAGAAGGACAGGAGGAGAAGAGGAGATGCACTATCTCCACAGGAGTGTGCGGCTTGTTCAGAGTCACTTCACGCACTCGACGATCACCCAGAGTCACCTGGAAGGAGAGAGAGAGAGAGAGGGGGGGAAGGGGACTGACCTGCTTACCCCTCACGAGAATACTCGTGATTCCAGGAGCGAGTGAGTTCATTGTCTTCTGTAGTCTTCCTGCACAGTATCTGACTAACCACCAGGAACGAGAGGCGGACACTCGACGATAGAGACGATCGAGACGAGAGACCAATGAGACTGAAGGAGAATGAAGTGACCGAGGGAGGAAGAGGTACTCACTTCCATTCACTTCGAAGTCATTCCCATATCTTGTCATCATGACCCAGATTGCGAAGGCAGAAGAACGAGGACAATCAGGTGAATCCCTCGAGATTATATCCATCAGTTCGTGATCAGAATGGGAACTGCAATACGGTACATCACTAGAATACTGTACACAAACTATATGAGTAATGAATATTATAATGGAATTACTTAAAGAACTAAGAATGGACGAATGAATGAACGAACTGACAAGAAAGAAGTGTCAGTGAGTTCCTCATCCTCACTCTCCTTGAGTGAAGTGTGCGACGCGAGTAGTTGTCCCCCCTGCAAGGGATCACTGCCCATCCTCCTTCCCCTCCTTCCCCATCTACTCTCCCCTCTCTCTCACTAGTGTCTCTTCGAGGGGCGAAACATCAAAGTCGATATCATCTGAAGTGGCAAAGTCTACGTGTTCCATACACGCAGAATTCAGAAGTTGCTGAACCATAATTAGAATTGATCAATGATTCTCGAATACTCCGTGGACTCACATGGACTCTTCCCAGTCTCACTCTCACTCCATTCACGTATCCATTCTTGAGTTGAACGAGTAGATCGAGGATGTGATCGAGGTATTCTCCTAGAAGGATCTCCCATCTCCCCATAACAGTAACAACGACCAGGGAAATGCACAATGACTTGGGTATTCAAATCATGAATGAAGAATTACCTGCTACATTTTCTTCGCGGAGAACTATACACATGGTTGGTCTTCCATCCAACTTCCATCGTCGAGCCACGAATTCGACGTCTCTCTTGATGTTGTCGATGAGTACAGCAGGATCCGATGAGAGGTAGAAGTCCTTCACTTCGAACAACAACGGATAGCACAGGATCGTGTCTCCGAACACACGGAACACCTGCAGGGTTTACGGTGAGAGGGACTGGTGACCTTTGCTGTAGACATGCCTTGCTAGTCCCGAGAGGGCCGAAGGGTCGGGAAGGCCTTCCTGACAGTCCGAGTCTCTTGCTTCGACCGAGACACTCGAAGACCTGCAGAGGACGAGGGGACTCACACTCCCCTCTCTCAACTGACCTTGACCATTCTGGCACTTGGCCAAATCTGAATGGGTTCGACCTCGTGAGGAGTCTGAGAGGGAATACCGTAGGTAGAAAGCATTGATTGCAGTCTAGTAGACTCAGAGATTATCGCCATCTGCACTACGGGATCCGCCCCCTCCATACTGCCCTCAAAGGGAAAGATGAATACCGTATCCACTACAGGATGAGTACAGTACCTGGAATGCGGAGTGTCGATTGAGATTCCTCGGTCGTTGACTAGCTGGCATCCTTCTGTTGATGGGGTCCAGATCCCCCGAGTGGATCAGATTATCACGGAGTAGCAGAAGAATGATGTAGACTGCATTCGACCAGAGATGATGGCCAAACTCACTCGGAGACACCTCCAACAACAGTCATGCCCATTGAGAGAGAAGGAAGTGATTACCGGAGTGAGATCTGTTCCCCCGTGCTTCTTCTCTTCCTCTGCATTCACATCCTCCACGTAATAACACTCGGGGAGAATCCAGCCACCAGACACTCAAATCACCACTAATCTGATATCTTCACTCCCTATTCTCACCACTTGAATCGGACACGAGCAATCCTTGCAATTTGTTCCAATATTCGTCGTAGATCTTTTCATCTCCTCTGCAGAAGGAGGGAATAGTCATTGGGGTCAATTTATGTCAATCACAGAGAGTATCATCCACTCACTTCAGTTTGGCAGTGATGGAAATAAGAGCGAAGAAGAGAGGGAATTGGCTCTCGATCGAATCGAATTTGTGAGTTTCGTGTTCTTCGTAGAAGGGACGAGTGTTGTCTTCCACCTCAGTCAGATATCCATCACGAAGGAATCTGCGAAGAGGGTTCAATGGGGGGAGGGGGAGGAGGGGGAGGGGGGAGGGGGAGGTTGACCACCTCCTCATTCCGTATTTCCCCTCGAGTCGTCGTATGCACTTCGTCACAGTCTTGTCGAAGATGTTCTTGTTGTGAGTGGCGAAGGAAGGCCAACCAACTGTGATGAGAAGAGCAGCATCTGTATTCTGAAGGGGGAATTCGAATGGAGAACAACCACCGGAATCACCTTCGAATTACTCTCCCTCGGTAGAATTGTTTCGAACGTCGTTCTGTTTCTATCGTGACCATCGATATCGACGTAGACCACAGAGGCACTCGTGCCAGATGAACCGTACAAGTTGAATCTGAAGAGGGTCTCTCTCTCTCTCTCTCTCTTTTGCTTCCTCCACAGGTTCTCTAACCCATTAATTGCTTCCAGTGCTGCCTTCACCATTCCCAATGAGGAAGCGTGCAGTTCAGGATGACCTCGATTGTACCTCCAACATCGATATGATGATACTGTAACCACACGTCACACCTCGTCCCTCGCTCCCACATTCCGAAGTCAGGAGTACGGTAGGTTCGTTCGATGTAGAATACGAGGTTCTGGATGAAGCATACCTCGTCGTGAGTGAATACTATCTGAGAGAAGAACAGTCCAGTTATCATGAAGAGAGCAACAGTCGAACCAACCTTCGCACCTGCTGAAATCATCTGAACCATTGCGATTATGTAGAGAGCGATTAGATCCATTTGAAGGTGTCCGTAAGTCTGCAAAGAAATGGAGAGGACTGGGCGAGACAGAGGAGGCGATCGTCGTAGAGAGGGGGGGGATACTTACATGATCGGCGGGAGTCTCTTTGGGCAGCCCCGTCTCCAGATCAAATCGAGCATGCAACGCGTGCTTAGCTAGATTGTTGTTCTTGAATGTATTCAACTGAATGGTGGAAGTGGTTACTCAACAGAGAGTGTGGTCAACCTCATCGACTTGCTGCATCCACGCGAATAGGATGCCTCGCATAGTCTTGACTGCAGATTGCCTCAGTTCGGTCTGTCGACCTCTATCATCGTCCATTCTCCTGCATTTCACTATGGAAACATATTCCATTTCGAGCCGAACTCACTGGTATGCAGTCGAACATGCCCAGCATGCCATTGCACAGTATATCGAATCCTTGACATATCCGAGACTCTTGTCTTTCGAGTAACGAGGAAACAGTCCACTCGTAACACTTTGATAGTTCAGAATTAAATCTTGAGCTGGAAAAAGAAGATAAACTTGTAAAAGCACAAGTGAACTAACTTATTCCATAAATCTCGTCGATTCTTCGCCCGGAATTATCCTTGCTCAATTCATCGTACGGCGTGAGATATGCCTGAGTGAGCCGTCGAAGTTTCAGCGAACCTATTCGTTTCCGCCTGTTTGCAAGGGAGTCAGGCATCCTGGAAGAAGAAATGTCAATTTGAAAGAGTAACCCAAACATGTGTAAACAATGGAAATGAGGAATGCTGAAAACAAAAATTGAGAAAATCCAGTTCTTGATACTCCTTTACACAGGGTGTACTGTACGCACAACTTCAAACTTTTTCATTCCACCAATAATTTGTTCCGACAAATTACTCTATATAACCTGGAAAAATGCCAAGAAGAATATTTTTTCGAAAATCGCGCGTCATTATTAACGAAATTGGTTGCTTTATTCATCGTTTCGCACTTTTCTGATTGTCGCATATTTTAAAGATGACCTCAGTCGGAGTTCCCATCAAGATTCTCCATGAGGCTGAAGGACACATCGTTACCTTGGAGACGGTAACCGGTTAGTTTTTCTTCGCATATTTTCGAAGTGTATTAATGCATGTTCCCATATTAATGTACTCATTACAGGTGAAGTCTACCGTGGGAAGCTTATTGAGGCCGAGGACAACATGAACTGCCAGATGGCAGATGTCTGCGTCACGTACAGAGATGGCAGGACGCATCAGCTTGAGAACGTGTTTGTTCGCGGATCCAAGATTCGCTTCCTTGTTCTTCCCGATATGCTGAAGAATGCGCCGATGTTCAAAAACATCGGTCGTGCTCAGAAGGTATAGTCTTTTAAAAAATCTTCTAAGTCCAGTAAGAAGCTCTTTCATGCTCTTTACGAGACAATGAAGTTCGAGACTAAAATCCTTAAATTGTCGTACCTTATGGCTGTTTAGAATTTTATCATATAAACTAGAAAAATAGAAAAGAACAATACTTATACATTTTATACATTTTATGCCATCTTTTCTTTGTAAACGCACATTATATGTCTCACATATCGTTATTTTATCGCCTATACATTTGTTGTTTTCAGGGAGCTATCGGCATGGGTCTGGGAGACGGGGGACCTGGCAGTGCTCGAGGCAGAGGTTATAATTTAATTTGTATTTCGTACAACTCATAGTTAACATTTTACTTTCTATTCAACAGGTGGACCACGTGGTGGAGGGAGAGGCACTTCATTCCGTGGTGGAATGCGAGGAGCTCCTAGAGGAATGTCTCGACCCGGAGGACCTCCTCCTATGCGAGGATAAGTATACTTGTTCAAATTGTTCGATCGATCTCCCCGTAATTCCCCCGTTCCGTTATCTTCGTTTTCATGAGTTTTTAATAATCTTAGAACGAACTGTATTATTTGACAAGTTCTTTACGTTTTCTCTTCTTTCTATTTATGAATGTTGCTGATGGTTTTGTCCATTTGGAAGCTCTCCTCGAGATAAACACTAATTCGAAGTCTAATTCGGAGGAAGGGGGCGTGAAGTGGATGGGAGGGTAGTCTTCTCTTAGTTAGTCGATTTCTCTTCCATGCAGTCTCTAGTCGCATCCGAGACGAAACGTCTGAGCGAACACCATCGCAAACTCATCCGCGATAGCTACGAATTCATGAGGAAAGAAGCCAATAGAAATGGTCTTGGGATCTTTATAAGGTTTGTTTGCTACGTCGATATTTGCTTATTCAAATGCCAGATTGTTTGCCGAGTTTCCTCACTACAAGAGTATTTGGCCGAACTTCCGTGAAATTCCTGATTCTGCCCTGATTAGTTCGGATGGACTGAAGAATCACGCGAGGGTCTACATGGCTGGTCTTCAGGTTTTTATTTGATTTGTACGAACATATTCCATGTGTTTATGTAGTTAGTGCAGCAGTTGCTATCAACATTGACTGCATGGTACTTGCGATAAAAATAAAGATCGCATATTCTATGCCCAATTTGGCCGCCCCCTTCCTACTTAGCGGAAGTGCATCATAAGTGAATGCCTAATTGCTTGTCGCATGATTTTCCTTTAGCACATCGTTGAATCTCTCGATGAAGATGCGACATTAGGAGAGGCAGTACATCGAATCGCCATGTCGCATGCACGCTGGAACATCAAGAAATTCCACATAGAGGTACCGTAATATCGTCTCATCTACAGTACATTCCCTCTGGTAGAGCATGGTTCCGGAGCTGCTCGACGTGTTGAAGGAATGCATGGGAGGAACTCTCTCTCAAGATACTGCCTATGCTTGGACCACACTCTATGACATCATCGGAAACCTGATTCAGACGATGCAGAAGACCAGTAGGCACAACTCTACTCACCTCTGACGATTCCCTCCGGCAACTTCCGGTACTCACCGGAAATGAGATCAATCTGTTGTTTGTACTCAAATACCCCCCCCCCCCCCCATTTGCTGACTACCGTAATAATATTTTAATGGCTCATTTGGCGAAAGTATCGGTGGAATCTCATCGAAATTGTATCACAATGAACACACGAGCCACTTTATTATCCGAAACTTAAGTTTCGTTTGAAACATTTTTATATACAACTGATTAACCTAAAAAGATAATCATACTCTAGAGTTGTCTTCACTCTAATTTCTAACAAATATAAAAACATGAGAAATGTGGAGACGATAAGTCGATCCATATATTAATTAATACCCATTCTAACAATAGCTAATTATAACACCGTGAACATGTGGGCAATATCCAAATGTTAGCACATTCAATGTGAGTAAGGATGAATATTAATAGCGTGAAGCGTCTAGCTGGATCTAGATCTATTCAAGTTAGTTGAAGCAACACGAATACGGTGAATATTTATAAGAAAAATGAGGCAATTTCCTCGAAGATTTTTTCGCGATTGAGCTGAAAATATCGTTTAAATTATTATTTCAAAGAAAGTCATTAAGATGCAGCAAACCTTGAATGATTTCCATGCGGGTACCAGTTCGAAAGCACAGCGGTTCTTGATCGCAGGAGAGAGAACACTGCTCGATACCGAGTGTCTCCTGCGAGAACAAACAAATCAGTGGAAATGATAAAGACAGAGAGACGTTAGACTATTGTGATAGTGTGAATGCATTCATAGAAGACTCACCTGAATGTGGAGGAAGGGAGCGAGTGCGAGTGAGAGGAAGTTGATGGCAGGTCGATTAGACCAGACGGGAACATTCCTTCCACTGAGATGCATAATTCATTGAGAGGAGGCAACGAAGGCTCTGCAATATTATTTACTATATAGTAACTACTGTAGAGTAGTCCACCTTGGGAGAGTGTGGGTACACACTCCTTCACTTCCTCATCCCCATCAATGCTCGAATCTCTCTGCACTGGAGTTTTCGATGGATCAATCAGATGAGAAACACAATCGAGAGGAGCTGAAGTATAGAGTCGTATTTTTAGGGTATACAGAATAGAACCATTTCGCTTATTTGCATCCCATTCCCTAGAATGAAGATTCTAGTTCAATTCTCTCATGAGAAGCGTGACGTAGGTGTGCAAGACCAACCGTTGAAGAGGATTTTATTGAGAGTATCCTCAATCTGAGTAGCAGAGTGAGTGGATGAAGAGGGAACAGCCGTCCAGAGATTAGCAATCAAATTCGCGGCCACTTTGCACTTATCCTTTAAAGAAAAGAAATGATAAAGTCTAAGTGACTAACTCCAAAGGAATTAATCAGATTTCATAATGTATCTAACAATGCGAGGTGTACCTCCTTGAGGGGAGCTTCGTAGACGGGTGCATCACAAGGACGAATGGCCACTGGATGGGCCACTGCCGTCTTGCTCGTACTCGCATTACGGGGAGTCGATCCTAGAGAGAACACTTCTTACCCCTACTCGTTTACTTTTCATCGGTTGAATAACCCAACAACATGAGCCACCATCTCTCTAAACTAAATGATTGCTAAATATAAAAAAGTAATAGTTCTGGGTCTATTAGCAACGGTGAGGGCTACTTGAATATGCAGGTGCACGAAGATGGGTACTCACCGGCAGAAGAATGGGCGAGGATCATGGCCAAGTTGCTACCAGGAGGAGCTCCACCTGTCTCTCCCAGAGGTCTCCAAAAGGAAAGCTAATCATGGTAATGAGGGGGATCAGTTCACTTGAATAGAGTCTCCGTAGTGGAGGACATCTGAACATCTCCATAATTGGTAGAAGTGCTAGCATCTCCCATGGCCACACTCTCCATCCACGCACGTTCAGAGGGAGCTGCAATTAATATATTAATTCAGCACTAAGGGCGACAAAAGAGAGAAATATTACTATCCCACTCTCACAACATAATCTGCTCACATTTTTTCTCCACTTTGGTGAACGCACTATTTTTCTTCCCGTTATTGAGTGTGATTCCTTTCTTTGACTTTCCTTCCTTTTCTCTCTTTTTCTCTTCTCGTTTCACATAGTTCTGCAATTATAATTATTTTTCAAATGTGAACAATTCAGTGATTAGTTTCTGAAATATGTGGCCCACGTATAAATCAATTTATAATTGGCGATTACATGATTGATAAAATGAACAAAGCTATATGTAAATGATTCTAAATTGCATAGACACCTGCAAGTCCTGTATAAAAGGAACGACTCCATAGAAGTGCTTCGGATGGAACCCTTTATTCGCTGCCAATTGATCATTTCGATCAAGAGGAAGGTCCCAAATGTTGAACCATTTCATTTTTCTGCAATACAAGTATGTAAAATAATACCAAAGATATCGCAAGCATTTCCAAATCGCACCTGATTTCGCATCTCGTCTGAGGCTCAAATTTGTAGTCCATGGGAACATCCTTCACCACGTACAATCGTATCATGGTGTCGTTCACCATTTTCTACGAATCGATCAATCAGTTCTAAACAAGTCGCTTGAGTATTACCTGTATTTTGAACTCATTTCCACTTGAATGTTCTCCAAAGTCGAATCCAGTTTCTTCTCTTACTTCCCTGATAGCGCACTCACGTGGAGTTTCCGATTCATTAACCTATATTCATCAAATACATAATCTGTCGATGTAATGATCCTGTACTCACCTTCCCCTTCGGAAATCCCCAGGAATTCTTACTGGCGTAGAAGCCTTGAACTAGTAAGATGTGATTCATAGAGGAATCTAGAAGAATCCCTCCATACGTAGGAACGGTTGATTTGTAATGACGCCAATTGTCCAAAATCTTCAAAAGGTAGGAGTGACAGTCATAATATTAAGCTATGAGTACCTCGTCGGATCGATAGAACAGCCTTCTTAGAAAATCATTGTGCGAAAATATTTGCCTAAATTGATAATGTGAAGATGTAATGCAACTCGATTTATCGAGAATGTCAATTAAACCCATTTTGAAAACCCACTAACTTACTTGAGAAAATCCCTCATTCCGATGTTGATGCAATCCGTTCTTTCCTCTTGATTCACATAGAAGTCGATATAAAACCAATGGGCCAATTCAATTTGGAAACAAACGCGAGTTTCATCGAGGCGCTAAAAATGTTTGTTATTTGTACCTTCTCAGTTTTCTCACCTCGCTATCGGGGATATTCATGACAAATCGAAACGATAAACTGTCTAAAACGTCCTCGGGAATTTTGGGTCCTCGATATGAAGCTTCATTCATCTTGTAAGCGCTCTGCTGAAAAATAATTGCGTCTTCAATTGAATTTTAAGTAGTAATCCAGCTCACCGAGGTGGTTCTATTCCTCTGAGAGGATGGAGCTGGCGGAGGAGGATGCTTCGCACTCATTCTCGCTCCTACGCTCTTCCCACGATCCGCAGACTTTGTTTGCTGAAATATAACAATATCGTATTTCAATTTATTTAGGTCCTACCTTCTGATTTTTGCTGAGATTATCCTTTCCCTTGGGCGCAGTCATATGGGATGTAGAGGGCTGCGATGGAGGCACACTCGATCCTTGGGCAGCTGCCAATTGAGCTAGAAGGTTATTCGCCCTGAGATTAACAAGGTTATACATGTATTATTAATGGATCGTACTGGCTGACTCGACCGGCGTTTGAAGGATTTGGAAGCTGAGTCTCGGCTTTGGGAGGATTGGAAGCGGCTGCATTACGTCGTCGAGGTCCTCTGTGCCTCTGTAAGGGAAAGATATATTAATAGGGAAGAGTGTAGTACCTTTTTCTGGGTGTCAGAAGCTGTCACTGGTGTGGACATGTCGAAAAAAGAACAGTGAAACGCTTGAAATATGAACCGTTTGATAATGCTATAACCGCGGCGGTTATAGCCATTAGGAAATATCATGATATTGCCGTGTGACAGCACACGATTCGGTGGTACAATACGATGCAAAATGAACCCAAAATAACGCAAGATAGGAAACATAATAAATAACAAGCACAAGCACATGTGATCACGGTGCAGGTAACATTGAAACGTCGACCATTTGACTGCGTAGCTCGAACCAAGACCAATTCTGTTACACCTAAACCGACACACGGATGGGAGCACACTCGAAAGCTTTCCAACATTAGGACCGTGATCAGGCACTATGGGCTTGAATTTTTTAAAGAAAGCCATTCTATGATGTGCATTTTTTCGCCTTACTGCGTTTAGTACATATGTCCGCCCACTTTATGTGGGCGGGCTTACGTACATTAGGTCATACAATTTCGTTTGAGTATGCATTTTGTTCTCCGTTTTCACTGAGTAATAGGGACTAGACAATCGTGTTTTATCGACTATTGCTTGCTAATATTTTTCATATTGTGCTTCTTGTTAAGAGGGGAGACCGTCTCCAATATTATTGCATAGCACTTCTGCAGTTCAGGGACTAGGCTCCGCTCTATCCTTAGGGGGGTCGTCGTGTGGCTGCTTCGATTCGTTATGTTGTGCAGTTGATCACGATCAGGCTTAATTTGAGGCTGCATACATTAGATTCCTTAGGGTTGAGATTTGGATTCTAAGATTAGAGTTTCTTTGACATGAGCGGAGCCTTGTTCGTTAATAGCAGAAGACCATTTTCTTTACAATGCTTTACTATTAATGAATTATATTAAGGGTAACCTTGCCAAAGTGCGGTCATGACAGTAGACGCGAACCGTGCCGAATCGTTGCTTTGTATGGACAAGGCCAGGCAAGCCCTCAAGGATGGCGATTTCGGGAAAGCTGAACGGATGCTTAACAAAGCAAAGAAGCTGGACCCGGCTCAGGATATTTCATGTGCGTATTCTTCCTCATCAAGGATCAATCAATCAAATTTGCAGTTCTATTGAAGAAAGTGAAGTCGATGGGATCGCCCCAGTCGTCGTCCGATTCAGCAAATGCTGATCGTAGTTACGCCCACGACGATCACTACGATGAAACCCATTTGAGGAGTCGCCGTCCTCAACGACCTCAGAGAGGTCAGCACTATTCACTTCTAATACAGACTATGTATAATGATGAATTATGTTCGTGTTATACAAGTAAATTTTTTTTAAAGCACGTTTATTTTAGTTCGTTGAAACATTGTTTTTAGTTTTAGTTTCTAGAAAATTAGTTATTGTTTTTGTTTGCAGAAGAAATGAAACCTTCGTCGCCTAAGCAGTCCCCTTCCCGTAAATCGAATGGGAATGCGCATAGATCGCAGTCGGGAGAGCGAACCCAGCTGGGAGTACACTACACCCAAGAGGAGGTCAAATTGGTAGAGAGAATCCGACACTGCAAAGACTACTACGAGATTCTCAACGTTAAAAAGGTGTGATGTTTCTCCTTGACTCTCGAAAGAACCCCCTTCGCGAATTCGCCACCATTGGATATATTATTCATTCATCGGCCCACTTTATAATACCAGCAATACTGTGCCGACATTGTTAAGAGGACCAGCTAATTGTGGATCTGTTAGCTCAGAACTCACTCTTTCCAAATTAAGCAAACAAATATGAATTAAGGATTGCCCTGACGCGGTAATCAAGAAGGAATACAGGAAAATGGCTCTTCAACTGCATCCTGACAAGTGTAGAGCACCACACGCAACAGAGGCATTCAAAGGTAACTGTTTATACTTGGTTAAAATTTCTCATTGTACCCTCTGTTCAAGTTGGTTTCTAAAGTGCAACAACTGTTCATATAAAAACACCGATTACATTCGCAAAACAATAACGTTCATTTCGTATTTTCAAGTCATACCTAATTTCTCGGTGGTTGATTATGTGAGAACAATGTGATGAATTCTATTAGAAATAATAACACAATCTCTCAGCTCTGGGGAATGCATACGCGGTTCTCTCGGATAAGGACAAGCGAGCAGCATACGATGTGCACGGAGCGGATGGACCTCCTGAGAGAAGGGGAAGAGGAGACTACTTCGAGTACGATTATGGAAGAGGATTCGAAGGTACGCACTTGCAGCTAACTGACGTATCCTGCTCCTATTGCTAAACTTGCACCATGCCTGCGAATAGAGAGCTTGCATATTTATGTTATTAACGTTGTTGTTTTTGCAGCCGATATAACTCCGGAAGAAATCTTCAATATGTTCTTCGGCGGTGGGTACACGGACATGGGACAGTTCAGAAGGAGGAACTTCCATGCTCACACTGAACACCACCATCACAGGCAACCCGATGTATGACCTAATTTATTTTTATCGCCACGAAAAAATATGTGTTTTACAAGGAAAAAAATCAATCTCCATGAAGATCATGGAATTATAAGTGTGTTAGCAGATAATGCATCCGTATACACGTATGGATTTCTGAATATTTGTTTAGTTATGGGATGTCATTAAATGGTTGTTTATTTGAGAGTGCGTTCACTCCTCTCCTTCAACTGGCTCCTCTCCTCTTCATCCTCCTTCTCGGTCTTCTCACTCAATTCATGGTCGGAGATCCGCCCTTCTCACTCAATCAATCCAAGTTCGTTTTATACTTTTTCTGTCATTCGAATATCACGCCTCTCATGAGAGAATCGAGCTGAAATGGGGAATGGTGAAATGAGTTATAATCGGTTTTGGCCTCCCTGAGGTATGCCTGACAAGGGAGATGCGCGGATTCGAAATGGACTCTCGGAACGAGATATACATGGTTCGAAAGCTCATAAAATTCTAAGAACTTTAGCATCTTTGAAAAGTGCTGACGAGCCTCAGGGCAAGAAAAAAATCGATAATTTCGCTCGCGAATTTTTCCCTCGACACATGACCGCTTTCGCGCTACCTTCCCAGCAAGCAGCTGTGGTGTAGTGGTGAATGGATTAGAACGACGAGCGTGGGGTTGAGGGTTCGAACCCGGCTATGTTCATTTTGCTTTGCTCATTTTTCGGAAACTTTTTGAAGTCCTGACTGTCTTTTGAACTACAGCCTGAACTACAGCCATGATTTTGATCTTTGGATACATACAGTGAATAACACTATCGCGATCAGACATAGAGCAGCGTATGCATGAGTTTATATCATCAATCTTGTGTTGCAGTTATTCATTGTGTACATCCGAAGATCAAAATCATGTGTACGCTGTAGTTCAAAGGACAGTCATGACTTCAAAAAGTTTCCGAAAAATGAGCATTGCCGGATTCGAACCCTCAACCCCACGGTCGTCGTTCTAATCCATTCACCACTACACCACAGCTGATTGCTGGGAAGGTAGCGCGAAAGCGGTCATGTGTCGGGGGAAAAATTCGCGAGCGAAATTATCGATTTTTTTCTTGCCCTGAGGCTCGTCAGCACTTTTCAAAGATGCTAAAGTTCTTAGAATTTTATGAGCTTTCGAACCATGTATATCTCGTTCCGAGAGTCCATTTCGAATCCGCGCATCTCCCTTGTGAGTCACTCCCGAAATCTTATTGTTCACATTTAATTTTGGAGCTCCTTACGTAGGGTCGGGTATTGGCATCACTCACGTGAGAGCTGTTTTCTTGGATATAAGGGGGGGCTGATCCAACGTTCGGCGATCGCCAAGGCTTTGAGCGCGTAAGCAAAGATTCAAGGACTTTGAGTACTTACAACATGCTGAAAATAGCCGATATTCGTAAAGTTTTAGCAATTTAGAATACTTTCAGCGCTGTGTAACCCTAAATTGGTAAAACTTTTCAAAAAAAATAAAATTTAACCAACATCGGGTACTTTTAGTGCTTTGTAAGTATTCAAAGTCCTTGAATCTTTGCTAAGCGCGCTCAAAGCCTTGGCGATCGCCGAACGTTGGATCAGCCCCCCCTTATATGGTGAGAGAGCGAAATTTACATCTGAGTGACCTCATTTTTTGAGCTCTATCGACCTGTATAGGATATTTAGTCTGAAAGCCAATTTTAACTGTGGTACACTCTAAGTCAATTTTCTCAAAAATGTAGGTGAAGGCGCAGCCAAAATTTTCACAGTAGATGCAGCTCAACGAGAGCTTTCCAATGTGTGGTTTGCGAAAAAAAATATACGAGCACCTGAGTGCAAGTTTCGCCCTTTTAACTTCGTATGGATCGTTTGAACTTTGTTTTCATCAAGCAATTTCATTTCGCACCGCACTTTTCGGACCAAAAATGATTAATGGAAAATAGATAGCCGCGTTGAAAATACAGTTCAAACGATCCAGACGAAGTTAAAAGTGCGAAACACCCAAATGCTCATATTGTTTTCGCAAACCACTCATTGGAAAGCTCTCGTTGAGCTGCATCTACTGTGAAAATTTTGGGTGCGCCTTCACCTAGATTTTTGATAAAATTGACTTTCAGACAAAATTGAGTTGGGGTCACTTAGAGGTCAATTTCACTCTATCTTTGACCGTATCCAAGAAATTAGCTCTCAATAAGTGAGTAATGAAAATATCCGACCAAAATGAAATGTGAACAATAAGATGTCGGGGTTCACTCAGGCGTGCCTCGAGGTGGCTAAAACCGGTTAGAACTCATTTCACGATTTCTCATCCACTCTCAAGAATGGAGATTTTCTCGTGAACGGGGTGATAGATAGCCTCCATCCCTTCCCGAGAGCGCATATCAACGGCATTATTAACTCTTCATTGTAGTAAGTACACGATGAAGAGGGAGACGAGAGAACTGCATGTCACTTACTTTGTCAAGAAGGACTTCGAGACTGCGTACAGAGGAAGGATAGATCAGGTTCCCTCTTATGTTTCTTCCTCCTTTTCTAGCTTACCAACTTTTTGTATAATCCTGTTTTCATAGCCGGAAAAATGGGAAAATTTGTAAGGGGTCGGATTAGGGGAAAATTTAGTTAGAGATTGGAGAAGATATTCTCTAGGGCAGGGAGAGTGGGTGGAGATCTCACACCAACGTTCCCCAATTCTTTCCATAAGGGGGAAGGGTAATAATTTTGGCATGAAATAGCTGTGCCTATAGCTTCAATTAGTGGTTCCGGGTATGTTCCAATATTCTCTGAAAACAAGAGTAAAACACGCGGACTCGCTATGATCTCATTGTGGCAGGTGGAACAGCAAGTGGAGGATGAATACATCAATCAATTGCGGATGCATTGCTACAAGGAACAAAATCAGAGTGAGATACACTTCCCTTCTTTATCTAGTCGATGGGTGGTCGTTATCATATACTTCGTCATTTATTTCTTTTGCAACTAATTAAAAACATGCAGAGGAGACAATGAAGTACCGTGCCCGCATCTACCATGACGCTGACTTATTGAAACGAGCAGAGAATATGGCCATGCCCCACTGTACACGATTGCAACAAATATATTCCCATTGACTTCTGATCACATCCATTTACCCATTTCGACTCACTTCTCTCATCTGTCCATTCTCTTTCTAGGCATTGTCTGTCCTCTTCCCATTCCAATCTCGTCCTTAGAACACAATTATGCGCGAGGGAATAGGGACGGCCATGGAAAGAGGACGTCAATACAATTCTCACCGTTTGCTCATTTCACTCGACGGTTCTTCCCTTTGTGAGGGTCAGCTCTACTTTCTAGTTCCTAGTTCCTAGTCACGTCCGTCCATTTCTAGTTCATCTTCCTGATTCCTTTCAGTTCTATATTTATTCCAGCGACTTTCATTGGAATATCCATAGATACAGAGTGGTACGATCACATTGATTACTCATTTATCACTAGTTTGAACCACATTATCCAAGGCGGGTTCGTCATTGTTTATATTTTTATTACTAAGTTTCTTCTCTGTGATAGAATCCCAAACCTTTTCATTCTCATACAATCACAGATTTTCTTAATTCCTAGTATGAATTGTAAATAAGATATATATTCAGAGTAGATAAATATTCCATTGCCTTCTGTTCTAAATTGGTTAATATTTACATTCTAATTTTCTTTTCTTCATGGAACTTGCTTTGTGACGGGCTGCATCGAACAGGGAGTAGATAAAAGTGTTATCGACAGAGAGACTCAGACAGGAACGACGAATGGATGGATAGAGAGGAGATCAGTGGTGATGGTGATGTCCCTTCCCGTGGCACATTGGGAGAGAATATCGATATGCGAGAACAGCGATAGCCATGAGGATGATCACTGCCCATGCCTGAGAGTACGGTATGCCTGAGAGTACGGTGGTGAGAAAAAAGATTACCTTAGCAGGATTTATCGTATCCTCCTGAGGAGAATGGCGAACCGATCGGATATCGATGGGCGGTCTCATACTCTTCATCTTTCTCTTTCTTCTGGATGTTCTCTTCCCTCTCGATCGATTTTTCGGTAGATCTACCGTATACCAAGAGAGATCATCGACTGGAGCTTCGTTGCAAGAAGCGAAGGAGGAGTAGCTTCGACCACTAAGAGAGGGAGAGAGAGAGGGAGGAGGAGGGGAGACTCACTCATTGGCGGGAGCAGCATCACTGTCGTACTCTGATCGACAGAGATCTGTGAAGGACTGAGGAATGCCCGTCGATTGTTGAGAGATGGAAGAATGGGCAGAAGGAGAAGAAGAGAGGGGCTGCAATGACTCTCCTCCCCATTATCCCCTCGTGCAAGAGGATCAACGATAAACGAAACGAGGGAAGCGGGAGAGACGAGAGAACTTCATGATGCCATCCACTACATCTACTACATACTCTAATATGAAATAGATGTGAGTGCACTCTAGTTCACCTTGTTCGGAGTGTCCGTCGATTGATCTGCCGTAGAAGAGTTGAGTGAAGTATCGACCGATACTGCTTGCGAGATATTCGTAGTCGGTTTATGGGCACAATTGCATTTCTTCTCCCTAAATCGAGAGCACACTTCCTAATCAATCTGCCCCTTCTTCCTTACTTCCCAAAAGGATCGAGAGATATAAGGGAAGGATTGGGGGAAGGAGCATCGGTTGGACTGGTCGATGTGATTCCCGTGAAGTTGCCACTCCCTCAAAGGAGTCATTGATAGATCACTTTAGATGGAATCAAAGAGTAGAGAGTACCCGAGGAAGAAGTCATAGTGAGTGAGTGGCCGAGTATCGAAGAGAGTGAATCAGAGGAAGAAGTGGAGACAGACGATCCTCTCCTGCAATCATCCCTCATCCATCTCCACCCATCTCCAACTGAGTACCGTAGAGGGGAAGCGAGACGAGGTTTAGGCTCTTTCTTCACTCTCTTCTTCTCTACTTTCGTATTCTCTCTCATCTCATTCTCGATTTCTCTCAGACGAGGAACTACTTCATCACGACGTTTCACCTCAAGGGATACTGTACATGGAATGGTTCTGTTCATCTACCTTCTCGGTCTTCCTTCTCACAGTCTCACCCTTCGGCTCTTCTATCGATTCCTCATCAGGGTAAACAACTTTGCCTTTATCCACTCTCTTCCACACGTGAGCGTCCAATCCTCTGAAAGGGATCGATGATCATGGGATACAGTAACCGTCATGCCTTTGATTCTCATCACCGCGTTTGCCCTTTAACTTCTGAAATAGAGTCTTTCTCATGAGAGTAATAATTAGCGTACCATATTCTTGGAATGGTCTCTCTCTTGATTGGGAGAGAGAGAAACATCGACACTCAGATGGTCATCCTCACTCTTCCCACCATCCATCACAGAGGGAAATACCAAGAATGAAGGGAGAAGGACCAGAGGGAGAGGGAGAGAGACATGCAAAGTAGACCATCCTAATACTTTCAAAGTGAGTCTCCCAATTATGAATTGAGAAACGTAGTATGCTCGCCTATCAATAACAATTTGGGGGAATATTATTATTGTGTAGACCTTGTTCGCGTGTAAATAAGCATCTTTATCAGCTACAGTATGTACACAGAATCGATCGATGGTGGAGGAAGGAAAAGTTTATAGTTGAAAGATGGTCGGTTTCACCACGCAGCAAAGAGGGAAAAGGGGTAGAAGATGGTACTACTCTATCGGGGGTAGACTCCTGAGTGGATTGGAATGCGGATGGAGGTTGGGATTACTGTAGATTCTTCAGTATACGTATAGTGAACGATGAGTCTTGTGGGGACACGAAGATCAGACCGTACCGGTGTGCCCTGCATGGAAAGTATGGGATTCGACCTGAAAGAAGGGTATGAGGTGAGATGTAGAGTGGACATTCACCATACCCCGCCGTGACCATATCCACGAGGACCGAAGAGAGCTCCGTAGCAACGATTGCAGTACGGCTTACCATCGTGCTGCAACCAGAGGGGAGAGGGAGGGGGGAGGAGAGGGGGAGGGGGGGAGAGGGGGAGAGTACCTCAGAGTGAGATCCAGCTGCGAGAGTCTTCTTGCACGCCTCGTTCTCGCATCTGAGACAAGGACGATGCCAATCCGATCCGATCGACGTCACTCGCTCAGCTGAAAGGGAGAGATCAACTTCAAGGAGGGAGGGAGGGGAGGATATGATTACCGAAGTAGACAGGTTTGGTGCATCGCGGACAGTTGGGCATCTCGAGAGACTGGAATGGACGATGAAAAGGAACCGAGAGGGAGAATGAAAATGAATGAAAATGGAGAGAGAGGAGAATGATAATCCCTTCCCAATAGTTGATATGCAAATACGATAGAGGAGATTCAATTGATTGATGGCACGAGTTAGGGAAGGAAATGGAGGGAGAAAGAAGGAGAAGAAGAAACCTCGTGAGAGAATGAGCATAAAAAGAGAGTGACGCCTCTCCCTCGAAATCTCGTAATTGCTTAGCCAATGCGGCGATGAATGGCAGTGGCTCAGATGAGAACTGTCTCCAAGGGAGAAGAGAAGAAGGGAGAGAGAGAGAGAGGACTGAGTCCCATGTGATCGGAGAAAAGGGGAAAGAGATTAGTGAGATTCACCTTCAGGGTGAGGGCTGAATCACTAGGTCTCAGGGTAGGTTAATCCGATCAAAACCTTCTATTCACTCCTCTTCGAGAACGAAATACATTCCTGCCCTCAATAACAGTATTGTGAGTTGGGAGGGACTCTCGTCTGTACATTCATTCCATTCATCACTATCAAATAAACAATTATGAATCGATAGAATACGTAGATGCACTCGCATCCAAGGCAACAATAAAGAATAGCTATATTACCAATGAGGAATAATCTACTCAGTGACTATGAATACTTATCACAAGGTGGGATAAAGCTCATAACCGGGACTCGTATGTTTCACTAGGAGGGGAGGGGAAGGCAAGGCTATGAGAATGTGACAGTGGACTTGGTGGGTGAAGTGGGTGATTGGGAGGAGGCGGAGGAATCGGCAGAGAGAGAAGATGAGTTGGATGATTTGTGAGAGGGGGAGTAGAGGGAGATATCGTGTAGAGAATGCAGCTGACGGAGGGACGACCCGTGCAGCACCAAGTGAGAGACGTTGTCCGAATTCAGACGGAGCATCTCCTGCAAGAGAAAGAGAGTCAACCATCGCGCCCATCTCGTATTCCCTTGTGACCTCCCCCCTCCACACAACATCTACATCCAGTCGATCGCTAGATACAGTAATCCGATTATGTTGGGTGTGTCAATATGCGAGTCTCAACCTTGTTCAGTTTTTTTTTGTTTTGATGCAAGTGAGGAGTGTACAAGGGTGCGAGTGGGGACGTTCTAGATTGTAATCATCGTAATGGCTGACTACTCTACCTTCTTCTGCTTTCGTCTCTGGGATCATGAAAGCAAGGGGGATTTGATAGAATGAACCTGTCTGCTTCTCCTCGATCGAGTTACTACAGCTGACAATTACATCTCTCGTGCTTCCATGACTAAGGGATGGGGGCTGATTATGGGTAGGAGGGTTCTGCTGTACACACTCATTCTAAACCAATCCATTCCTTAGTCGTGAGTCATCTGGGAGTTGCGAACCATCAGTACGATAAGAGAGATCAAAGGCTGACTGTGACGTAGCAACGAAAGGGAAAGGAGTGAAGAGACTCTGATTACATGGATAGAAAGGGAGAGTGATAATTACCTTATACGGATCTTTATCCAACGACTCATCCAGAGATGGCTGTTTCACTTCTTCCTCCTCTCTGCAATTAATCCATTAGAAACTGGAGAATTCATTCCTCTAAATATCGCAATCACAAGCTACTTCACTCACTTGGTTGTTTTGCCAAGAAACTTTTCGCTAATCGATCTTTTTAGCTTCTTCAGATTTTTGTGTAGAACCATTGTGAGCGGGAATCTACAATAAAGGGTAAGATTGGAAGAAGAAATAAAAGATTGGACGATTATGGGAGAGAAAAAGAGAACAAGGAACGGAGTGAGAAACGTAAACAGTGAAGCAAAGCGAAGAAGCATTGAAGAAAGAAGGAGAAATGAGTGAATCAATCGAATATGATGAGTAACGGACAAAAAGAGACAGAGATTATGTGGAGAGAATAGATCCGACTGGATAATAAAGGGTCTCTTTCAAGGTGTGGGAAGGGGGGATATCTCAGATGTGACGGCCGTCTCTAGGAAACCATAAGAGACTCCCAGTTACAGAAGAGGGAAATGTGAGATGAAGCTAGTAATCAAGGGAAGCGATAAAAGATAAGAAGATGGAAGGAGTGGATTGGGCGAAAGAGAGAAAGGAACTAGTTAACTAAGTTTACCTCCTTTAAAATCGACCATGTGAAAAGATTTTTAATTCTGAACAACGCGTTAATCAAGTTGTTCAGAAAAATACGCTACCCGTTATTCACACATAAAACAGTCCCTCCTGCGCTCCAGTCAACGTAAAAACGATCTCCCATTTTCACTAAATTCTGATATTCCCAAGCTTATTCGACTACCAGCTAACCCGTCAAACCGTTCTGGTAACCCCGACGCTAGGCGGACGCTAGGCCGAAGGCGGGACGGGAGTTCGCCTTTGAACCAAGTTCAGTCAGGGCTCGCCGCTGCGCGGCGAGCCGGGACGAAATTGTTCTGAAAATACCTCTCACCTTCCCTTCCGTTCTCTCCTCGCTGCCCCTCTCACCTCCCTCCAGGTTTCTAAGTTGTTCGAATTGATACGCTACCAGTCATTCCCTCATTAGATTATCTCACCTCCGCTCTCCCACCTCCCCTCCCTCTCCCCCCCCCTTCACTCGCTATCCGTTTTATCTCCGCTCTCCCTCTCACTTGCCTTCGGATTACTAAGTTTATTCAAAATGAATCCGTCATTCCCTCATTTGATTATCTCACCTCCGCTCACCACCTCCCCTCCCCTCTCTCCTCCGCTATCCATTTCACCTCCGCTCTCCCTCTCACTTGCCTTCGGATTACTAAGTTTATTCGAAATGAATCCGTCATTCCCTCATTTGATTATCTCACCTCCGCTCGCCCACCTCCCCTCCCTCCCTTCTCGCCTCCGCTATCCATTTTACCTCCGCTCTCCCTCTCACTTGCCTTCGGATTTCTAAGTTTATTCGAAATGAATCCGTCATTCCCTCATTTGATTATCTCTCCTCCGCTCTCCCACCTCCCCTCGCTCCCTCTCCCCCTCCCTTCTCGCATCCGCTATCCATTTCACCTCCGCTCTCCCTCTCACTTGCCTTCGGATTACTAAGTTTATTCGAAATGAATCCGTCATTCCCTCATTTGATTATCTCACCTCCGCTCTCCCACCTCCCCTCCCTCCCTTCTCGCATCCGCTATCCATTTCACCTCCGCTCTCCCTCTCACTTGCCTTCGGATTTCTAAGTTTATTCGAAATTATAATGCGCTAACCGTAAATCCCTTATAACGTTGTCTACCTTCTCCCCTATCACCTCCGTTCATGCTCTCACCTCCCCACATCCTCCCTTCGAACGCGCACCCGCCAGCTTCCCTTCCTTCTTCCCCGCTCTCCCGTCCCCCCGTTGAACACGCGCCCCTCCCTCGCCTCTACTTAATCACGAAAGAAAGGAGGTATCTCGTGGCCGAGTGGTGAGCGTGCTTGTCTCGCTATCCCGAGGTCGCGGGTTCGATCCCCGCCGCTGCCCAGCGTCCTTTGCCAGCCTCCCTCTGACCGCTGGTGACGGACACATTTCTGAGAATTTCTGAGGCGGACGCGTCACCAAATATCGAGACGAAAGAGTATAAAGAAGGGACACATGTTTATGACGACTTGATCGGAACGGACGAATGAGGAAACTGGTCAATTGCGCTCAGAGGAATGATTGGGAGGGGAGGGAAAAAGAGTGGAGTGATCGAAGGGAAAATTCAGATGTGGTTGATAAGAAATGGTGGTGAGAGGAAGTGAAATGATGCCTCTCGTCTTCCTCTTCCGAAATCAACCCTGCGTGATGTAATAGAGGGAAGAAAGAATGGACGAGCGGAGGGAATGGAACGATTGGGAGGAAAGAACTTGTCAAGCAATAAAGGAAGCAGATCTATATCTACGATGGGGTGAAGAACATTTGGTAGGAATGAGAATGAGAATGAAGGAAAGAAAGATGAAGGAAGAAATGGGCTTGACACATGTAGAAGACATCTGGAGACGATGAAAAAGAAGGGATATGGATGGGAACTGGATTGAAACACCCTGATGACCCAGAGAAAAGAGGTACACTTATAATTTATTACATACGAAGGGGCTCTCTCTCTTCACTCCTCACGCAACTCTCACTTTTCGCTCGTTTCTAAACCATCCCAGAGTCCAAATTGAAGAGCAAGTACATTGAGGATAAGAAACACTGAAACATCGAACAGAATGTGGAAAAATATAGAGAGAATATGAACAATGAAACTATAAAGGAAACAAGTCAGAAAGAAACTTGAAAGATCAATTTGCGTAAGTACAGTAATAAATTAAAATGTGGGATGAGTTCTGAAATTACTGTAGGAGTTTACTGTAACTATATCGAATTAGTGTAAATATTCCGTAAAATGATGTTACATTTTACTTTTATTATATCTTCGCTTATAATTATTATGAATTCGGAAAAAAGTCCTTAAGAATCAGATTGTATATATAATGCATGCTTTCATATTTTTTCTCTTAATATTAGTTCATACTTTAAATGGTTAGACTGGGTAGACAGTTGCCCTATCCGAGTGCACTCACGTGTATCTCAGGGTACATCTTTGCCTCCTTCCTTCTTCTTCAAACTCCATTCACGATTCTCGATGGGTCGTAAAGGATCAAAAGAATGAATGGGGTTTGTTCCTCTCTACCTTCGGGTACGGTCAATGTACCGTGGTGAAACAAGTTGTAGTGGACGGGGAAGGGAAGAGGGGCGGAGTGAGGCTCCTATCACTGTCCTCCTCTCATTTCGTCATGAAGGTCGACACCAATCCTCCCTCCTATGAGTCTGATGGGAAACGGTAAGCAACAGTCAATAGCATATCTTGTACTGTTATTCAGGTATCGCCTATACGAGGAGGATCCTCAGGATCGAATTCAGAAGAGAGTAAAGATGCACTACGAGAAGCAGCACACTCTACAGACAGTCGACTTCGTTGAGGGAATGGTAGCATCTGCTCTAATCTGGAACCAATCAATTCTCATTTGTACAGCACAAGAAATGGCTAGGATTCACGCATGCAAATATGACAATCATGGAATGTCTCGAACTTCTCTCTGGATTTCTGGACGAGAGCGATCCTGATGTCCGTTCTACTCTCAATTTACAACTATTAAATAGGCACGATGAGTGTAGTATGATGGATGTGTGTTCGCATATCCTCTCCACCGTAATCCGTCCCCCTACCGTACTCAGGTGGACGAGCCCAATCTGCTGCACGCGTATCAGACGGCGGAACGTCTCCGAGTGGCCTTCCCCTCTAAACCGTGGATGCACTTGGCAGGACTAGTCCATGACCTGGGAAAGGTCCTCTCCATGTGGGGAGAGGAACAATTCGCAGTCACTGGTAAGACTCGTCTCCCTTACAGTACCCCTACCGTATCTCTCAGGGGACACATACGCTGTTGGTTGCGCTCCATCTGATACGATTGTGTACGGACTGAAGAGCTTCGAGCTCTGCTCTGATCAGAAAGACGATCGATACAAGTGAGCCAATGACCGTATCTCACACTCCGTCCCTTCACCCAGCACGAAGTACGGTATCTACACTGCGAATTGTGGACTGGAGAAGCTGATGATGACATGGGGACACGATGAGGTATCCTCTCTCCATCTACCGTTTCCAATAATTTTCTACCGTATTCAGTATATGTACCGAGTCCTTGTCAATCATGGATCGACTCTTCCCGAGGAGGCTCTCTACGCAATCAGGTACCGTCTCGAACATAAAATGTAATTTCAAAATCTTAACCAGATTCCACTCCTTCTACCCCTACCACTCTCACGAGGCCTATCGGTTCGTGACATCTTTCTAAATTACTACCGGATGTTTTCGTTGTTTTCAATATTTCGAAATAAACAGGAAAATATGATAGATGAAGAGTGAATTGCAGCCATCTCTCTAGTGAGAAGGACGACGAGATGATGGGGGCGATTAAGATGCTCAAGTGAGAGAAGGAAGAAAGAGTGGAGAGACGATTATCCATTCCAGTCAATGTGATCTCTACTCCAAATCCGATGGACAACTCAATATCGATGAACTCAAATCGTACTACCAGAGTCTCATCGATGAATACTGTCCTGGCAAGATCGCATGGTGATCTACTCTGATGCGAGGAAAGAAATAGCAGCTGATTCTCAATCCATTTATCCCTCCCTTCAATACTCAATACTCAATCGCAGCAGCTAACGGGAGAGATAAATTGATGGATACAAAGACAACTGAGATACTAGAAGAGCTTGTCTAGAGAAAGAATAAAAGAACAAATATTGGGAGAGTTCTGTTGCCAAACATGACTCGTTTCTGATATGAATTCACCCTTCTTCGTCACATTCACTCCAATCAATATTCGGTAGGTCATGAGATGGAGCAGACTGATGACTGGGGATTTTCTCTATTCGAATCAATGGAAATTCCCGAGTCGTTGGATCGATTAGATCTGAATCTCCATTCCCTGATGGAGAGTAGTCTGGCAAGTGCCTTCTTCTTCTGTGTCATTCCTCCCTTCATTGCATCGATCACCTGAATGGACACTTCCCTCTCCCCCTCCCCTCCCCTCTCTCCCTCCTCCCTCCCTCCCCCTCTCCTCCCTCACCTCCTGTTGTCTCTGTGCTTCGAGAGTGATCGCTTCCCATTGTGGTGCTCCCTCCTTCGAATGGAGTTCTTTGTATCCATCGATCGATTGCTCGTTGCCTGTATTCCCCTCCTCTTCCTCCCTCTTCTTCTCTTCTTCGAACCTTTCTCTCTTCCAATGATATCCCATGCACTCATCTGTTCATTCCTCTCTAAGTAGTGAGTGAGTGTCTTGTGCACTCCAGTGTCCACGTATCCCTTTGACGAGAAGACGAAGATTGACTTGAGAGACTTCGTCACTGCACTGCAATCCCTACTCATGGAGGGGAGGGAAGGGAGGGGGGGGGGGACTGACGTTCTCACTCCATTCCCCACGAGGATCTTTCCTGCTTCACAGTACGTCCCGATCTGCTTAGCAGTCAATACAGTATCCCCGAGTACACAGAACCTGAACAGCACTCTATAGACTACTCAGTCTCCGTGAATACTTGCATGAGACACATTGAGAACACACCTTGGTTTCCTCTCGCTGACAACTCCAGCCACCACTGGGCCAATCATGATCCCGATTCGTAACTGGAATTAGAGAACCTTCGAAAGGAACTCTTTCAATAGACTTACTCGGACAGGGAGTTCGAGATTGGGTACTGTGACTTGTCTCGCTTCGAGGATCATTCCGAGGGCCAGATTGAGAATACTCTCGGTGTGATCAGGACGACTATTGGGAACTCCCCCCACCACGAGATACGAATCCATCAGAGAAACAACCTTGTACAACTACAGAGAGATTGATATTTGATCTCTAACTGTGACTAGCCTTGTATAGATGAATGAGACGATCGAATCGATGGAAAATATCAGTGAGGAGAGTGATCAACTCAGTGGGCGAAGTATTGAAGCAGATGGAGAGGAAATCGGGGAGATCAGAGACCAGAACTGTTGACTCGTTGAAGGTCTCTGAAGGGAGAGAGGAGGAAGGGAAAGGAGGAGACTCTCTTCCAACTCACGAGCATCGATGGGTCGATGCTGTCTCAGTGCCTCTGCAATCTGCGGGGGAACCTGAACAGCAATGTCTCACTCCCGGACTTTTGAGATTAAATATGCCTAGTTGCTTATTCCTTGTATAAAATCGATGCAATAAATAATCTTTCAATAGGATTGACTTGTTGAAGACCGTATGTGCAAGTTGATAAACTCGTACGAATTGGAATAGTAAGTGGTCAGTCTGAGTCTTTCGCTTCTCCAATTCCTCTGCGCATCCTTTCATCTTCTTCGAAGTCTCCTCCAGTCTCTTGCTGCGAGGAAGAATCCTTGGAAGGAAGAAAAGAGAGAGACTCACTTCAATTCCATCTGACACATCCTACTCTGATTGAGCATGATGAGATCTCTCGTTGCATCGTGCATTGGCATGTCAGAAATGAAGAGATTCACGTTGAGAATGTCCCTGACTGACAGGGAGAGAGTACGGTGGAGGGGAGTATCGATCACTCACCCGAAGTGGCATGAGGAGATGCGAGGAAGATGATGGAGTTCCCTCCAGTCAACATCATCATCTGACCTGGAGAGAGAGAGAGATCATCCCCTTGTGATAGACTAGAATGACCCTTGAGAGAGAGGGGCTGATTGAGGATTCCCGCCTTCTTAGCCAATTCCTCCTCGTTTCTCTTTGATTGCACCTTCAGTTGGAATATGAAGAGGGTATTCAGGTAGGTCATTATGTTCTTGAATGTCAACTGCAATACCTCCTTCGATAATTGTATCTTCATTAATTGATTCTTACCTGAACATCAGTAGGCTGAATCAATTGAACGATATCAGTTAGTTTGAGTGCTTTCTTGTCAGCGAGATTGTATTCATTGAGGAGGAAAACCCCTGAGAGAATGATGGAGGAAATGCTCTCCCTCTCCTCACTCACCCACGTGTTCAACTACCATTTGTTTATTGAAGCAGATGTGGTAGGGGAATATCCTGTTGAAGTCTCGTAGAGTGATGGGAGGAGAGGGCGACACCTTGAGAAGGAATAGTCCCCCCCCCCTTCCCTCCCCTCCTCTCACCGATTCATCCTCCTCTATGATGATATCGATGTTGTTCCTCTCCTTTCTGAACTTGTGAGCTAATCTCTGTCCTGCCTTGTGTTGATCATCGGGGGAAATGGAGAAGATCACGTGGTCGACCATCCCTGACTTCCTTCTCTCTTGAGTTCGCTCCACCACTGAGATCTACAAAGAGAGAGAGAGAGAGAGATGCTCTTTCATCAACTCCTTTTTTATCCCTTTACCCGTCCTCACATTTTACGAATTTCTCAGAAGGGGAAAACAGACCCCCCATTAATGGCACTTGGTTCTTTCTTAACTAGAGACTGAAGATTCTCCGTCAACTCGTTTGCCTTCCTTCTCTTCAATTCTCCCTCACCATGACATCCATCTCGAAGAGGACTCTCGCTGCTCTGCTCACGAGTCCCTTCACGATTGGAAAGAGACCTTGGCGATTGGAGAAGTAGTGCAGGCGGAGAGATCCATCTGCCTGAGAAGCCTCTCTCTCCCCCTCCCCCCTCTCTCTCCCCCTCCCCCCCTCCCCTCCCCCTCTCTCCCCCCCTCCCCTACCCCTCTTCTAACCTGGGGGTCACACTTGAACGTCGGTCCCTTCATCTCACTCTTGAATGCAATCTGATCGATGAAATAGTGCATCGCATTCAAATTATCGAGGAATTCCTAGAAGGAGGAAGGAATGGTTGGTTGAGGGAGGGGAGGGATTGCCTGTAGATTGCCAGCCATGCAAGTCAGCATCTTCTCCCATCCAGTCTCACAGGAATACGTCACGAGGAAGTCCCCGTACCACTCCCATAACTGATCGACTGACACTCCTCAACGAGTGACCATCGAATGGAGAGATTAGACCAGCTAACCGATGACAGTCGAAGCAACTCGGAAGAGACGAAAGGTCTCCGCATCATCGTAGTATGTCTGCATCGAGATGTCTTCTGTTGAGACGAAACCAGCCTTCTTCCTACAAAAGAGAGAAGGAGATGAGAGAGAGAAAGAGAGCCCGAGTAAAATCACTCTTCAAATCGACTCACAGTATTTCATCAAGTTTATCTTGTCCGAATTTCCTTCCGATCAGCGTAGACAGGACGATATGAGTCCAACCGATCTATGAATGGTATTCAGACGTGCAGAGTGATCCAGCGAGAACAGCTTCTGCTTTCGAAAATTAAAGAAAAACCAACCATGTTCTCCTGTGGATGTTACTATGGAGTGAGGAGGGACAGGAATTCTCTCTTCCCGTCTACTTCGATCTTCCCTTCGCGTGTCTACTCAGCACTCTGATATGCACACCTGAGTGGGATGAAGAGGCAGATGACGGAATGGATCCCCCCCCTACCCCCCCCCCCCCCCCCCCCCGTCCCCCCTCCCCTCCATCACCCACGAGAGACCAGAAGAGGGAGACTCCTCGAGACAGGTAAAAGATGAGAGGATTCCTCGATTCTCTCTCTTTTTCGAGCGGAAAACTAGAAACCAAAACATAAGGCGAGATGCTGATGTAGTTGCTGATTCATATATTGTGTCTCTCTCAGGATACAAAAGGGAGGAACGGGGGGAAGAATGCATCCTCATCATGAAGTCGCTCTGTCTACTCCTCTCTGCTCCTCTTCTTATCTTCGCTCAAGGCTACGGAGTCTCAAATGACGGCCCTACCAACTATGGCTCCGCCCCTTCCGCTCCCTCCTATTCCCTTCCTGTGCCCCTTCAAGCCGAACCATTCCACGATATCGTAAGTGATTACGGTAGTTTTCCCTCGACACTCCACTCCCTTCAGCTATTCCCCAGTCGTCGTCATCACCACAGAAGACGTTGGGGATCCAGATCTTCCTCTTCTGGTAGACTCCGCCCATTGAGCGAATTAGCTCCGCCCCTTTCAGATTCGTCCTCCTCTGATGATTCGTGCCGTAGACTGAAAAGCAGCTGTGAGAGAGATGATGACAACTGCGAGACGGCGAGAGTCAAGTGAGTGGAGGAGAGAAGGAGAAGGGGGGGGGGGAGAAGAAGGGAGGAGGGAGGAGTGATGGTTGCAGGGATGAAATTGTGAAGTGCAGAGGGAAGAGAGGGGAGATCGTGCAGTTGCAGGATGGGAAGGGTGAGTAGAGGGGAAGGGGGAGGGTAGGGGGGAGATCATGAAGGAGTCACTCTAATCCAGGCAATCTCATCGACTACGGCTTCGGGAACATCGAGACAGAGGTGAAGTGCAGAGGCGAGAGGTGAGTTCAGTCCTCGATCCTCCTCCTACAGTACTCCTCCATGAGATGGCACGTGCGCACTTTCGATGGAAAGAGACTGAAGGTGAAGAATGTCGTCTGCTATCGATTCGCCCTTCCTGCCATCGTCGATATCAATTCATTCGAGACTGCACGATCTACTCCCTTCGACCTCGCATCCGTATGTTGATGGAAGACTCCCCCCCCCCTCATTCCTTCGCCCTTCAGTTCTTCGATGAGTCTCGTGTCTCTGATGCCATCCATTGGTCTGCTTCTGTCTTCGTAGCTGATCCCAATGCATCCAATGGAAAGGAAGTACAAGAGGCACTTAATACTCTCGATAAGGCACTCGATAAGGCATAGACATACCCTCCCCCCACTAACTTTCCCTCTCTCTCTCCATCTAGACCATTGTAAGCAGTTTGATGAGATAAAGAATATTAATTGAAATTGGTGATACGTGGTTATTCCTCTCTCCCCACTCCTCTTCCTTCTTTCCTCCCCTCCTCTCGTCACTCTCCCTCTTTCTCCCCAATGGAAGCGGTGGAACGAGAGTCTCCAATGGAGGCAACTGCCCTTCAAACCCCCCATCCCAATGAACATACTCCCCTACTCGACCAAACTCCTGTCCCCGGAATTCAAAGGACCGAAGAGGAAGGAGTGGCAATCACTTGGAAGTACGGTATATTCCTAGCTTCCATTAGTCGTCGATCGATTGCAGGAATCTGGGAGTGACTACTGTAGCAGGTCGTCCCTTGCTGAGGAATGTCAATGGGATAGCTGTGCCTGGAATGATGACTGCACTCATGGGAGCTAGGTAATCAGGAACGAGGATACTTTAGACTACAGTCTGGAGGAGATCCCTCCACTACCCATCACAATTCTTCTTGCAATGAGTCATTATCATTTGATCTTCACGGAATAGTGAAAAGGAACGCGATATTTTGTCTGAAAAGAAGGGAGAATGGAGAAGATCGCGTCGTCCCGTTGAATCAACGAACGGAAGAGGAAGAGTGATCTTTGATCTTTCAGTGGCGCAGGAAAGACCACTCTACTGAATACACTACTGGCAAGGAACACGAAAGGTTTCCCAGAGGAGAATGAGCATTTGAATGAATGAAATCCCCTCAGGGCTGAAGATCAAGGGGGAAATTCTTGTGAATGGACAGAATATTGGGAAAGGAGTGACTGAAGTGTCTGCCTACGTCCAGCAAGAGGACATCTTCGTGGGAACTCTCACTGTCAGTCCCCCCCCCTCGACCCCCCCCCCCCTATGAGATCCCTCCCAGGTGGGAGAACACCTCTACATGCAAGCGAACATGCGACTGCCGAATGATTGGACTGCCAGAGAGAAGAAGGAGAGAGTGGATGCAGTCAGTCTCCCCCCTTCCCCCCATCTCCCCCCCTCTCCTCTCAGGTGACCCGTGACATGCTACTGGAGAACTCGACAGGATCTCGAATCGGAGTTCCTGGAGTAACGAAGGGAATCTCGGGGGGAGAACTGAAGAGATTGGCATTCGCCACTGAGATACTCGCTGATCCTCCCGTGCTATTCGCTGATGAACCAACGACGGGATTGGACAGTCACATGGCCATGATTGTAACCAAGGTGAGGGGAGGAGGGGGGAGGGGGGGGGGAGAGAGGGGGGGGGGGAGAGGGGGGGGGGGAGGGGAGAAGAGAAAGAGAGTGATTACAGAGGATGGAATGTCTATCGGGAGATCAGGGCAAGACTATCGTATGCACCATCCATCAACCCGCTTCCGAGATATTCGAACTGTTCGATAGAGTGGGTGATCGATATCTGTTCCCTACCGTAATCCTCTCTTCTCAGATTCTCTTCCTCGCTGGTGGTAGAGTTGCCTTCTTCGGTACTCCTCCAGAGGCAGTTAGCTTCTTCTCCAAGTGTGGATACGGTATGATCATCGATAGGATTACGGTAGTCGATGGTATCTCAGGCATCGCCGACCACACGAATCCCGCCGATCACTACATTAGGCAGATTGCCATCCTCCCAGGATACGAAGAAGAGTGCAAGAGGAAGTGCACTGAGATCTGTGATAAGGTGCCTTCGCCCCCCCCCCCCCCTCCTCGCCCTCCCTCCCCTCCCCTCGATGGATTCATTTCAGTTCGCCGAGTCAGCACTGTGCAAGAGAATGGACGAGGAGATGGAGGAGTTCAGTCAGAAGAGACCACTCGAACAGATCAACAAAGTCGGATGGTGCACACTCTTCCTCATGCTCCTCCTGAGGTACCCATACCCTCCCCTCCCTCTCTTCTCCCCCCCCCCCCCCTCAGATACTCGAAGGACAACTTCCGAAAGAAGTCCGTGGTATTCGCCAAGTTCCTACAGAAGCTTTTCATGGGAATCTTCATTGGTCTTCTCTATCTGCAGACTAAGAAGGATCAAGTGAGAACCCCCTCCCCCCCCCCCTCCCCCCCCCCTTCTACCCCTTCTCACTCCATCATCCATCCCATTGAGAACGGTGTGAACAACCTCAAGGGAGTTCTCTTCTACTTCTGCTCTGAAATCACCTACTCAACAGTCTTCGCCATTCAGACGTCAGTCCCACCCCCCCCCCTCCTCTCTCCCCCCTCCTCTCCCCTCCTCCTCATCCCTCCCTTCCAGATATATGCCCGGTGACTATCCTCTCTTGGCCAGAGAGTATCACGATGGCATCTACCCCGTATCTGCCTATTTATGTGCCAAGGTGTGATCAGTCCCCCTCCCCTCCCTTCTCCTTCTCCCTCTCTCAGATAGTTTCGTACCTCATGATCTTCTCCATCGATGGTACTGTAATGGTGACTATCGCATACTGGATGGTGGGGTGAGTCTTCCCCTCTCTCTCTCCCTCTCTTCTCTTCCTTCAGATTCCCTTCCTTCCTTAATTACCTCATGACTGTCTTCATCTGTCTCCTCGTAGAGATCTCAGCTGGATCGATGGGCATCGCCATCTGCTCGGTAGGTCACTCCCCCCCCCTCCTCCATCCCTCTCCCTCTCTTGAGATAGCTCCATCGTATGCAGTCGCAGTCTCTCTCACTGGTCCCATTCTCACCGTTCTTTCAATGAGTGGAGGTCTCTTCACTAACGTCGAAGAAATGCCGAAGCTCATCAGTTGGGTGCAGTATCTCTCGTGGTCAGTCTTCTCCTTCCCCTCCCCTCCACCTTCCTTCTCTCTCTCCCCCCCCCCCTCCATCTCCTCCCCTCCTTCTCCTTCGCAGGTTCCGTTATGGCTACGAATCATTGATCGTCACTCAATTTTCTCACGAGGAATTCGATAATATTCCATGTAATACTACTGTCTGTTTCCACAATGGAACTGAAGTGAATAATATGGATGGAGAGTGGATGCCTACTTTCCTCATCGCAGATCATCCATTCCCTCAACTTCAAGAAGTCGAATCATTACGGTAACCTCGTGATCATGGTGATCTACGCCGTGGTGGTGTACTCGATGGGATACGTCGGCCTCGTATGGAGAGTACTCAAGTCTCGATAGACATCCTTCCCTCATCGTGCAGAGTAAAATGTTCTCAAGGAGTGTGCCATGGGGGGATGAAGTTCCCCTCTCAAGGGAAGGTTATCACTGCCGTATCTCATCCCTCTCTTCTCCCATTCCTCCCTTCTCCCTTAGGGAACTCCCGATTGAGTGACTCTTCTTCCTATCTCTGCAGTCTTTTCTCTATTCTAGACCGGTTCCATTCTCTCACCCTTTCTTTTCCATCTCTTTCCTCTTCAGTCCCGCTCTTTCTTCTCTTTGCCATTCCAATCGGTCCCTAATCCTCCATTCCGAATTATTTTCTTCATTCCTCGCCCATTTGTCGCACCCTTTTCTCCTAATTCGAACTCCTTTTGCAAGAGCTCAATTCTTTCTCATCTCAGTCTCACTTTTATCATTGGATGTGACACTTCCCACTTTCGGTTTTCATCTCTTTCCTTGGTTACTCAAAGTGTGCTTACCTCCGTTGATCTTTGATCTACAGCTGTTTCCCGTAACAAAAGTGTTCGAGAATCGATTGGTATTTATTGAGGATGGATAAGAAGGAGCGGGAATCTCCCTCCACTCCTCCCCTCAATTCACTCGGACTATTCGAGCCATACGTTCATGAAGGAAAGAAGATTACTGAAGTTGCTAGGTATTCATTGATCTCTCATCTCTTCATTCCATCGAATGCTTAATCCAGTGAGAGTTCCTACGGCAAATTGTGTGATTGTGGATTGGGGGAAACGAGAAAGGAAGGAGATGCACTAATCATGAGGATAAATGGATAGGAGAGAGAGAGAGGGGGGGGAGAGATAGTCACAATGGCGTGCCAGAAAGGGAATTGGTCTATCGATTGGTGGAACTGCAGAGAATGGATGGTTGTAGATTCAACCCGGTGTCAGTGTTCCTCTCTGGTTTCATTCCTCCCCTCATCGGTTCAGTGGCAGCCATCGCGATAGCCCTCATCTTCCACAACGATGAGATATCGAACTACAACTGGCAGTGTGGAGTGAGTGGACTGCTTCCAATCTCTTGTAAAAGTTTCCCAGTGAGATCCCTGCAGGGTACAAACTGGGAAATTACATTGGGATCCCACTGGAAAATTTGTTCCACTGTATTCCGACTGAGAAAATCCACTGTGATCCCAATAGGAAATTCTACTGTGATCGCACTGTGATGGTGACTTTCCCAATGGGATCCCAATGAAATTTCCCAGTTGGTACCATGTAGGGATCCCACTGGGAAACTTTTACCAGAAATATGGGGAAGAGGAGGAGAGGGAATTCATTGCAGCGAGCCCGTCTTCCTTCCCTCTCTCGCATCATCAATCTGCCCGTCGAACGAACCTTCTGGCAGTTGTTTCTCCTCTTCCACGTCCCCATTCGAATCGTCGAATTGACCACTGGCTGTATGTCTCTCTCCTTCACTTCTCTCTTCATTGGTTATTCACATCTTCAGTTTCTCGGTACAATAGACTTCGCAACGTGAACTACCCCCGTGTGTGGTTGTACGAGATTGCCCGATACGGGTATTTCTATCTGGGATTGGCTGAACTATTCTTCCTAGCAGCCCTTTCCATAGTGGGAGAGAGGGAGAACATCAGTGAGATATTCCCTTCGATGACTCCATTCCATTCTTCTCTTCCAGGATATCACGTCATCTTCTTCTACATCTTTGGTCTCTGTGGCATTGGATTCTTCATCTGTAACATCTTCTGCCATGCCCATTCACTCTACTATCTCAATCCCTACGTGAGAATAGTTGATCATCTTCATTCTGTCTCATCTCGCATCACTCCCAGATCAGATTGCACACTGAGGGCACTACTTACCGAATCCTGTCCATAGGAGCAGTCAATTACCCCACTTTCATTCGTTCTCTTCCCAATATCAACCATTCCATTTGCCCACCATCCATAACGAAATATATATTTTTTTTTTATTTATCGTACACCACGTAGGTGCTTCATCAGTTACAGAAATGTGCGAGAATGAGAGGGGATAGCGAGATAAGAGAAGAGAAGAAAAGAAACGTATGGGGGAGAGGCGTGGGGGGGGGGGCAGGAGACGATCACTTCCGATTTGAGTCGAGCGAGAGAGATATTCGAGGGGAGGGGGCCTCGAGAGCGGGAGAGTGGCCGCTATCCAATATATATCTTATTGGAGTCTTGGTTGACTTGAGATCGGAAAATGTCGAACTGGCGGAAGAGAAGATGGAAGGGGTGGAGGGAGGGGAAAGAGAGCTAAAGATTTCTAATTTCAATAGCAAATATTAGTATGAATATGAACGAAAACACGTAGCGAATGTTTTCCATTATGCGAATAGATGGATGGTTAAAGTTTCCCAACACCCATGGAAATAATTTGAACTGGCGGGAGTACCCTGATCACGACAAATCGAGCGAGAGAGTGTGTAAAAGAGAGAGAGCGGGCGTGATCAGGCAACTCAGACTGAAACTTTGCGGCTCTACGTTATTGCAAATATTGATTTTCTATTATTTTCATTATTCCAGTTTAACTGATTAGAACCCCTTCTACTACATTGTTAAATAATATAGAAAGGCATTTTCAAGGGTGTTGGGTAACTTTAATCTCTCTCAGGGTCGCCTCTCCTATTATCTGAAGATCTTCTTCGCTTCTCTCTACATCCTCTCTGTTCCAATCCTGATGGGTTCCTTCTTCCTCTACTGGAAGAAGTGCATCACTTGGGGTGCGTCCCCTCCCCTCCTCCCCACCCCCCCCCCTCCCTCTCCTCTCTCTCCTTCTCCTCGTTTAGCGTACGATGTCTTTGCCATCTGCGAGTACTCGGGCGTATTCCTCAACATTTGCTTCCATGGTTGTGCATTCTTCGATATTCGATACAAGGTCAATCTCCCCTTCCATCACTTATTCAACTCTCCATCTCTCTCTTTCTTTCGATCAGCTGGTCACATAATCTTTTGTGATCATTCTAATTCTGTCACGAGACTTCCTCTTTCCAGGTAACTTTCTCCGTGCGAATCGTGGAGAAGGCAGAGGAAGAGGAAGAGAAGAGTGTTCCCCTCAAGCACTGACTCTGCAAGATACCCCCATTCTGCCCAGGCCTGGCCAGTTATTGTCTGTACAATTGTACAAAAATACTATTTATACCATTTATTACAACATATTAGCCGAAGACAAGTTGCGGTTAAATTTCCGATAAAACATTTCATATCAACAATGTTACAAAGTCTTTGGAATGTATCTCAAAGGGAGAAGGAATAACACAATATTTCTTCTAACAAGAAATATCTAATCTAGATGAAACGACCACTGGCAAGACTACTACACTAGACGAGTGATATGAATATGGAATACTGAGGCATCAAAGTGGAAAGACAAGTCTCGTCTCTAATTGATAATGTGATCTAATCTCCTCCATCATCCATCACATCACTCAAGTGTTGTCCATTCTCAATGCATTGATGGAGGGAGAATGGCTGGAAGATCACTCCTCCCCCACTGTAGAACTTGGATTGGAACTCGACCCTGCAATGGATACGAGGACCAATAGTTGATGAGATGCAGTATATGTCTACTCTTCCTTCGACGTACCAATGAAGTCGAAGGGCGTGAAGGAATGCACTCAATCCCTCCATCACAACGAGAATGGCCACAGTGAGAACTCCGAAGATGAAGAAGGAGAGGAAGGCAACCAGACCACTGATGAGAAGAGACGAGGGAGAGGGAGAGGGAGAAGAGTGGAGGGAGACCGAGTTAAGTCCATTCATCAGCAACATGTGCCATAGCACCTCCGATAATTCTGCAATGATGAGACGTCGATGGAGGGAAGAAGAAAGGGGGAGAGAAGGAGAACTGACGAGCATGGGCGAGAGAGAGAGCCCACAGTCTCAGATAGGAAGCAGTGTGAGAGATGCACCCAAGCACGAACTCAATCGTGTGAATGCCCTGCAGAGAAGGACGGTTACGGTAGAGTGTTGATCAATGAGAGGAAGGGTCACTCACACTATGGACGAAGATATCGACGAAGTTCTCTTCCTCTTCTTCGTGTCCATTAGTTGATTGAGTATCCGAGAGGGCGATTTCCTCCTGAATAGGTACAGTACGATATGGAGAGAGGAGAAGTGGATAGAGGATCGACTGACGGGTATTGGTTCTCTCTTCTTGTTCCTCTTCATGAGAATGGAGAGAGGCTTCCCCAGAAGCATCACGGGAATGCAGAGAAGAGCAGTGAGCAGCAGACCCATCTCCACTGTACTCTGAGGAGGGGAATGAAGGGGAGGTCAGAGGGAAGTCCCCACCTGTCCAGGATACCACGTACTCAGATAGCAGTTGGGCACCGTAGTCCCATTATCATTCGTGTACCCCTCTCGACGAGACTTCATCATGAACATGTTGATGAGACCGATGAGAAGAGAGGGAGCACAGTTGGATCCTCAAGAGAGAGTGTAAGAGTAGATTGGAAGGAGAGAGAGAGATACTCACCAGGGTACTCGTATCCAAGGACATGTCCAGGTTCAACGGAGAAGAGGATCCATTTGACGATTATCTGACCACAAAGATATAAGAATATTGAAGAGAGGAAGACGACTTGGGGAATGAAACTCGTGAGGATTTCGATGCGAGAACCGAAGAATCTGTGAAGGAATGATGGAAGATGAAGGGAGTAAAGGAGTACTTGAAGTTCTTGTACGAGAGGATGACTCCGAATGTCATCTGGGTGATGCCGAAGATAACAGCCACTTTCATCTTCATTGAATTGATGAAGGAGAGTCGATTGTCTGCCACATTCCACACTGGATCCAGACCGAACTGATACGGACCATCGCCCTGTCACACCACAATACTCAACCATCTTGTGTGAGAAGAGACTATAGACCCCTCCCCTCTAACAATGTAAGCATCTACTCCGTTTCACTCACTCCATCTCTGTATGCCTCCGCGGGATCGAGAGTTGCCACCGGCATTCTCTTGTGCTTCATCAGGAATCGTGCCCATTTCGCGTATTGAGTGGAGCTGAAGAGGAGAGAATGAGGGGAGCGGTGATCTCTCTCTTCTCACTTGTACGGATCTCTCCAATTGCTTCCGAATACATTGCCTGCCTTTCCGAATACATCGTTGTAGATGAATCCCGTGTAGAGTGAGAAGATCCCCATGAGAAGCATGATGTAGCGACCATTGAAGAATGTTGTGAAGATCTGCAGTCCATCTCCCCTCCCTTCGTCCCCTCTCTCCCTCTCTATTCGCCCCCTCCCTCACCTCATCCCTAATCCTCTTCTTCTGGATGTTCTTCTCCATGGCAATGAGCGCAATCGAAGCAGAGAGAAGGAGGAAGGCATGCGCCGAATCACCGAACATGAGTGCGAAGAGGAAGGGGAAGGAGATTATGATGTACGGGGCTGCAATCCATCCATCCCTTCCATTCCAGAGGGGGGGGGGGGGGGCTAACCTGGATTGACCTCTCTGTAATTCGCCACTCCATACGCGTCAACGATGTCTTGGAAAACCTTCGTGTATTTATTCGTCACATTATAGGTAGGAGGAATGGCCTGAAACAGGATATCTCATCCATCCCTCCATTATTCAGACAGTACCTTCGACTCGATTTCATTAAGTACTGGTTTGGGAAGGTGTCCTCCATAGGAACCACAACGATCGATCGCCCCTCTAAGCACAAATTGAATCCATTTCAAGTGTTATGATGATTCGCAACCAAAATGGGGAAAGGATGATGAATGGTCACACCTGACTTTCTGTATAGATTGGGTGGGGATCCAGCACTCTGCAGAGAGGAATCCGTTCGTATCCAGGGCACATCTGCAGACCAACTATTTGTAAGATTGTTTTGAGTGCTCAACAAGTCCACCAATCAAGATTTTGACGTGCTTTCAAAAATACGCTCGCAGCAGCTTTTTAAAGTTAAAATTGTAAAACTATACAAATATTTTCATATTTTACAGTGTTCGCGGTTTAATAAGTATATATTTGCGACTAACTTATTGAGTGCATGGTAGATTCCCTTCTGCATGTGCACACTCTTCATCCATTCGTGCACGAACTCTGCACAGCTGGCCAACGTCTGCAATCACTCCTCCCTCCCCCCCCCCCCTTCCTCTCCTTCCTCACCCCGTGTCTATCCTCCCTCGTCCTCCTCACAACCAGAGTCATGTCCTCAATGGCTGGCTCCAACTGTTTTAGATAGTGTTGTCGTCCACGAGAAGTCTTCGGACACTCAGACTGAGATGCTCCGTAACTGAACGAGAGAACTCCTATCACCATTGGATGGGCAATTTGCCTACCCCTCACAGACGTTGTTCACGATCTTCTTGAGTGAATCACCTCGATAGAAGACAATGAATACACACTTCCGAGTGGTCACATTCTACAAGTGGAGTGGGATGGTCGAGGGGGGAGGGGGGAGGGGGGAGGGGGAAGGGGGGGGGGGATGTACCGTGAGTGGATCGACGAAGTCCTCCTCTATCTCGGTGATCCTCACGAAGGCAGTCCTTCTGCATGCCCTCCACAGACATCTCTCGAAGGGCATCTTCTTATCCACTGGAATGACTCCAGTCGAGAACCAGAGGGGAACATTCGAACTCTCCATTCCACTCATCTCCATCTCTTCTGCAATGGGTCATCTTCTCTCTCCCCCCTTCCCCTTCTCCTTACCACTCTCCAATAGACTCAGAGTGTGCGATGTGATGGACTGATCGAATGAGAAAGTGCCGGTTATTCCAGTGAGAGGTCCATCGTCCCTCTCTCCCTCCTCGATCGATTGAATCGCTTGCGAGTCCATGTGTTGCTGAATGAGAGTAGGGAGAGATCACTCCCTCAGAGATCAAAGATCACCTCCGACAGATACTGCTCCACCTTGAGAATTACGTGCTTCTGTTCCACCATGCTCATCAGAGTCTTCAGGATTCTCTCCTCCGATTCAATGGATGATCGAATACGAGTCTCCAACTCTTTGATTTTCGTCTGCAGTGGGAGGGGATTCCGATTGATCACTGATCGATCGTACCTCCAACTGGTTGATCTCAGATGCCTTCGGTACTTCGATATGGACTGCATCGATGGGAATGAGTTGGATCGGGGGCGTGGCCTCGTAGATCTGTCGCTCCATATACCCTCAAGAGAGACATCGTCATGGAAGAATGACTCACTCTCTCTCTCATATCATAGTCCCTTTCTCTTGGTTTTCACTTTGGACATGCACTAAAGTGAAGAAATTGGTCCTCAACTGTTTCAATGAAAGCTATCAAAAGAGAACAGCAATGGAAGCAACCGTAAAATGGAAGTGGAAGTGGAGGAAGAATGGGGAAAGAAGTGGTGGGAACTGACTCAAACTTCGTTCCAAGTCGTCGCATCGTCTCACTTCTCGCACGAAATGCCGTTGGAAGAGACTCAGATCTCTGTTCACCTCCAATATCAATCGAGCATGATGGGAAGGGGAATGAGATAGCACTCACTCAATAATTGAGGATTTGAAGGGATAACATGATTCAATTCAAGTACAAAAGAGTCTGAATAATCTCCCTCCCCTCTCTACTTACATCATCAATCTGGACGACTCCCTCCACTCCCATCTCTCCGATGCACTCGTAGGCTAAGTCCTTGCACATGATGAGTTGATATCGAGAGACGGGTTCGGATCGGAAGGAGATGCATCCAGAGTCAGGGGGGGAGTGGAGGCCGGAGACCGAAGGAGCCTCCATCTCAATACTATCCATTCAACAATCTCACACACCCGAAATATATGTCTTTCGTTTCAAAAATCATTGTGTTAAATTCTAACAAAGGTTTCTTGGAGTCACATAAAGCGATAAGACCCAAATTACTGGTGATTCCAAACTTTTCACATCATAGCATACAGTAGGAATGATCGGGTGAACTAATCCGCCTCACCATCCCTACTACAGTTACTCATTTTTGACAGCAACCGATTTGTTGATCTTAACTAACTCAATCATTGGAAACCACCAAATAATCGCATTATATGAGCACATGTCCAGGTAAAAACAGACATGTTCGACTGTCTGAACTATGTACTAGAGTTGGATATTCGAGCTTCGCGTGCCGTAATTACGTGATCTACCATTGCGGGCCCGCATTGCTTTCCCTCTCCCTCCTCTCTGATTGCGGGCACGCATTGAGAGGGGAGGGAGAAGAGAGGCGATGGGGAGAATGCAATTGATCTCATTGCGAGCCCGCAATTCCGCAATCCCTTAGCCATCCCCACTATGTACATATTGATAGAGGAAAGAGGTGAGATCTGCATTGATGCCCTCTCGATAACTCTTCTCTTCTCTCACGGATTTAAAGAGGATATGCAGGATGCATCCTAAGTGAGGCATGATAGCAAGAAACAGCGGATCACTGAACTATAGTGATAAAGTTCCAAGGGTTATCGATCAATGAGGGAAGGAAGGACAGGTTACTTATCACGATGCAATCTCGATCTATTGAGAGAGACGAAAAGGAACGGAAGGGATAGGGTGATGATAGATAGATAGAGGGAGAGCAACTATTTAAGACGTGAACCGAGTGAGAGAGAGGAGAGGGTAGAGTATGCAGAGAGAATACAAGCCTTGTCGTAGGATGGGCCTCCCCTTCCTCTCAACGACCAACTACGACTAGCAAACAAGGATCACAAGGAGGACATTGTGATAGCATGCACTTATTGGTGATGTGATAAGATGAGTGGGTGGGATGGGGAAAGAAAGAACTCATAGCGAGCATCTCTCTGCTCTCTCGCAACACTCAAAGTGACGAATTAGAAGAGTATTGCAGAACGTTCTTCGAGTGAGTGATCAAGAGTGGAGAGTAAATGACTAACCGGCGGAGGATGAGAAGGAGGCTGAGGACTAGTGAACATTTCGGAGAGATTCAATTCGTCTGAGTATCCACGTGCAGTCTCGATCCCGGAATCATTATGGCGAGAGGGAGAGAGTGCTGAAATGTATTCATTCACTATAAAAAAAAATATCATGAAAATATAATTCGTGAATTACGCGATGTTTAATAGAAAATTCGTCGGAGTTTTATTCACGTCTTCAAAAGTAAGTCGCGATTTGTGTGAAAACATTCGTCTATACATACAAAGAGGATGTAAAGATAAGATATAACTTCGTACTAACCAGTGAATGATCGCGAGATGGAAGAGATGGCACTAGATGCTTTTCTCACCACGTACGAGAGAGAACGATGAGGGTAAACCTTCAATTGGAGATCATTCAGGAACAGAAATCGTGGCTACTTATCAGTAGCATCAGGAATGGTCATTCAGCATCTACTATTGACAAACTCACTCTATTAGAATAGAAGTACTGGTATCCCTGACTATTGTTCGATCGAAGACTTAGATGAGGACTGCAAAGATGATCTCATGATATTTAAGAATTTCCGTAACTCGGCAGCTCAAACGATAATATAAAGCCTACAGTAGTCTGACTCTGACCTGTTATCGAATGGCATTAACGGACTTTCATCACTCCTCTCTTCGCGATCTCTCTCTATCTGACCGCCGATTCGAAAGACTGCACGGAAACTAAAAAAAACTCATCATTTCACAGTACTCCGCAAATACTTAGAACACAGCCTACATACCACATCAGGCGGGAATGAGAGAGAAAAATAAAATATAACGTACAAGGAATTCCTCGGAGATACGGAAGAAAGTCGAGTTCCGAATCCGAAGCGATCGTCGAATGGAATATCGTCTATGTGAACATCTTCAGCAGGAATATCCCAATGGACAGACGGAGAACAACTTGGTGATACCATTACCAAAATCCCATCAATGAACGGAAATAGAAAATGATCAAACACTGGAATCATGTTGAATGGGCATCGATATCGATCGATAGTGAGAGTGGCTCTTTGATCTACACCATGTTTCCAGAGTATTGAAAACCTCCTCCATATTCCTTTATATGTAAAGATATTTTACTGTAGGTTCTTTGAGATAAACAAGGAATGGAAAATGTTAATGTAACGAACACATTTGTAATTTAAAAAATAAAAATAATCATTTTAATCAGTTAGTCCTTGTTCATCATATCAGTAAGACGAGCCGGATACGGCTTTCAAGGTTACTGTAAGCGATTGCAAATAATGAATGTTGCTTTCTTAGAAGAATGGGGTTTCTTTATTTTAATCTGTCTTTTAAATCCTCGGTAAATTTGCGCAGTTTTATATGCTTCTTTCTTTCAGATGTCTGTCCGTTCGCTCAGTCGATTTTACCATCTGAGCAGGGTCGTCGCCGTTCGTCGCTCAGTATTTGTTCCGTGCCGATTTGTATGCGTTACTCCTCCTCCATTCCGCAATTTTTCTTCTTTCGCCGAAAATGAATCCGCCAAGAAAGCCAAAATCGAAGAAGAAAGAAAAGAGAGCGAGGATAAACGTGAGAGTTTGGATATCTTTATGTACGTTCATCTTGATCATGTATGATCTTTGATCTTTCACAAAAATTTTGTTGTATATTACCATATTCTATTAAAATGGTATTTTAGGAAAAGTTCGTCGTGCCTATGCACTGGGAGGATGTGTGATTGTGATGTGGCTCACCACTCATACAATTCTTCTCCTAAGACGAAGGAATGAATTCAGGTTAGATAATATTTTATATACATCTCTCACAATAGTCACAATATTGGATCATTGAAAATGATTTTTTGCGTGCATTGTAGATCCCTCAACGAGAAAGTACCGCCGATTGGATGGGATCATTTCAAGAGAGACTATCTAGAGAAAGGACTTGTCAGTGGTTTCTTCTTCATATTGAATAGATGATTTCCTATAGATATTCTGTTTACGTAAATACATTTTCCCTTCTCAGCAGTAATTTCTAACTGAATCTTGCCTCTTTGGTCGCACTCGAGATAGAATGAAATATATACATACATATAAAACGCTGGATGATTTTATAAATTACTCGTATTTACAGGTGAAGAGTGTGGTGTTCCAGCCCCACTTCGACGTGGGTAACGTCTACCTCCACTCTCCTCGTGAACAGGCTATGAAGAAGTCAATTGTGAACTTGGTACGCAAAAATCAGGCTGTCTCAACAGCTCTTTTTAAAAATTACATTTTGGCTTTTCTTGCCTTTCAAAGTTTCCTCATAGGTTATCAATAGTCGATAAATATTTGGTTACTATTGGGACAGAACTGGCACTCTATTGAAAGATGAGATACATGTACATGTTGATGGATGTATTTTAATTATAATAACTCAAAATATCCACTTTAGAAGGGGTCTCCCGGAGAACAAACTGGCGCCATAGGTGTCCACGCCGGCGGCGTGCGCACCGCCTCACATGTGAGGCGGTGCGCAAGGCATGTATAGGGGGTCATGGAAAAATCGATTTGTAAGTCATGGTAGGTCAAGACTAAGTACCGTACCCAATCAATAGTACAGTACCAGTAGATACCGTATATCACTACCATAACCCGCTATTATCGCGAACTGATTTTATTTTTAAAAAATTAAAGTACCGTACCCAATCGACTCTACAGTACCCCCAGATACTGTGAGAATAGAACGCGAACACGGCGTATCACGGCACCGCATCATTCTGCCCCGAAGGTTGAAGAAAATAATTGCAGTAGACGCCAAAAAAATTAAATACCGGTTCTGGTCGGCCAAGCTGCGGTTCCGGACGACCGAGCTACGGTTCTGGCTGTGTGTGCTGCTAACCACAGTAAATGATAAAAATCACTCCTCTATGACACCCTCATAGTGTGGCGCGACTTTTCCTTCTTCAGTGATACGCCGTGCGCGAAGTCCGTAGTGTGGTGTATCGCGTGCGGCAGGGGGAGTGTTTATTTTTACATTCATCCTCCAAATACAAGCGGAACGCTTTATTCTGGCCGTTATTTTTCGCGTTCCGCTTGTATTTGGAGGATGAATGTAAAATAAACACTCCCCCTGCCGCACGCGATACACCACACTACGGACTTCGCGTTCTATTCTCACAGTACCGTATACCACTACAGTAACCCACGATTATCGCAAACTAACTTTACTTTTAAAAACCCCCGGCACCGTGTCCAATCGATTATACAGTACTCAAGTAACTGCCGTAACCCAGTTCCATGGGTCAGATCCAGTTCCTTGGGTCAAGCATTTTTCTAAAAATCCAACATCGAGCAATAAATTATTGTAAAGTATCCTAACATATATCTCATTACTGTAGAATCATTTTATGATCGATTTTGGATTTTTAGAAAAAACGTTTGAAATTTTTAGAAAAATGTTTGACCCAAGAAACTGGATCTGACCCATGGAACTGGGTTACGGTAGTTACTTGAGTACTATATAATCGATTGGACACGGTACGGGGCTTTTTAAAAATAAAGTTAGTTTGCGATAATCGTGGGTTACGGTAGTGGTATACGGTATCTGGGGGTACTGTAGAGTCGATTGGGTACGGTACTTTAATTTTTAGAAAATAAAGTCAGTTCGCGATAATAGCGGGTTACGGTAGTGATATACGTTATCTACTGGTACTGTACTATCGATTGGGTACGGTACTTAGTCTTGACCTACCATGACTTACAAATCGATTTTTCCATGACCCCTATACATGCCTTGCGCACCGCCTCACATGTGAGGCGGTGCGCAGCACCCCCCCCCCCCCCTCGCCGCCATTTCTGGGCACCTATGACTGGCACCATGGGGCAATAGAGGACGGTTTTTCGATCAGAAATCGGTTGGTTTCAAGTTGCACAAATGCCTCCAAAAATCAATAATAATATACCAAGTTGATTGACGATCCAGACAAATCTAAAATACTGTAACCATTAAAGCCATTGATTGAGAAAACTGTCGCTGGATTCGTAAGAGACTTTCGAGATTCATGCTGCGTTACACCACATTGCTTACATAGTTTTTCGTCGTTATTATTGAATGTCATACATTACTATGTAGAAAAAAGTCAAGATATTTGTGTGTGAATGTCTGTCACGCTCTCGTTTTTCGGTCATAACTCGCTTCAAACTCATCGTAGACATAGAACTACTGGGGTGTCCCAAAACTTCGTTAATTTTTTTGAAAATTTCTTTCTTTGAAGCGATGAATCTTACTGGCTAATAGTACACAGCATGGAGTTGGGCAATCGGTGCTCTTCAATTTCCGTGCTACATAGCTAAGAAATTTTAAAGACTACAAGAATGGTGCGTTTCCGAAGTTGTGTATCAAAATTAGCCAAACGTGAATTTTTTTCCTATGAAGAGACATAAGTCATGTGATAATGCCTAGCTGCTTTGTAGTTGCCAAGTAAATTACTGGACACTATCCCGGTCTTCCAAATCGCGAAACTTGCATCTTTATTGTATATTTATTGCGAAACTCGCAATTTTCAACGTGTTTTAAAAATTTTCATCGATTTTGATACAAACAAAGGTTCCAAACTACTTTTAATAATTTAAAACGAATTTACATAAAATGAGGGCGATTAATTAGCAAGCAACCGTGAAAATTTGAAAAATTCTGAAAATGAGCTTCCCTAGGCAATATTAAAATGACAAGTGTTGATGTTTTCAGGCGGTAAATTCAGAAAGATGCAATTTTAATTGCTCAAATGAAACTATGATTGCTGCCTCTAATTCACAATTAACCAGAGTTTTGAAAAGAAAACGAAATCATAATTTTTTAAAACATGGTCTAAAAACGCACATTTTTACTATTTTATCATCGCTAGGTAATTATATAAATAAAATAAATAACCTTCGCAAAATATATTTAAGGTCTATCAATAATAGATATGAGTGATGAGTAGTTTCATTGACTTATGCTTCATGTGAAAAAAAAAGAACGAAATTATGGGACACTCCAATAATTATTTTTCGGCTATAACTCGCTCTAAAAAAGCACTCAAACCCCGCGATTCATTTTCCTAGCTAAAGATCGTTCAGTGGCAAACAATTTCGGATATAGCGTTACAACCAGTGGTGGGCGACCGGGGGGGGGGGGGGGGTGTAAACTGCAGGCTCTCAACAACAACACCCCCCCCCCTTCCCCCCGCTCAACCGCACAATACGAACCCCCCGTTCCGGAAGGTCGCAAAGCAAAATGGCCCGGGGTTCGCAAAAAAAATTTTCGTCATATTTCCTAGCCCACCACTGCTCACAACCCTAACCTGCTCTCATTCCCGCAGAGTAAGCGTTGCAAAATGCTCGTGAGGCCTCGAGCATTTTGCAACGTTTTAAGCCGGCTTGCAGCAGTACCGTTACTACATAAAGAAATATCGTAACGTCTGTCTGTCTGTCTGCCTGTCCCTTTGTCTGTCACACTTTTTCTTCAAATCGCTGTAACTCGGCTCAAAATCATCCTATGTGCCTAGCACCTTGACCATATGAAACCCCTTGACGTAGAAGGTTAGAACCTTGACCAGATGAAATATCTTGACGAGCACTTTCAAAATTTGAACTTTGATCTTTGAACTTTGTAGTTTGTAGTTTGATCACTTTCCTTCAAATCGCTCTAATTCGCTTCAATATCATCGTAGCACCATAGGACCTTGACCGTTGGTGACCCCTTGACGAGAGCTTTCAAAAAATTGATCTTTGTAGTTTGTAGTTTGATCTTTTTCTTCAAATCGCTCTAACTTTGCTCAAACACGTCCGTGTGACGTCGGACCTTGACCATTGGCATTGCGTTGACGAGCACTTTCATCACACTACATAATATGGTGCATTTTACCAAATCGCAGAAAACTCAAATGCACCGAGCGCACCACCCGCCACACCACAACTTCCTAACCTGCTCTCACTCCCCGCAGCGTGAGCGTTGTGAAAGGCTCGTGAGGCCGAGGGCGATCCGAAAAAGTAGGAATGGGGCGAAGCCCCATTCCTACTTTTTCGGATCGACCGAGGCCTCACGAGCCTTTTACAACGTTTTAAGCAGGCTCTCACCAGTCGCTTACAATCATATTTCAGCGCATAAAACTGGTACTAAACGTGGTTGATTGACCTCCCCTGCGAAATTAAATCAAAAATGCTTCCCAACCCGCTCTCACCCCCCGCAGCGTGAGCGTTGTGAAAGGCTCGTGAGGCCGAGGGCGATCCGAAAAAGTTGGATTGGGGCTTCGCCCCAATCCAACTTTTTCGGATCGCCCTCGGCCTCACGAGCCTTTCACGACGTTTTAAGCCAGCTCTCAACAGTCACTCCAATTTTTATCTTCAACACACAACCCCGCGTAACGTAGCGACCGAAGGTCCCTAGTTCAACAATTATCCTTAACACACAACCCCGCGAACCACGTAGCGACCGAAGATCTGTAATTTTTTATGTGAAAACAAGGAACGTGCGATCTAGTTAACGAAATTTATTTTAAAAAATGTAGTCGAATTAGTCAATTAGTGCTTTGCGCAGAATTTTAAATGCGATCTCGACTGCCGTACTGTATCCAGCATGTAAATACAGTCGTTGTTAGAGATGTTTTTTAAAGTTACTGTGAGAATAGAAAGCGTAGTCCGTGGTGTGGTGGGCGAGATTTAGTGCATTTGTTTCTAAATATACTCGGAACGCGGAGGAAAAATGTTCCGCGTATGCTTAGAAACAAATGTACCAAATCTCGCCCACCACACCACGGACTACGCTTTCTATTCTCACAGTACCGGACGAGGACGAAACCCTGATCTGACCCTGATCTCGTCGCGTGTACGAGAGAGTATGCAAAAGTGAGAGAGCGCGGGATTACGCTGATAATTTCCGGCTTTCCCTTGAGGCTATCATTGATTTTTAGCATTTTTGTAAATTCATTCTCAACTAACTCAGCCATCGGCTATTCGATGGAGGACAAAAAATAAGGGGGTCAATTTCGTCCTCGTCCGGTAACTTTAAACAGGAAAGATGAGCACCTGATCAAAAAAATAAATAACCACGATACATTGTAGTGGTTATTTATTTCGTACTCCTGAAGTTTAGCGATGGGCCAAGTAAGATCAATTTTAATGAACGGTGAATGCTTAAAGTTACCACCCGATGACGAAATTGGCCCCCCATTGTTAATTTACCATTGTGTAGACGATGCCCGTATAAGCTGTGAAAGAATATTCAAATATGCGAAAAATCAATTTTAGGCCCAGGGGCTGGCCAGAAAGGATCAGGTTGAAGTTGCCTGATACAGCGCTCTCACTTTTGCACACTCTCATGCACGCTACGCGCGGGATGCGCGTACAACCTCAGGATCGGGATTTTGTGCTCGAGAATGTTTGTCAGTAAACCGGATAAAAAATGTTAAAGTGCGAAAAATCGAAAACAAACACCAAAATTTTGCATGCTGTAGGTTTTTTAATCAAACGCGCACGTTTGATTCCCGATGCGTTTTGAAATCCTGCTAATGCTATTCGATTTCATTCATCGAGTGCTTCATCTAGGATAACTTTAGAGATTAAATTTAAATCGCACAGTATACCTGCGACTGTTGCTTGCATGACCCCAACATGCTTTAAATAGAACTTGCTGCCAATCAATGCTAGATTGAAAAATAGTAAATTAGGAAGATATTTTTTTAGGTAACCACTTTCTTCACGAAAATATCGGCATCTGTTTTTTTAACAGAATATCATGATTTGGGCTAAAGTATGCCGAGTATGAAAAATGTGAACATATAAAAGAAAAAAAATGCGGTGTCATAATTAATTTTCAATTTCTGCAGATTCACGCAACCCCCGATAAATTTTCCCGCCCTCCCGATGTGAGATTCATTCTGGAAGCATCCGCCAAAGATGCAAAGAAACTCTTCGCTGACTCCGTCCAAATGGCTAATATCGAGAACGTCCAATTTGAGTTGGACGAATTCCCAAGCTACCGGTGAGATACTGTTAATGGTAATGTATCAGAAAAGAGTGGAAAAGTACTGCCCCACGAGGTATAGTGTAAGTAACGTGCAACAATTTCAGTGAACTCTCCTTCATTATCATATCTTCAGTCTTCGCTGTAGCAGCAATTTTCTTAGCGAAGTAGATAAATATTCTACAATAGGATATTTCTTAAGATGTCACATATATTTTAAATTCTTCCTTTTTCTGTGGAATAGAGATCAGTTTCATTGTTTCGTAATTTCTAGGTGAAATATGCGATGATGATGTCTAGGAATGAGTCAATGCTTCTTCCCCGTGCCTCTCCCCCCCCCCCAGATGGATGACGTTTCATCCCGAGTATGACTCAATTCGTCGCCTTATCTAGTCTGTTTGCACAATAGTGATAAGAACCTCGACTGGGTATAAGCCTTACTCTCTCCTTTTTCTTCCATTCTCCTCTTCTTCACACTCCCATCAAACCATGCTGATTGAACATCCTGTATGTTTATTGTTTGTTATTAGAGTTGTTAAGTTTGAAAATTGTAGATAAAGAAAGTATAGATATATGATATATGATGCTTTACCGAACGAAGAGGAAGGTTGTGGGAGTAGTGTTTTCTCCAGATGATTCCGGTTACGATTCCCCTCATGCACGGAATGTGCGAGGGGGCGAAAGTCGAGATTGACGGCATGCCTTTCCATGGACCCAACCAGTCAGTTGCATTCATTCATATAAATCTCTTCACGTAAAACAGTGTAAACTACAACTACATCGTATCGAAATTTATTTTGAATATTTATGCTGGCTATCCTTCAAATGGTTTGTAAATTTATGGGGTCAAGACTGACTCGAACTTGACTTACGGATCTCAAGATAGATAATTGCGCTCCAAATGTCTAAATATAAGTCTGTCAAATGGGCATAGTCACATTCCATATTTTCAAAAAAGTATATTTTGAAAAAAAATAATTGTATCGAAGAACTCTGAAATCAGGTGTAATTGGTTCCCATTAGTTGAAAGAAGTAAAAAAAAATTCATTTCAACTTAGAACTGTAGAGGCAAGATATGCGCTCTTGTCGATTTGTTGTGCCGCCGAATTTACAAATATACATTACATGCTCATATTGGTTATAGCGTAGCCTCAGAGATCTTTAGCTTGAATAGTCACTCTTCCCTCTCTCCTTATCTTTTTCACGACTCTTCTCCATTGTGAAACGACGCATATGTCCAGGGAAGAAAGGAAAAAAATGTGACACTGAAGCTCACTTTTTACTTTATCATTAGGCAACACATATTTTGAAAACTAATCCTGGAAAAATTATGTGCTGAATTATCTGAAAGGAATCGTAAGCATCTCTCAATTGGCATAATCAGGAGGAACGAATTTCACCTTTTCATCTGTAATCTTAAAATTAGTGGTTACTGTGAGAACAGAATGCGTAGTCCGTTGTATGGTGGGCGAGAGCTATCACATTTTATTGTATTATTCGCGGAACATTTTTTCTCCCGCGTTCCGCGAGTAATACATCAAAATACACACCACAGACTACGCATTCTGTCTCACAGTATCTGATTGGCGCTTTTCCAGTGGATTCACAGTTGAACTCCTCACCGACCATGGTTCTCTCATGCACATGGACATTCGATTCCAGCAGCATGCAATTGTCCTCAATCACTTCCACGATGGTCCGTCTCTAACTCCATTCCACAGACGATGAACTAGTACAGGGCATTGGCACTTCGAGGAAAGGGCCAGTCTTCCCTTCTGCGTCGGCGCTCATTTCCATCTCAAGATCAAGAATCACCCCGGTCATTTCGCGGTACAGTACTCCACCGTACCCTACCTACAGTACTCTTCCTTCTTAGATCACTGTGAACGGGGTACACATTGCATACTTCCACCATCGTGGAAACCCCCATCACATCACAGCTTTCCACATGAGAGGAGACGTGGCCGTGCACAAGATCTGCTTCCACAACTTTTCCCATCCCAGTAAGTTCCTCACTCCATATACCTATCAATACCATAACAATCCTCATTGTAGTCGTAATTCCGCCTCCCGTCGTCGTGCCCCCTCCTGTAGTCGTTCCCCCGCCTCCTGTAGTAAGTTTATTATGGCTTTGTAACGTTAAAGTTACCCAACAAGGACGAGACCCTGATCCCAAGACGCGACGGATTATGCGCGCGAGTGTATGCAAAAGTGAGAGAGTTTGGATCAGGCAACTTCACCCTGATCCTTTCCGGCCTTCGCCTGGGGCTATTATTGATTTTTCGCACTTTTGTGTATTCTTTCTCAACTAATTCAGCCATCGGCTATTCACTGGAAGACAAAAAATAGGGGGTCAATTTCGTCCTTGTTGGGTAACTTTAAACTATTGTATGAGTACAATTCAGCGGTAGTGCACATCTCTCTTTGCAGGTCTATGCCCCTCCTCCAGGTACTCTATCCATTCTACTTGACCCATCGTATAAAAATATTTATCGAATTGTAAAAATATCGTAATACTTTAGTTGTCGTCTTGGATAGAGATATTCAATCATTTATCATGCATTGAGATAGGTAGGAGATCGAAACGAAATCAGATTCAGAACCATAGATTACCCCCAAAAACTGTCAAAACATAAACTAAAAATAGTTAACATTGGCGGAATATCACGCCATTCACGAGAGAATCGAGCTAAAATCGTCATTCTTGGGAATGGAGGGAAAATCGTGAAATGGGTTCTATCCGAATTTAGTCATCCTGAGGGATGTCTGACACTCCCCCAAAGTCTCATTGTCCAGATTTCATTTTGGAGTTCATTGCACCTGGTCGGATCTTGGCACCTCCCACTTTGAGTGCTAATATCCCGGCTACAGTGACAGATTGAGCAAAATTGACCTCTGAGCGACCCGGCTCATTTTTCGAGCTCTATCGACCTATTTAAATCAGATCCTGAGAATGTTCATTTAAACCATGCTACATTCAAAGTCAAATTAATTTTCGCGAAAACTAATGGAAAGGTGCAGCTCAAAATTTAAGAGCGCATGCATGTGAACGAGAGCTGTCGAATGAGGTACTGGCGTCGAAAATGCGGACACGGCTGTGAAACTTTTGCCATTTAAACTTTTCCTAATCATTTGAACTTTCTTTTCCACAGACCATTCTTGGCCGCGCGCTCAGGAGAGGGCGGTGTAAGCGGCAATTGACCGTGGAAAAGAAAGTTCAAACGATCAGGAAGAGTTTAAATGGCGACAGCTTCGCAGCCGTGTCCGCATTTTCGACGCCAGTACCTCATTCGACAGCTCTCGTTCACATGCATGCGCTCTTAAATTTTGAGCTGCACCTTTCCATTAGTTTTCGCGAAAATTAATTTGACTTTGAATGTAGCATGGTTTAAATGAACATTCTCAGGATCTGATTTAAATAGGTCGATAGAGCTCGAAAAATGAGCCGTGGTCGCTGAGAGGTCAATTTTCCTCAATCTATCACTGTAACCGGGATAATAGCGCTCAAAGTGGGAAGAGCCAAGATCCGGCCCGGTGCAATGAAGTCCAAAATGAAATCTGGACAATGAGACTTTGGGTGAGTGTCAGACATCCCTCAGGATGCCCAGATCCGGCTGGAACCCATTTCACGATTTTCGCTTCATTCCCTGTCTCAGCTCGATTTTCTCGTGAGAGGCGTGATATTAACATCGAATTTTCCGATTGTACCAGAGATGTACTCTTTGCAGTCGTCGTGGCGCCGGTTCCCGTAGTTGCAGCGCCTCCAGTAGTACGTTTTCTTACAGTATTTTGCCGTGAAACTTGATCTTTTCATCATCCGGAAAGATTTCCTTTGTCGTTGCAGGTGGTCGTTGAGGATCACCACCATCATCATGCTGCAGGTGCAGCAGTAGCAGGAGCAATAGTGGGCGGAGCTATCGTCCGCGGAGCCGTATTGGGAGCGGTCAGTTGACAAACCATCCTCCATTTCAATCTCACTACCCCCTCACAGTGCTATGGAATTGCAGGCACTGAGACATCACCGACGTTGGTAATCCATGCTACTTCGATCGTGCGACGAATGCAATTATAATGAATACTTTATGGCACTTATTCTTTGATGACTATGAACAGAATAAATACATGCAATTACTAATTTTCAGGACAATGTTTCGCCTTTGACGGGGTAGGTCTTACCTACGATGGGATTCTAACTACGAATTGACTCGTTCCGATTGGAGTTTCTTATTCAACCTACATCTACGCGGTCTTTTTTAGTCTCTTGAGTAGTTCTTTCTCAGCTGAACTCTCCGCTTCCTCGTACTCGAACGATCGAATCATCAAAGCTGAAAAGATACGATCACGGCCAAATAATATCAAGTGTATTACACAGTACATGTCGCTGTAGTCTCTACGATTCGCTCACCATCATCATCATATGCCATGCACACGAGAAGATACTGTAAGATGACGGGATGTCGAGAGAAAGAGACGCTCCTCCTCTTCCACTCAGCCAGAGGAAACAGAGTAGATGACAGCAGTGAATACGCCTCAAAGCCAAAATGTTATAATACTATTGTCTCGGACATTTCATTTTCTGCTAGAGTCACTGTGGGCAAAAGTCCCCAGCTACATCTGGAGCAGTTTTCATCCAGTCACTCACTCTCCCACCCCCTTCTTCTCCATGGAAATCACGGAGACAGAAGGGGAAGATAGAGTGGACATAGCAACCACGTGTACCTTCCCTGCACAACAATAACTCACTTGGAAGTTGAGATGGCCATTCGGAAGTTCCCGTGGATTACTGTGGTAGATCATGAAGAGATCCTTTAGAAGCAAACCCAAGAATGGGATAATGACCTGCAAAGGGAAGAGCTGAGTACTGTAGTACCTCGACTGGTACCGTACCTTCTGATCGTCTTTGCTGCTCTTTTCTGCTCTCCACAGTGCAGCTTTCATAGTCGATCGATAGGAGACAAAATTGCCGGAAGGATCTAATTGATGCTGGAGGATGTCCAGCTTAGCCCGATCGACCTTCGCCCACTAATTCACACGAGTTTGCAAGGAATTCGCCTTCTTTTCCATTCCCACCGTTCTCTTTAATCTTTGAACTGCATTCGAATTGAGTCCCGCGACGATGGCACAAGTGGAATTGAAGTTGCCCCTGTCGAAGCATTCCTTCGCAGTCTCCACCCACAAATCGATTATCGAGGCTCGTAATCGCTTCCGAGAGTGGCGAAGAATCTGCAATCGGATTCTCGAGATGATACAGGAAACACATCTATACGAATCAGCATCTATACAAAAGATCGTGAGGCATAAATAACGCCCAAACTGAGATGTCAAGCTGACCTCAGTGGCTACAATGGAGGAGAGTCGATTGAACCAGTGGATGCAAGAGTGGACGGAGGGATGAGAGGGAGAGGAGAGGAAGGAGTCATGATCAGATTGAGAGATACACTGGATGATATCGTCCAGAGCGATCATCGACAGACGCTCCTACAATCCAATTTCATTCACATTCACTTCAACGACACTCATTCATGACTAGTCTGGCTCATACCATTACTTCTTCATAATGACCCACCAATTCAATGTGTGTCAATTGCTGGGCAATTAGAGAGGTGTCTGATGAGATTGCGAAAAGTCCGATCTGCAATTATCAGTGGTTAACCTGACCACAATGCCAGCATCATTAATAAAAATGTTAATGATGCTATTTTTAAAGTTACCGGACGAGGACGAAACCCTGATCTGACCCTGATCTCGTCGCGTATACGAGAGAGTATGCAAAAGTGAGAGAGCGCGGGATTACGCTGATCATTTCCGGCTTTCCCTTGAGGCTATTATTGATTTTTAGCATTTTTGTATATTCATTCTCAACTTATTCAGCCATCGACTATTCGATGGAGGACAAAAAATAGGGGGTCAATTTTTTCCTCGTCTGGTAACTTTAAGAGATGCGGTTTGGAGAATACTCGAATACTCACAATGGAAGGTGATAGTATGAAATCCTCGTCAGTCTTCGCAACGAGACTAGCCAATGCCTTCTCGTATCGATCGATTCGATTCAACTGGAATGCACAAACATCTATAAGTTTTTCGTGCAAATAAAAAAATGAAGCCGTAATTTCCGTACAGTGAACTTATTTGTAGATAAAAAGAAGGGGGTATCAAGTCAGTGAAGAATTTGCAGCATTTTATTTTTACCCTCTCTACAAATCTAAAATGCCAGTTCTAAAGTGATACACCCCGAGAAGAATTAGCATCTATGGAAAAAATAGATCTAGATAGGTCAAAAAACTAAGCGAAATACGGTATTCCAAAGTGGCATATCTCCGTTAAAATGCAAATGTCGAAAAAACCAGTAGACTGATGCTTTCCTCGCCCTCCGTTTGATCAGTCTTCTTGGTTTCAGCTAAATCCAAAGTATTTTCTTGTCTCAAAAGTTTTCCTATTTACATTTTCACAAGAGATCCGTGATGAATACAATGATTATGAATACAATGACTTATTTTATTTGCGAAATTATGTTTTTCCCTGATACCCGATATCGTTGCATAATGCGGATCTGAAAGTGTTTCAAAGAAGTAAATGTTGTCCAAGTGAGGGTGATTCCCAATTAGTCCAAGTGAGGGTGATACGAGACACTTACCGTACTCTTAAGAGTGACAATGAGTTGGTTGCTCTTCACTCGATGTGCTTCGTCTATGCACACTAACTGGAGAAGCTCCTCCAATCTGGAATGACCAAATTGCACAACCTTTTTACATAATTTACTTCTTTGAATCACTTTCAGATTCGCATTATGCAACGATATCGGGTATCAGGTAAAAACATAATTTAGCAAATAAAATAAGTTATATTCCTTGCTAGAGAAGAAGGAATATGGAGCACGAGGATGAGCGTGAACCAGGGCTCTCAATTTACCACTTCAGTTTCCAGGCTTTTTTCGGTACAAATTCTCGAGAAATCGAGAAAGCGAATTAGAAAAAATGTGGACTTCTGACCATTTATTCTTAAAGTTACCCAACGAGGACGAAATTGACCCCCTATTTTTTGTCTTCCATTAAATAGCCGATGGCTGAATTAGTTGAGAAAGAATACACAAAAGTGCGAAAAATCAATAATAGCCCCAGGCGAAGGCCGGAAAGGATCAGGGTGAAATTAAAGTTACCTAACAACCGTGCAAAATTTTTAAATTGGTGCCTGAACAATACCTTACCGCGAATTTGCATGAACATGCACTAAGTACCGTAATTTAAAATGCGCGGTTTGTTTAAATATTGTTTAATCGATTATGTGGGCTTAATATTGAAGTTTTTGCTGTTGAAATATATATTTCTACAACCGGGGAAGAAGCGAGGATAAAATTGGTATAGAACCGGGCTTGTGAACGCTAATTACCGCACACAGAATATTCATGTTTCAAACCTCGCGGGAAAATCGGTCTTGATCAGGGTAGCGCAACACATGTTTTGAGGTCGATTCTGTGACTAATTATTGATTTTCTGATTTTATTAGTATTGCATTTCTACTAGTCTCTTTTATGTCTATCAGTTTCAGGAATAAAAATATAGGCCATTTTGACGGTTGTTGGGTAACTTTAAGAATGCAATCAGGGTGAAATTAAAATGCAAAAAAATGAAGTTGCCTGATCCAAACTCTCTCACTTTTGCATACACTCTCATACACGCGACGTCGCGTCTTGGGATCAGGGTCTCGTCCTTGTTGGGTAACTTTAAACAATTTTTTATATTAATATTTAGAAAGTGGCAAGGAAAGGGTTATTTTTGTGCTCAAATAAATCAGATTTTCTTTGTTTTCGTAATATACACCAATTGTTCATCTTAAAATTTCTAGATCTTTACGGAAAGATATTACAGAAATTTTCGTTTTTCGAAACATTCTCGAAGACAGTCGTACAGCCGTAGAGTGATTGAAGATAAAACCCACCTTCTGATCATCTCCCGATTGGAGAAATCATGGGGAATGTGAGTAGTCCATGTTGATGCGAGTGAGTAGATTGTATTGAAGAGAGTCGATCGCTTCTCCCGACAGAAATTTACCCCCGTCGAGTTTTGAGAATACATCGTTTGCTGAAATAAAATCCCCAATTGAATCGAATAATCCCCCATCACATTTCCATTTGTCTAATTTATCTTCAAAGACTGAAATAAGAAAGACTTACGTGAAAGAGAGAGATGAGGACATCGAGAGGAGCCATCGTAGTTCGGATATTGAGGAGGAGAGTGAATGAGAAGGAAGAGGAAGGAGAGGAGGAGGAAGGGCACAGCAAGAGGGAGATCAATCCTTCCGTCGTCCCACTCACGACTCCACCCTCAGAGTCACGCACGATCGAGTCCTCCTGAGAGAAGAGAGACATCTTCCTATCCCCCTTCTATAGGGTAACTCCCCCCCCCCTCTTCCCTTCCACCTACCATTGTTTGGCCATTGGAAGTGGAGGGAGTGGAAGATGTCGACCGGAGAGCATCCAGCATACCACTCAAACAATACCATTACACTAACTGCATTATCATTCTACACTCTCTCATCCAATCATCTACCGCCTCACGTAACATTAGACAATTGCAGAATCTAAGTGATCGTCTACCAAATGAGAATGGATGTGGGGAGAAGATAAGCCATGGGTTTGGTCCAAACAAGCCATCCATCCAAACAAGAACCCCCCCAATTAGAAGAGTGAAGAGGTCTTGATGGAGAGAAGGGAATGGAACGGGAGTGGAATGGAAGAGAGGAACTGAGAAGAAGCATTGAAGAGAACGGAATGAATGGAAGGGAATGGAAGATTCATACTATTCATTGTAGAGAGATATCATATGGAATGGAGAGAGAGAAGAAGAAGAGATCTTGAAGGAATGGAGAATTATGAGAAGTGGGTTATGAAGAGAAGAAAAAGAAACAATGAAGAGAAGGAAGAAGAAAAGAAGGAGGGACTAGAAGTTCCCAATGAATAGGATTGAATCCTACTTACTCATGGAGAAAACAGGGGAAGGGCGAGAGGGAGATGGGTGAAGAGAATGGAGAGGAAGGAAAATGAAAATGAATGGGAATGAGGAGGAGAAGGGAGAGATACAAGACTTTCCCGTGAAAGGGCTACTGGGTCAAGCTAACCGCTCTCTCTCCCTTACTCTCTCACGATCTCGAGAGGGAAGAGGGCGAGAGAAAGAGAGGGGGGAGCGAGGCGGGGAAAGAGGAGGCGATGGAAGCAGTCAAATAGTGACCATCTCGGACCGAGATGGTCTATCCCTCCTCTTGTTGTATACTCCCTCTGGTTCACTCTCTATCGCATGATTAGTAGCCATATGGTAGGGAGGAGGAGAGAGGGAGTACCGAGTATGGAAAGGAGGATGTAAAAGGGCGACCTCTTGAGTCGTCCCTCTAATCATTCCTCTCACTTTCCATAGATGGTGCAGGAAGGGATGATACTTGCTCTCCCATATGAATCAATCTCTTCGTTCCTTGCAAGAGAAGAGGACGAGCATCGAAGGAGAACACATTCAACATATTCTCTATCTCTTTCATCATCTCTCAACGACTTCCTCTCTCTCTGACTCCGACCAATCTCAGTCTATCTTCTCCCTTCAACGGCATAAATCGACAGGTGGAGAAGACTGAGAGAGCCTATCTCAGTCTCTTAGAACGAGCTCTCACTCCACAGCTAATGGGGTCCCAGAAGGGAGTTGCACTAGACATCCTCCCATTCATATCGCAGTTACCGTAACCACTCGAACGGTTCATTTCCATTCCATTTGGTTGACAATGTGATGCAAGTGGGATTAGTTCGTGGCTATCTGAAATTCCCCTATTCATCCACTATGCCATCACAGTGAAACACTCATCTACTCTGGACATGTCCTTCCAATTCGCTTTACAGTAGAGGGTATCATCATCCCCACAGTCCCACAGTCTCATCTAATACACTTCCACAGTGGTCATTCTATCCCACTTCCTTCCAGTTGCTACCAATCCAATTAGATTCATCTTCTCGCCTCGTCGTTCTTTGCATCGACAGTCTCTTGCCTTCAGAGTAAGCTCTGTGTATCCAGCTGGCGAGGGAATTCATAGCTTCCGGGCTGAGAAAGGGATGTAACCTCTTCTCTCTCTCTTGTTTTGTGTGCTCATGCACCATTCCTTCCCATCACCTGTCTTCGTTTTCACGAATGGAATCAGTTATCTTCCTGTTCAGCCTTCTCCCTCCCTCCCTTCGCTCCCCTTTCCTTCAAAAGCATATGTTCCCTCCGATCGAATTTGACAACTACTCTCGTCTCTTCCACGTTTTCTCGCACTTCCCTCTATAGCTCGCCCCTGATTTCCTCTCCTCAATCCACGATTGAATATAGAAGACCCGACCATACATCACCATTAGGCTGCAACATTACACTCCTCTCCTTTCTTTTCTTCTTGCTTATTTCCGCTCTCGCCATCTCTAAATAACTTTCATCTCTTGACTGGGAGAGAGCCATTATGTAGATGAGAAGGAACAGCACCATGTGCCGCCTCACAATTATTCCATTATCGTTCCGAAGGTATTGGATTCACAGTGGATCCATCGATTTCTTCTTTCCTTTTTCCTCTCTTTTGTGCTTCACTTCTATGTGATCCCTCCTCCTGTTCCTTTTCCTCGTGTCGCTCTTCTCTTAGTAACGACTCTTCCCCCATTCAGATCCTTCCTTCCACATGAGTGGTCGACGTCAATCGGTCACTGCTCAGATACAGCGGACAGCCAGGTATCTCCCCTCCCCCCCCCCCTCCCCTCCATCTTCCCCTTCAGACGATTCTCAGCTGCACTCGTCCCTCAATTGACTAAACTCGAGATTCTGCCCATCCTCGACAAGATCAGGGGAGTCGAGATCCGAATCACTGACTTCTCCAAGGTTAAATCTTCTTTCCTTATTTCGTCTACCGTATCCTCCATTACAGTACGCAACTGCCCAGCAACAGTATATTCTCCACAACTCTGTACAATTCGCGCCCATCGAATTCGACATTTTCTCTTTGGTGAGGGAGAAAATCGATCGGTCATCGAATAATCACCATGCAAGGAAGACGGACGCCCTATCCTGTCGGTCTCCCTTTTCCCCGAGGAAATTGTAGTGAACGAAGGGCAGAAGAGGATCATCGCCATTTCTCTGAACGAAGATGATGCCATTGGCACTCACATCGCCCATATGAAACACCCCGTATCGGGTGAGAAAGGAGGGAGAGAGGGCAAAGTGAGAGGGGAAGGAATATTCATTGAGGAATGAAAGTGTACGAGATCAACGAGAACTCGACGGAGGAATTTGGCATTCGATCGTGCAGTGAAGACAGTGGAGAATATCGATTGAAAGGAGTGGAGGAAGGATTCGCCAGTATCTTCTTCTCCTGCGGGCAAGTGAAATCCCTTCGAGAGGAGAATCCCTTCTCTTCTACAGCTGCAGCTACACCAAGAGCAAGTGGGAAATGAAGAAGTTGGTGCGAACTGTCGCGACGATCTCTCCCAAGAAGAGCTTCTTCAGTGAAAATGCCATGACGGTGAGAGAGAGAGGCCCTTATGTATTCCCCTTGCAATGGCGCAGGCCTCTTGGGTATCGGATGTGGACAACGAGACTCGTCTGATCGCCCTCTCAGCAGCTATCGTCCAACTCATCAGAGAAGGATATCCAGCTGTACTTAACATAATCAAAGAATTTCATGTTAGACACGGATGATCACAAAACGCAATGTACACTCTTTTTCGCTCTCTCGCCATATATACTTAAACACGCTTCCTTTCCTACTCTATATCACCTGCCCCGATGTTCAATATCCAACTAGAACCCGACTTATTTCCCTGTCATCAAAATAAAATGTTGCCAAATATGCATATCGTCAAACAATAGCCTTTCAATAAACGTTAACTCACATCTATGCGAATGGGTGGAATTCAATGCCGTGAACTTCCAATTTGAGTGAAGAGCAAGCCTCATTTCGAAGCGTAAATGAAATAGCGGCTTTACTTCCTGTAAGTAAAAATTAAATGAGAAAACTCTACAAGGTGGTACGGGAAAGCACGTGCTCATCAAAGTTACCGGACGAGGACGAAATTGACCCCCTATTTTTTGTCCTCCATCGAATAGTCGATGGCTGAATAAGTTGAGAATGAATATACAAAAATGCTAAAAAAATCAATAATAGCCTCAAGAGAAAACCAGAAATTATCAGCGTAATCCCGCGCTCTCTCACTTTTGCATACTCTCTCGTACACGCGACGAGATCAGGGTGAGATCAGGGTTTCGTCCTCGTCCGGTAACTTTATTTTAAAACGCTGTCTCCGTAAGAACGTCCGATTCCGAAGTGGAAGTGGCACAATCCTTAAAAGTCATCTCCTGAAGCTCAAACTTTATGGTTGGAGTGCCTATGGGTGGGATACACTTCAGCCAAAAAATCTTACCCAAAAGTTGATCTTTGAACTTTGGTATCCGAAAATTTCAAAATGTTTTGAGCCCTGCATGTTATACATCATTCGAAAGAGCATGAAAAGTTATTTCAGAATCCAAGTTTTCGAGAGCGTGGGACTCATGGTGCTCATGAGACATGAGAAAAAATGAAAAATCTGCATAATTTCAATTATCAAAAAAAGAAAGCACCACTTTCCAACTAATTCCCCATCGTGGAAATGAGATATATGGTGTAAAATTTTATGAAAAATTCAACAAAAAATATGCCGTAGATGAAGTCGGTGCCAGGAATACACTTTTCGACCAAAAACTAGCACGCAATCGAGGACTCAGGTTCGATTCCGCCCGATGGCATGAATTTTTGACAATTTCTTTCTCTCCTTTTTTGGCCTTCTTTTCAACATGTATGAACTATTTCTGCTGTTGCATGTTGTATTTGAGTGTTTCTGTTATTTAAATGTGACAATTGTCTTTATAATTTTTTGACGAAAGAAATATAACGTGAAAAAAATAATATAACGAGAAATTGGTAGCATTGAATATCGTAGTGATCGGACAATTTCCCTGGACACATCGGATTGAATAGCCGAGGCATCCATTCGATAAATATGGTTCTCCGAGTGGATTTTTCAATCTGCAGAGGACTCTCAGAAGGAAGAACAGCAGGGTTCTGATTAGCAGCGAGAATTCCGTATCTTCCACGGAACTTCGTCATATCAGATGGGAAAATGGAAGGGTCCTGATTCGCAGCAATAATTCCGTATCTTCCACGCTACGTTGTAATTCCAAAAACCTCGTTCTCCGGTTTGACCTCAACAATAATGTTGGTTGCGGTCAGCTCCTCTTCCATGATTTCAATCGGTTGCTTCATGTCAACGATCTCATCGAGATTGTCCATGACAGACTCTTCGACAAGATCTATGTCATTCTTGAAGTCTTCATCTTCGAATACTCCTTCACCAAAGATATCATCGGTGTCCTCTCTTCCATTTCCTCCCTCCATTCTTTGCTCAATCGATAGAGCTCGAAAAGACGAATCGAATGGTATGCTGAATGCATATGCAACTCGCGCACTAAAGATGTCAAAATCGCGAAAATAGATTTGCATTTACCCCCGTTTGACGCGGCGTTGCCCTCTCGCAGTCAGTCTCGAATCTATATATGTCTAGCGCGTGATCACCACGGTGTGCTTCGATAGCTGACGGGTTGTGTTCTCAGTGCGTTGCACGGTCGGCGCAGGTTCGAATCTGCTCATTTTTAGTTTTCTTTTGCTATTTTTTTATGAAGTCCAGAGTACTTCTGATGATGTATTTCGCAACTGAATCCCACCAGCGCTTCGCGACGAGTGATCAGAAGCCCAAATTAACTCGTCGGTACGCGAACGCCGTTCATACGACGCTTTTCGTTAGTATTCTCAGCGAACGTATCTGACTAATCGAAATATTGTTGAATACTCCGCATCAATAAAAGTATGGGAATCCACTTCCCCGCTAGGAGTGGTCAATGGGTGCGCGCGGTCCGATCATGCGGATGAGTGAGAGAACTGCCAGGGGAAAGTGCCGGGTCTTAGTCAAATCGGGCTCATATTTATGATTCAAATAAAGTTAATTCGATTGGTATTTCATTTAGAAAATGTGAAATATGATTCATTTTTCGGAAAGCAAAAATCAAATCGATCTCAAGGGCGAGATATGAGGGTAGATCAAAAGGCCAGAATAACTGCCAGAGGGTCACAATGCCTGAATCGGGGGTAAGTGGAAATCTATTTTCGCGATTTTGACATCTTTAGTGCGCGAGTTGCATATGCATTCAGCATACCATTCGATTCGTCTTTTCGAGCTCTATCGATTGAGCACAAAAACAGCTTCGGTACGAAATTGCGGTAAAAATCAATAATTTAAATTGATTAATGAAAATACTAATGACCGTATCGATGAACCGAAAGCAGAGGCTTATTCTCCTTGAAATTTGGTGCTGGAAATTTTCTTTTCGCGCTACCAGACCCCATGTAGGCCGAGCACCATGCCTCCAAACATTGCAAATTTCGGAATCCGTCGACTTTGACGGCGTCTCACATCGTCGAGGATGGCGATATGGAACAAAACTTGATGGTTTCTGTTGAGGGACCATATGGGCTATTCAAAACTGCTCAGAGCCAAATTTCGACTTTTCCAATGTACCAGGGTTTATTCGAATCTTACGCGGCACGCGTGCTATGACGCCATGCCGCCTTTGATGTATCAAATGCGGCATCACGTCATAGTTCTCATCCGACCAAGTGCCCCATTTTCGGCACTAGCTCGGATGATGATCAATTACAGATGATTCCGTGGAATCCGGATGATAACCAAAATTAGAACTATTTGAAATAGTCAATTTCCCCGTACGTTCACAGTAAGCTTCCAAAATGTTACAAAATATTACTGCGAAAATTCTGCAGAAGGGTCCATTTTTAGGTTATCATCCGGAAGGTTATCATCCGACCTATCTAGTGTCTCATTCTCATAAGCGAGCGTCAATTTATGAGAATGCTACAGTACATTAAAAGTACAGTAATCTTTGATAATATTTATAATCTTAAAGTTACCGGACGAGGACGAAACCCTGATCTGACCCTGATCTCGTCGCGTGTACGAGAGAATATGCAAAAGTGAGAGAGCGCGGGATTACACTGATCATTTCCGGCTTTCCCTTGAGGCTATTATTGATTTTTAGCATTTTTGTATATTCATTCTCAACTAATTCAGCCATCGGCTATTCGATGGAGGACAAAAATAGGGTGTCAATTTCGTCCTCGTCCGGTAACTTTAATACTGTATTAATACCATTATACTCTAATATAAACATGATACTTGTTATATATTAGTTGATGTTTCAAAACTGCAACAGTTAATAAATTATCAATATTTAAAATATTATCAAAAAAATCTCTCGACGCTATGCTTCAAGTAAGCACTTATGGGAAACGGCGCCTTCGAATTATATCTCTTATTATGCCGCATAAGATTCCAAATACATGCGGCAGTTTTGTGGGGAATTCTCTAACGAGGCGATGTACATTGTTGTTTCATCCTGAGTTATTACCACAACCACAGAATGAGCATTTCGGTAACTACACCATAATTCGCTCGAATTACTGTGTACTTATCGTAGAACGCGGCAATAACGTCAATTCAAATCGTGCATTCAGTCAAGGCAATTTCTAGTGATTTATTGCGTTCTTGTATTCGATATTGTAGTAATTTACTTTGAGTATTCTCTTATATTTCGATTCATTCGTCGTCCGTATATATTGAATATTTTGAAGGCTTGTTCCTCGCATGTCGAGCTGATGAATCGGAAAGAGAAAGCTACGTTCAAGCTTGAAGTGAGTTCGCCAATCGCATTTTCATGCATTTACGCTTTGTTTAGGATTTCCAACTTGGCAAAGAGGTCGGCAAAGGTGGTTTTGGTGTTGTCTACACTGCGGTATATCAAGGGGAAGGCGCAATCAAGGGTCAAGAAGTCGCAATAAAAAAGGTTTGTCTGACTACAATTGAATAGAGCAGTGTACGAATGGTTTCCCTATGGATCTGAGGGTATGTTAAGGTGAATTCCAACCAACGGAGTGAACTGCTTAGAAAAGAAGTGGAGAATCACCAAAGAATCGACCATGAGAATATTGTCAAGTTCTACGGATACTTCAAAGAGAACAATACTGAGTGATTTTTATTGATGCATCACGCATATTACATAGTTTAATAATGGGTATATTTTCTTTCAGGAATTCGTAAAATGCAATGGGTAGTGGTTGCTATATAGCTTATGCTTGCAAGCTCTTTTTCTCCAATATCGCCATTCCATAATACTTAACATTTCCAGTTACATCGTAATGGAGCTGTGCAAGGAATCTCTTCGCAAGTACGTGAAGGATAATGGTGCATTCTCTTCTGAACAAGGTACAATTCGTCAATTTCTTATTTCCCATTTTAATATATATTAGCCGTCCCGGTATTACGCCAATTGATGAATGCTCTTGAATATCTGCACAAGAAGGGTATCTGCCATCGAGATCTCACTTCTGGAAACGTTCTCATTCACAGAACACGCCAAAATGGAGTTGTCAATGTTGTTAGTTTTATTCGTATCTTTGCACGTTTATCTGTTATACAATCTACAGTTACAATAATATAATATCGTATTGCATGTAGATTCATTATGCAGATTTGATATATTACTTGTTCCATTATATAATCTAACATTTTTTTGTAGAAGCTGTGTGACTTCGGTCTGTCTAAAGTGATGAGTGCGGGTCGGGCACACCACACCGTCGCAGGCACTCCCGGCTATATGGATCCGTATGTTATTCACATTCTACTCGCTTATTTACAAAGACACCCTTTTACTTTAATATCTGTACAGTCACGTAACGAATCATAAAAACTATGGGAAAGAAGTGGATGTCTACTCACTCGGATGTGTACTGTATGTTATGTTAACTGGATTCGAGCCAGGCACTCCATGTGACGATAAGTCTAGATTTCCAAGGTAGGTTCATCATTTAAATTGTATTTTTTTGTAATTTCCTATCTTAAGATTAGATTATCTTGATAATGATGCAGTTGACTTGATTATGGCCCTCACTAATCCGAATCTTCACGAGAGGATTAAACTAGAGGGTATGTTACGCTATTTATATCTGAAAAAAATATTTATTTTCCTTATCACCCCGGTGAATAATTCATTAATGTTTCACTATTTAGCTGCATGTAGGATAAATTATTGTTACTATTCTCTCATTGATTTGATTTATATATCTAACTATTGAGATATCAAGAGCAGTTCATTCGTGAAAGGGAACTCTGGTCTATCAAGACACTCAGATCATCCAACGAGGTGAGTTTGTAGCATTTATTATAATCACTCAATCAACCAATATTTATCACGTAATGCGATCATTGGAAAGATGAGATTGGGTCTGTTTTCATCGGTGGTTGCATTCTACCTACTCGTGTCGATAGCTCTTTATCTCTCCACCAGGGTTTTATGCTGATCCAGGTTATGTGTCCTGTTATATGGAATCCATACAGTACTCCAGTTGCCCATATCCATTTGTCGCCCAGACTGTCATTCTTGCACTCCCTTTGATTCCAGTGACAAAAATTCTCCATTCTCCATGGATCTCTCAAACCGATTCCAATCACTTTATTCTAATCTGTCATTGCTCGCACTTAGTCGCTCACCCACTCACAGCTCATATTATAATTATTAGGTTGATTCAAAAGTTTCTCCTTTTTTTCAGAATTTTACATTTTTGATTCCCCTGACCTACAAAGTTGACCAATTCTCATAAGTTCTTTTGCAATAAATAAGTGCTTGAATGAGCTTTATAAAAAGCCGTATCACATTGCTCCCCATTTAGCTACGCCGATACAGCAGTCCGACAAATTTCGCAAAATTGATTATCAAACATAATTTTTATGCATACATAGTTATGTGGAGAAACGAGATAGAGATTAAACAAACATACTAGTGTAAAGCGTGATTACTGGGCATGCTCGTGAATGCAATTCAGTATTTGTACACCGTCACGCCAAGTTTAGATGAGCGCCTGATTAGATATTAGTTCGAGATGCATTTCTGCAGAAATTCATTGCATATCCCCGAATGGTCAGTTGTTGACTCTGTAAGCCATAGTGTTGTGCACAATAAAGTACTCGCCAGTCTTAGTATTACCGTTAAACTTGAGATGAATACATCTACCTATTCGGGAACAGCACCATATTACAACAAAATTACGAAATTTGAACAACGAAATCAGCACTTTTTCTAATTCTCATCTTCCAAAGCCTCTTGAAGGTCGGATATTCTGTAATATTCTGGAAGAGCAACTCGAGTGGTATCACTCCTCAAATGGGCAGAATCGATTGTTCAAATGGTAGGGCCCAGCAAAGTACACCTAAAAATCATTATATTTTGAGATTTTGACGTTTTCTTTATTTATTGCCGAATACGCGTCCCAGAATCGATTCGGTCCGGCGAGTGAAATCTATCTATATGTCCACTACTTGTGTTAAATGGAAATTCCGGTCAGGCAACTATGGCTCGAGATAATTTTAAAAATAAAATAGGGAGAAACTTTTGAATCAACCTAATAGTAATTTTTAAGTTCATTCACAACAACCCTTCTGGTATCCACCATATGGTCTGGAGTTATTCACAACTGTTATATTAAGTCGATTCAACTATGGTGTACCTTACTTCATGACGCTCATATTGTTCAGTTTTCATAGTCGACGGTCGATGGAGCACAAACCAGTTGAACGGATGGCGTCGATTGATCGATTGTCGATTCGAGATCGAAGTAAATCAAGAGGACCTCGGAGAGAGAGAAACCAATCGCCCCCAGTCGTCGACAGGGTATGTCACTAACATTTTGAAAGAGATTTCTCAACTTTTGACTGAAAATCGTTGATAAATTCGTTATGTTGTTTTTCCAAATGTAACAAGAATCGTTGGAAAATGGGAACATTTTCTCCGGAACCGTAAAAGTGGTCACTTTATGTCATTCTGGGCCTACTTTTCGACCATTGATCGCCCCACGATCCTTCGAGACAAATCGTATTTTCACTATTGGAATAGACAGATAATATCTTTGTAGATCCGCTCTCGAAGTACTTCTCGCGCGCGAATTCGCCCATCCCAGCGAACGTGCCAATCATGGCCGATCAATATCGAACGATTGGAAGGTATTCCTTGTTTACATCTTCACTAATTGAAATCTTCCGGATAGCGAGTGTCTGCTTCTAAATGGTCTGACCTTGTCCTCGTAATGTAACATTGAGGGAAACAAGAGGAGTCGGGAGGATATCGTCTGGAGATCGTGCGGTCGAATGAGGCTGTTCTTACCGAGATAAACAAGGAGAAAGAGATCATGATTATACGCCTGAATGGAATGAGACAGAAGGTTTGTTTGTGTATGTTCGAATATAACATTGTGTTGGGTAAATGAGGTAATGGGGGGGGCATCCGGTAACCAATAACCTGACACTGAAGCGTAATAAAAGCGACGTGTTGACGACGACCGTTTTGTGATTGAGGTGGGAATCGCGAGTGCTTGTGGGCGCCACTCTTCGTCTTCGAGCATTGACTGGTTCGAATCTATCGAGAGTCTTCCCGAATCACACATACATCACTACAATGTGGTGGGAATGAATCAACGGTGTTGATGTGATCTGGGAAGTCGTAGGTGATTCGACTACTGGAGGACATTCGGTGGAAGGTAGCCAAGGTTATCTTCAACAATTCAAGTATCTGCAAAGGAGGAATCATCCGATTAATGGAAAATGGAGATATGCGAATGAAGGATAAGCATGGTATTTATGTCTTTAATCTTGACCATTTTTATATTGTTTCAGGGAAAATATATAGTGTGAGGGCTAATTCGGACGAAGTATACGAAGGAAATCCGAAGACGCCAACGGGAACTGTTTCGAATAGTGAATATTTGAATATTTAGTTCATTCCTTTTTCAATATGCTCATATTTTTTCCTTGTTTAGTTATACCCGTCAATTCGAAACATCTGATGGGTATTCATTTGAGTGACTAAAAGGAACGAGATTCTCAAGTTTCGCGATATCTGTGAACGGACTGAAGATGCCATGACTGATCTTGGCTTCGCATTCCCTTTCATTTCCTACGATCTTTCGTCAGTTTTTTTTTCGGGCTTTTTACTTCTGTGTGCTTGTGCTATGCCAACATCTCTATCAGGCTCGCATATCGACTCACCTGGGAAACGGTGAAAAATGTCGCTTATTAGCTATACTTTTTTTTTCAGGGACGACACGAAAACAGTGAAAAGAAATGCTAGAGAGGCGATGGGAGAATCGAGTGGCGTCCCTGCTTCCAGGTTGGACTGGCAAGAGCAATCAATAGTACCCGATGGTATTGCAGAATGGGAGGACACAGGACAAGTAGAGAAGTGTCTGCACAGCACACATCCAGAGCTACCAAATCTACGTGCTCCCATGTAAAGAAGTCGACGGTGAGAATATACGAATACTTTCACCTAGTTGGTGGTAGTTTAGGTGGATACGGTGATGACCAATTGGTCTGCTCCTGGAGGGTCAATGCAGCAGAACGACAAGGAGAATGGAGGACGACAAATATCTATTATGAGATCGAAGAATAAAGATGTTCGTTCCAGTCTTCTTTTTTAGGGTTAACTAATATTGTAGGTAGTGGGGATTAAAGACAGAACCGAAGGAGTAAGTCTGCGATTCTCTACAACGACTCCACATCAATACATCTACACTGATTCCAAAGGACTCGAACACAGGTTCATTCGTTCTAGTGACCCCTATAGCAATGCTAATCGATTTCAGATTCACGTTCGCTGGAGACTATAGCAGATTAAGCCAAAGCCAAGCTTACTTAATGCGAAAATTGAACGACCGGCGGTGATCACATCACAATTTCTGGCTAATTCTATTCAATTTTTCCTGTGTGCATACAATGTGCGAATAACATTTATGAAAGTGAAGACTCGGGAAATTGATATCAATGATTATAATAATTATAGTAGTTGTATGTACAATTCGAGGTGGAAACCCATTTTACGAACCCATCGAACTCGATATTAATAATGAAAGCTTGATCATGCATTGGCTATCTCGCAACCACCAAAGGGAATTACAGTACTTTACGTCTAGTCAAGTCAGCTCTGGCTTCTTTGATTTCCTCGAGTAGCTCTTTCCTCGCATCGCTGCAGTCGTTGAAGTTGGCGACACCGAGAAGAACTGAGAGAGCAGCGTGGAGCTGCAACCATTGCAAATGAGTTGAATTTTACAAAGGGCGTTATGCGTTAGTCTACTATAAATCAATTAACTAACTCCGAGCATGAATATTCCATAAATGGGTGCGTAAGTGATGAAATGCTGAATCCCGGAGAGTGGTAGATCGACAACGTTCAGAAGGAAGAGACAAGAGATCCAAAGGAATGCGAGAACAAGGACTCTTTTTAGATAAATCACAAATTGAGTCGCCATTCCTGGAAAGATTTTCTTGTTTAAAACAAGCAAACAATAGGGAAAAGCGAGTTAGAAAGCCAGTCTATATATATATATATATTTATGCTATTTCGTTCGAAATAACGTTCACAAAAATTGAAATAGAATAGTCAATTAATGACCCAGTCAATGAACGGTAGAACATGAAAGCAATAAATAGCTTGTAAAGGCTTTTTAGCAGCGGCCGCTGCAGTGGCCAAAAACTAGCGGGTTAGTTCACGTTTAGCGATATCGCGCGATAGTTGTGCAATTCTAAACAACGTAAAAGTTCAGGGTTCTCTAATAGTACTACTCTAAAAAAATTAAGCAAAATATAGTGCCTAAACATAGTCATAAATTTAAGAAAATAAATAAAATGCAGAGTAGTCGTATAACGACAAAAAACGAAAGAAAACGGAAGTACAGTGTGATTGACTAAATACTATCATGAACTGACCCAGCCATGTCGTATAATCAAATGTCTCGCGTGGAATAAATTCAGGGAAGTCGTACAGTAGGTGACTCTAATTTTTAAACGTATTTTCCTTTTTCCCTTTTTTCAAAGCATTTTGCTCGGATGTATTCGTTGTTTTTGCCATTTTGTAATCGAGTTTCGTCAATTATTTTGTTTTGCGCTACTTTACGACGTTAGTTACATAGGATCTTCTTTTCAGCTCCCCGCAAACATGGGAAAGCCTATGGGAATCCGTACGGCGCGCAAGCTGCGCAACCACCGCCGTGATCAGCGCTGGAATGACAAGGACTACAAGAAGGCTCACCTCGGAACGAGGTGGAAGGCCAATCCTTTCGGAGGAGCTTCTCACGCCAAGGGAATCGTCCTTGAGAAGGTGTAAGTAATTATCACTAATCGCAAAAAATACCGGATGCCCGAAAAATTATGTGTAGGAGCTAATTTGATTTCCATCCTTCCGGAGACGACCATACGTTTATGTTTCAGTTTTGCAACATAGACTAAAAGTTTTCAAAGTAATAGAGAATGCTACATACCAATGCAGTTTTAATTGCGATTGTATGCGCCATTCGAATGTAACAATGCTAATATGAATTCCAATTTTTTACGTAATTTCTGGCAGTTAGATATCCTTATCAAATGTTTTTCCTTTTTCTAGCGGAGTCGAGGCTAAGCAGCCTAATTCTGCCATTCGCAAGTGCGTTCGTGTCCAGCTGATCAAGAACGGAAAGAAGATCACCGCATTCGTTCCCAACGACGGTTGCCTGAACTTCATTGAGGTTAGTTTTGCTCTATTGTAATACATCCATTCAAATCTGGAAGAGGAAAATATTATCCTCATGCCATGGGTTAGAGGGATTTTGTCCTTGTGGTTGATACATTTTTTTTCTCATATTTTGGTTGATCTAATGGCGTGGAAATGCAATCAGAATGAGCCTATACTACGCTATAGGCTCATTCGGATCCTTTATTTGAAAATTGTGAGTTCTAGCAGTTTAAAATGAGAATGTGGCAGACTTGATGATGTGAACAGAAACGGTTCTGTGAACTCGTTTCAGATTTCGTGAGAATACGAGTTTCGGGAGAAATCGAGTTTCAGTTTCACTAGTATGGAAATTGACTGAGACCTTTCGCAAAGATTTACTCTGTTTCTGTTGCAGGAGAACGACGAGGTGCTCGTTGCTGGATTCGGTCGTTCCGGTCACGCCGTCGGAGATATTCCCGGTGTCCGTTTCAAGATCGTCAAGGTTGCCAACACCTCCCTGATTGCCCTCTTCAAGGGAAAGAAGGAGAGACCTCGTTCGTAAGAGGAGAAATGTTGTTGTGTTATTGAGAAACGTTAATAAAAGCGTTCTCTTCTATTTCGTTTACATCTGGAGAGCATTGCACATAACCGGGGGAGGTGGGGAAACAGTACCGTAGAGTTGCGTAGCGAGGGGGTACTCTGACAAGTAGTGGGCGGTCCGGCCAGGGACATTCAATCCAGTCCCCTTTGTCCCGCGGATAGAGCGACCGGCTTTCCTCTCCACCGAGAAAAGGCGTGATCCTTGTTTTATCTTCAATTCTGCTATATCTTCTCTATTTCCTACGTTTCTATTTCCGCTCTGATTACTGTTTGATTTTCTTAATTTAGGATTAACAATATTGTTCTGGTTGCGACTGCGTATATTTGCATTGTCCAATGGGAGAAAATCTATGCAGGAAATTAGTGAATAGTTCTGATTCGAAAAGCCTTCGTCGATTGTGAGTACTTGACTTCTTCATTCTGATTTATGCGAATGACCTTGTCTACTCAGGGTATCCTCGAACTCCATGGGGGGAGCGTATATCATGGGTTTGACCCTCGCGATCGCTGGTCTCGTATGGCATCATATGCACATCGTATTCGCTTTCTTCTTCGCAATTGCTGCGTATATTGCCAGATTTCATGGTGATTTCTGGTATCGATCATTTCTGACGCTGAATAGAGACTTGAGGTGAGAAGAGGTTTTTGACTTACGGGAAGAAAGAGGGAAAAGGAGGGTGAAACACTCGAGACTCTCTCTCTTCCTCTTTCGATCGGTGCGACCGTGGAGCAAAAACTGGATAGTCGTTATAGAGAGGAGAGAAAGAGGAGAGATGGATGGAGGGAATAGGGAAGAAGTGAGAGTGAAAACGACTGAGAATTCGTAGGAATGGCATACATTGCAGCGGATTATTGCTGATCATCCGTATAAAGATCGATTGTTGGAGGAGGTTGAGATCGAATGAATCGATCGATAAACTGTGGTTGGAAGTAGTGAGGAGACAGCCGAACAAGGTTCAAGGATGTCTGGAAAATCTAGAAACGGAGGGGGTTTACAGGTTGCCATGATAGACATCGAGACAGGGCGACAGTACACGTTCGAGCAATTCAATGCTCTCATCAATCGTTATGCGAATTTATTCCAAGTGAGGACATCATTTCTATTTCCGATCTTATTGTTGAGGGTTCTTTTATGTCGATAATAATCAGTATTCGATTGAAGGGAATGGGCCTTCGATCGGGCGATTGCGTTGCCATTTACATGGAGAATTCGACTGATTTTATCGCAGCCTGGATGGGAATGGCAAAGGTGAGGGAGAAGAGAAATTGAAATGAACATGAAATTCGATTGATTTGAAATTGGTCATTTATACTGTCAATTAGGATGCGCATTGCCTACGCAGCCGCGAAAGCTTGCTTCTCTGTCTTGTTCGATATATCTGCAGCTGTGATAGCTGTGATTTCACCTTTCGCCTCTTGCAAATTCATAGTAAATTGTAAATTCGAAGTCGAGTGATGAGATGGAAAAGCGAGAGTGATAGGGAATGAATCAATCAGGTTATGTACTCTCATCACTCCTGTCAAGAGTAGGTCATTTTGTAATGACAAGGGAGTGACATAGCACAGACATTCACATGGAACGGACGGGACAGGTTCTAGTGATATGACTGAGAGATCACTAGAACGAGAAAGGGATAAAAAGAGTGTGGGGGCGAGGGGAAGACAGAGAGAGGGTCTTGCAGATCGGAGTAGTCTCTGCATGGATCAATTCGAATCTCCGCAGCGAGCCCCTCGCCCACTGCATAACTGCCTGCAATGCGAAGCTGATTCTGACGACGGAGTCACTCCAGAAGAGTCAGATCTCATCCCACTCATTCAGCCATTGATCAACCATTCATTCTTCTGTTTTTACTCAATTCTTCCGCAATGCATTTCCTATCTCTTCTTCCATCTCTTTCTTCGTCTAACGTGTGGAAGGAGTGAATCTCTCTTCAGATCTTTCTCCTCTCCTCTCTTCTCATCGACTCTCCATCCATTCTCAATCCATTCTCGTATTGGGCGAATCCTCGAAATTCTGTTCCCTTCATCGGGAATTGGAAGGCAATTCGGGGGAGGAGCCGAAGTCAATCGACAAGATCGATTTCAAGAGTGAGTCAATGGGAACGAGTTGATAAGATAGAGAAGGGAAGTGGGATATCGTTCTGAACTAGTGATGGGGGAAGAAATCGCTACCGAGAGGGCACAAATGGGAAGAGACTGATCAGTTGTGTGCCCAAAATGAGATTAGTTATTCCCGAGATTGAGGAAGGGAAATGTTATGAGTAGCCGTAGATGGAATGAAGAAGGAGAGGAAGGAAAGGAAGGGTGACAATCTGATTCGATCCTATCTTCGCAGGTGTTCTCTGCTTCATTTACACCTCGGGAACGACTGGATTGCCCAAGGCTGCAGTTATGAAACACTTCCGGTGAGGGGGAGGGGAAGAAGGAGGAGAAAGTGTGGAGAGGGATCCCTGTCATCGTGGTCGTCTTCAGATACTACTCGATGGTGGGGGGTGCATCGATGGCCTTCGGGATCTCCTCCTCAGACAGAATCTACGTCGCCATGCCCATCTACCACACTGCAGCTGGCATCGTGGGAGTGGGAATGGTGAGAAGGAGAAGGAACGAGAGCATCGAGGAAAGGGCTACCACTGCACGGAAATATAAACATCTTGTTTGAATAAGCCACAGTTCAATATTAGAGCTATATAGTAACACAGCGTTGCAAATCTCTTCGTGGAGATACGTGGATATGGTATACGCAACCCATCACTCAGAATCAGCAGAAAATAGATGATTCTGAGGAACTGTAAGAAAATTAGCTCCGTAAAAATAGATGCCCAGATTATTCTCATCTCCATCTATATCTGCCTAATCCCCTCCCATTCACAACCATTTGTTCCGGAGTGATTCTGAAAGGACAATACGTCTCTCTTTCTCCAGCTGATCTTGTGGTCAATGTGGAGTGATCCTTAATTACCCCCCCCCCCTTTCAGTCCCTCATCGGAGGTTCTTGTTGTGTCATCCGTCGGAAGTTCTCTGCCAGCAACTTCTGGAAGGACTGCGTCAAGTATGAATGCACTGTGAGTGTCCTCCCCCTACTCACCCCCCCCCCCCCCCGTCTTCTCTGGTATTTTTATCCCACTAGTTTCCTACCTCACTGCCCACTGGGAAGAGATGAAAGGTGCCGATAGGAAACCACTGGGAAAATGACTGAGATCCCACTGGGAGAGCCGTTTTCCCAGTAGTCCCCTAGCATATTTCCCACTGGTTTCCTATCGGCATCTTTGATGTTTCTCCCAGTGGGCAGTGAGGTAGGAAACCAGTGGGAAGAGCTGGGATCCCACTTGGAAAAAAATACCAGAGTTCTCCTCTCCAATGATTACTCAATCATTGCAGTGCTCCCAATACATCGGCGAGATCTGCCGTTATCTCTTGGCACAGAAACCCGTTCCGGAAGAGAAGGTATACGGTATTCGAAATTCCTCGATCGATATTCTGCATTCCCAGGTGCACCAAATGCGCCTGATGTACGGTAACGGCCTTCGAGCAGAGATCTGGCAGCCATTTGTCGATCGCTTCCGAGTGGGAATCGGAGAGTTGTACGGTAGCACGGAGGGAACGAGCACATTGGGTACTGTAATTAGTGGGTACGGTAGTGGTGAATGGATGAGTGTTGAGTGAACATCGACGGTAAAGTGGGTGCGTGTGGATTCTTGCCAATCTCCCCTCTGACGAAGAAGTTGCATCCAGTGAGATTAGTGAAGGTACGATAATTAGAAGGAAGAGAGAGAAGGGAGAAGGAAAGGGATGAGAGAGAGTGTCTTGAGGTGGATGAAGTGACGGGGGAGATCGTCCGGAGAGAGGATGGCCTCTGCATCCCCTGCAATCCAGGTGAATTCCCCTTCCCTCGAGAGAGACACGAGACTCTTCAGGAGAGACAGGAGCCATGGTTTCCACCATCAAGAAGAACAATCCCCTCCTACAATTCGAGGGATATCTGAATAAGAATGAAACCACCAAGAAGATTCTCAACGATGTATTCTCCAAAGGAGACTCCGTTTTCCTCAGTGGTACGAAACATTTTAGAGAGATAGAGAGTGGTGATCGAAACTATGGAAATTGTGAAGGGGAAGTCTCGAAATGGCGTAGGTACTTGTCCGGTAGTCTTCACATAATAGTGGAATATTGATAACCTACGTGGATTGCAGGTGACATCCTTCATTTGGACAGACTGGGCTATGTCTACTTCAAGGATCGAACTGGGGACACTTACAGATGGAAAGGAGAGAATGTCAGCACCACTGAGGTGAAGATAAATAATCTCATTGGGAATTATTTATCTATTTAACAATCATTGTCTACATTCACACTCTTCCTTGCTGGTAGAAATGCTCTCCATCGTGTTTGATTGTTGATTGGAAGTGGTTTACTCATAAGGAGAGCACTTTATTTCGCAGTAATGATTGAAATCTACTCAGGTCGAAGCAGTCGTCCATCCCATTTCGAATGTCGCTGATGCTACCGTATTCGGAGTGGAAGTTCCTGGTCACGAAGGGAAAGCAGGAATGATAGCTGTCGTGAAGAAAGATCAATCGATGCCCGATGAGGTACTGTAGTCGGGAGGGGATACTGTAGGAGACTACCGTATTGCAGGAAGTGGTATCAGTAGTGGAGGAACGATTGATGGGATCTCTGGCGAGTTACGCCCTTCCCATCTTCATTCGATTGTGTGCTTCCCTCGATACTACGGGTGAGTGAAGAAAAGGAAGAATGGAGAGGAGAAGAAAATGCAGGAACTTTCAAATTGGTCAAGACCAATCTCCAGAAGTTGTCGTATTCTCTGGAAGAAGAAGAGGATCGAGTTTACTTCTTCGACTCCTCAATCAAACACTACGTTCGATTGAGTGCAGAAATGAAAAGGAGAATAGACTCATCGTTAGTGTCTCTCTAGATTGTTGTTCCTCTCTTCAGGTAGATATCCTCCGGTGCTTCCATTCATAATCAACCCCTCGTGTATGCTTTACATCTCTCACTCACTCCCTTCTGTCTTCTTCATCTAAACAGTGCATATCATTCAATAGCCTCCCTCTAGTCTCCTTCCTCTTGTGTGCATGCCAAACTCATTGCAATCAGTTCTGATTAGATCAAAGACTAAATTCATCTGATACTGAACATTCCAAGATTCGTCGATAAATATGCGAACTCATTTGACATTACAATGTCATTCATTAATTTCACAATTAGACAAATTGATACTTCAGGGGGGAGGGGTGTAAAAGGTTGTATTATAGATACGGGTTTCAGTGAGATCCGACGGGTACCCAGCAAGCCTCTTGACCTACCCTCATCAAGGAAAGAAGGAGAATCTTCGTTCGATTGGGGGGAAGTGTAGAGATAAGTATCTATTATGACGAGTAATCGTTATTTTCTAGTCGAGTGCTCCCAGAACTCTCATGAGGATATTGACAAGATAAGCAAAACTTTCACGTTTTTTTGAGTTAAAGGAGGACTAACTGCAAAACTAGCCAGCCCGAATTGAGAACGCAGTTTTGAGACATCCATAAAAAGTAACACATTTTTAAATTTCGGTTTGGATATCAGGCCTCTCACGAGATATTCGGGACAAATCGGCGTTTTCAGTTGACATTCGAATTTTCGAAAATCTTGTTTCTCATGTTTCTATTTAGAACTTGACTAGTTTAGATAAAATCCGAAGTTTTACAGTTTTATCACGTTCTGCAGCTGCAGCAGGCTGCTGCAAAGGTGAGACGAAGGTAGTTGGTTTTGGGGTTTTCCACGTGCAAAAGTGGTAGTTATTGTTTACCAAAGTGTGTTTATGATCAAATTAACCATTTTGGCTCACTTTGTTCATTTCTTACTTTTGCGACCCTTGCAGCAGACGCATGGGAGACTGGTTTTTAATTTACCGTGGTGACATACATTTTTTGCTTCACTCCAAACTTTTCCAGTTTGTAGAGCTTGAAATTCTGTACATGCCATATTTTTTGCAAATTTTATCTCGGTGGTCCTGATAGTCTCCCAGATCGACGAAACTCTCGTAATGGGCTGCACGGTTCACCCTCCGTGAAATCAAACTCGCTAGGTCGCAGGTTCGAATCCCGGTGAAGGAAAACTTCTCTTTTGAAATTGGTTTCCATAGATATAATCATGAATTGTCTTATTCCAAGCGTTACAATGTCGGCAAAAAATTGATTGCATTCACCGGGACTCGAACCAGCGACCTAGCGAGTTTGATTTCACGGAGGGTGAATCGTGCAGCCCATTACGAGAGTGTCGTCGATCTGGGAGACTATCAGGACCACCGAGATAAAATCTGCAAAAATTATGGTACGTGCAGAATTTCAAGCTCTACAAACTGGCAAAGTTTGGGGTGAAGCAAAAAATGTATGGCACCACGGTAAATTAAAAACATGTCTCCCATGCGTCAGCTGCAAGGGTCGTGAAAGTGAAAAGTGAACAAAGTGATCCAAAATGGTTAATTTGATAATAAAAAAACTTTGGTAAACAAAAACCACCACTTTTACATGTGGAAAACCCGAAAACCAATGATCTTCGTCTAAACTTTGCAGCAGTCAGCTGCAAGATCGAATTGGTTGGAAACGGACTGGGATAGCCTTCTACGACCCAACCCCAAACTAAAAACCATTTTTATTTAAATATTTATATTTTTAATGTCAACTCATTGTCCCGCTTCTCTCGTGAGTGGCCTGATATATCTGATAGCAGCCGAGCTATGGTTAGGCATTAAAAAATTGCCTCTGCATCACAGGCAACTGGTGATAGTGCACAATGAAATGAGAGAGAGCCCTCTCATTCCTCATTGCTCGCGTTGACTCGAGCAATTTTGCTGTCAATCCTCCGTTAAAATTAAGTTAGACATCGAGAACAATTAACTATGTATGTATAGAGTAGTCGGCCTCGCCGCACTACACCACCCCTTGCCGACTGTAAATTCACATGGCTGCACCTTCACCTTTACCTTTTACATATGTACACGCGGATGCAGATGATGGATTCGGATTCGTATTTGATAATTCATTCAACAAGCTCAATGGGAAATCATCACTGCGAAAAAGAAAAAGAAACGGAAATTCGCGTTGAGATGGATGGGGAGGGGGGGGGGGTGCTCGTAGATATCTCAATCATCCTTGGAATCACAGTATCAATGGCACTAATCCATCTCTCATCTCATTGTAATGGCCGACCTTGCGGGGGAAGGGATTACTCATTAGAGGAAGGGCACGACATGGAAAGAAAGGGAAAGTGGAAGGAAGAGAACCTCATCGAGACAACGAAGGCATTCATTCAGAAGGAATCAACGAATGGACAGAGATACTCCGAATGAGTGAGAGGACTCACGCTACGCGAGTAGTCATGTTCGGCATGCCACTTTTTAGCGGATCCTTCCTCCTCCTCCTCCCCCCCTCCCTTCCCCCCACCTCCCCCTCCTCTCTCTGCCCTAACTTCTACCGGCTCAATCCATATTCAACTCCCTTCCTTTCGCGTGCCGAGGGAAGCTTAGTCCACTTACTCATCCCCACTTAATGCTATGAAACTTCCATCCTTACTCCTACTCTCGGCTTCCCTTCTGTTCACAGGTTTGTACATTACTACCGTACGCCTCCATGTGGTTACCGTACTCCTCACATGACTACCGTAATCCTTTTCTCGCTTCAGTGGATTCGTGCATGCCTGGATACGAGGCAGAACGAGATCGATTACGAGAGCATCTAGGTATCGAATGGATTCCTCATGGACTCGATCACACAGGTAGACGTTACATCATCACTATCCAATCGATTGTTGATAAAAGGCTAGTCACTGGTCGTTTCTTGTTTTTTGTCGTGTGGGCACTGCACTGGCTCAATACGCATCGTAAATGAAACAATTGAGCAGTGAAGGAAAAGAATCAGGACTTTTTATGAAACCAGCTGAGATTTCCAGGAAAGTTGTGTGTTCACTGTGAAAGTGATAAGCGAAAAAATTATATCTTTCTCGCAGGATTACTCGATGGGAAGAACATTCGACATGACTTCGATCTCAACTGCAATTTCACCCATCCAGAAGAGTGCAGATGGAAAAATGCTGGTGATTTTTGTATATTGGCCATTCTGATATTGAGCAAATGTAAGTGGTGCGATTGTAGGTGAATCAGAGGGAATGGACTCGAGGGATTTCCATCTGTTCGAGAAGCAAGACTACACTGAATGGCCAGCCCTTCAAGTACATCCTGGACCCAGCAAGATCGACGTTGGTGGGAACTATTGATCCCTTTAAACTAATCAATTGATTTCGTGTATCCTCAGGGGACCGTATGATTCTGGTGGGAGATCGAACGAGGGAGGAACAACACGCTCTCATTTACAGTGCATCCATACCATGCCAAGTCGCGCCGGGGAATCTGACGTTCACGTCAGTTCTCTCGAATCACTCTCATACGCATATCCTCTCCACTCTCCCTTCCCCCCTTCCCCTCTCCCCTCTCCTCTCTCACCTCTTCTCTCTTCTAGATACTGGGCGTACAACAATGCCCGCATCGAAGTGGTCCTTCTGGAAACAGTGAAACCAAAGGATGGAAAAGGAAAGGCGTACAGGAAGTTTCTCCATGAGAACCCTTATGTTGACTGTGGTGAGTACTGTATCAGAGGATACGGTAGACTGATGGATGCTCAGGGACGGTGCCCATGAATACGAATTGCCATGCTGAGATTCCAGCCAGAGAGACGCCCTTCCACATCGGATTCAGGTAGAAAAGGGGAGGAGGAGGAGGGAGTGATCTTTGATCTCTCAGGGCGTACGATATCTCGAATACTCAAGGATCATTCATCATTATCGATGACATTCTCTACTCGGCACCACTATGCAGAGTATCCAGTGAGGAGAGAGAGATAGGGAGGGGGGGGGGGGAGGAAAATGACAGCTTCCTTCAGTCGATCTGGCGAAGAACTTCGAATCGAAGCCGATGGTAACTTCTGCCCATGGAGAGCTCATCCATAAGGTACCCTCCTCTCCTCTCACAAGATGATCTTTGATCTCTTTCAGTCGAGCGATTTGATGTGTGTGCACTTCGATCTCTCGTGTAGATGGAGATCTGGAGGAAAACTGAATCCGGTGAGTGAAAGTGAGGGAGGAATTGAGGAAGGGAGGAAGGAAGGGCTCAAGCATCCCTTCTCTCTCTCTACTCTCTCTCGCAATGAGGCATCTGGGCACTAGGTCGGATGAGAACTATGACGTCATGCCGCCTTTGATAGATCAAAGGCGGCATGACATCATAGTTCTCATTCGACCTGGTGCCGGGATCTGTCATGCCATGAGAACTCTATGTACCTAATGTGAGGGTGGGAAAAGAAAAGGAGGAACTAGATAGTCCTTTCCCTAACGGAACCCTCGCAATGGCCCCGATTTCTAGACAGTCTCAAGAGAAGGCAAATCGAAATAGACCGGAGTTGACCAATGAGAGTACCTCATACTTTGGGGGGCGAGGGGCCTCTTTCATTTTCTCCCCCATTTGCACAGACATCCTCCTTCTCAATGAGAAGCAGGCGGAGTAATAGGATGGAAGGAATCTTCTGCAGATGTGGCGTCGTTCAGTTGTTGGTCTATCGGACGACTTCGTTATGCAAGTGACAGGGACGAAGATCGCCCCCAAGGGAGCTTACGCTGTGCTCTACATCGAACAGGTTGAGAACACTAACAAAGAACCCGAAGAATTTCAATTACCGAATCCATCGTAGGATACTCCTGCTCCGTACGATATTCTACGATCGGATTCAATCGAATGTCAGGCTGCTACAGGAAACACATTCACTTATAGGTTTGGATATCCCCCATCCAATAATCTCTCCCTCTCTCTCTCCTTCATCAGATTCTGGGCAACGAAGGACGTCATTCTGGAGGCATGTACTCTCTCCGTCGATTCAGACTCATTGATTGAGTGCCATCGTGCTTCATCGGGAGTTTCTCCTGCTCCTCTCCAAGTGACATTCTCGAAGACGACGAAGAGATTCTACGTGAGTGCTTCTCTCCTCCTTCTCCTCTCTTCTCCTTCAGATTGCCATCCGAGTTGTTTCTCTCAATTCGAACGTCGACAATGCCATCGTCATCGACGATCTCTCCTACCAGGCAACACTATGCCATGAGGTACCCCACTCCCCCCCCCTCCCCCCTCTTACCCCTCCCACCTCAGGCAGTCTCGGCTCTCGATCTCGGTCCCAACTTCATCACCACTCCCATCCTCAGTGTCCTCCTTGGCAGACATGTCGGATCAGCCAAGGTATCCTTCATCAATGATCAATGTTCTCTTCTCTAGGTATAAGGTCTTCTTCAGGAGTTGTGGTGTGATTTCTCAAAGCGAGCATCCGATTGTTCGTGGGGGCATGCTCCGAGTGAGATCGAAGATGGTGATGGGGAGATTCCTGTCGATTGGGCCATTGGAAATGGACCACTCGATAACGAAAAGTTCTATTCTCTCACTGGACAAACCCTCATGCCTAGTAAGTTTAACTTTTGCATAACCCATAGATCGGTGGATCGAAACCATTCGCTGCTAATTGTCTTTTGCCGATTTTCAAGACTTGCTCATGTAAACAAAATTGTAGATCAAGAGTTCGCAGTAGCAAGATTCGAACAAGCCGGATCTGCTCTTCTGTTGTCCGAGGTTCATTCTTTTAACCTATCAACATATTAACGCAATTCTGAAGGTGGTTCTGTGTGTGTCTAAGTCGGCGACTCTCTCCTTCCATCTCTGGACAACAGGAGTGGCCACTCTGAGAGTAGGAAGCACTCCTCTTCCTCTCTCTTCTCCTCTTCAGATTTGTCTCGTGGAAGAGAACTCGTCGAGTCTCCTTGACTGTCAGCCAGTAGCAGAGGGTCCAGTGAGGGTCGAATTGCCGAGGGTCGAGAGACCATTCAAGATCGCCCTGAGGGCAGATTCAGAAGGAAGGGGAATGGCCATCATCGACCATCTACAAGTCAATGTACGTTCTCTCCTCCGTTTCCTTCCACGATTGATCTTCCATGCAGGGAGACATCTGTGGAGTGCCCAAGCAGTACTCTGCCAAGAGTTTCAACCCCGGAGCTCTCATTCGACCTGGTTTCATCTGATCTTTGATCTCTCTCATCATTCATCCAGATGCGAATGTGTGCAGACTGCTCTCGTGTTCCTTCAATAGAGGTCATCCTTGTCTCTACGACAACTCACAACTGGAGAATAGTGCTCAATTCGAGGTGAAGTGTATTCCATTCCCGAGTCATTCCTCTTCCTCGCAGGTCACTAACGGAGTCTTGGTGGCCACTCTCAACTCAACTCGTCCCATCGCCATTCTCGAGTCGACTCCCTTCCAATTGAATACCGTATCCAGATTGCACTTCGTGTACTCTGTCTTTGTGAGTCCAGATGCAGATGTTGAATAGTGATGGCGCAATACCCTTGCAGGGAGATGTAGCCCTCTTTGTGTGCAATGACAGTGCAGGGAAGGAACTTGAGAATTGTTTCCGAGTCGAGGGAACGGGGGGAGATGATTACGTTGAGTTACTACCCAGTGACACCAAAGTGAGACAGACTGCCGTGAAATCGTTCTGAAATATATCAATTGTTCAGGTTTATCTCTTGGGTCGATTGATAAAAGCGAAGTCGGAAGGGACAGTGCAGATAAAGAGACTGACTCTCACTGATCCCGAAGATGAACAAGTGTGCTGAATTATAGCTAGATTCTGCTTACGAGTTATTCCATTCCCTGATCTTTCCCCGTTCTCTCCCTTTTGTTCGTCAGTTGTCATATGGGTATCAATCTCAGTTGCTCAATTTTCGCTCATAATCAAAGGATCTTGATGGTCATGATTGCTAATAATGTTTCACGTGCAAAATCAGATCTTTTTTTATAAAGAATGTATACGATGCTTCTTTGAGTGGCTTCATCATTGACAGGATTCCTTCCACTGGTAGTACTCGTAGGGACGTCCATCTGAGGGAGAGAGGACACATCTGAAGCATTGCTTGTCTCGTCTTCCATTGATGGGTTCTGCTGATCGGGAGAGACTGGAGGAGGAACACCTTTCACTGACAACACCTTAGACTTGAAGGGCACTGGACGGGACGGGGCCTCAACCACATATTCCTGCCATTCCTTAGAATAAGCCGTTTCTACGATGAATCATTGATCTAATGATTTATGTTTGTGAACGTGTGAGTAATCAAACGAGATCACGATCGAAAATGGGAGGATGAACGAAGAGGCGGAATAACAGAAGAACTGCAGACATGCGACTGCTCCGAATGAGTTCAACACATTCAAATGAGAAAGGATCCTGCTTGTCGATCTCCATGCAATGCAAGTATGAGCATCTCAAATGGTCGAATCAGCACAATATTCATTCCCAGAGAAGGATCCATGCGAGTGCTACTTCTTGTATATTTCCTCTTCTTGTCCTTGTCCTTTTTCTCGTCTTCCTCTTCTTCTTCGGAATCCATTCGACACTTTTCGAATAACAATTGGGGTCATTTCCATCTTAATAAAATATTCCCACTATGCATATTTTTTCTATATAATGGACATATGTTTTTGGAATGGACAATAAATTTATTCTAGTTAAAACTTTTAAAAGAGCAAATGTGTTTAAAAAATCAACTTCTGATACCCAGTTGCCAAAAATTGGACATACTGTATGCACTACGTAGTAGGTACAACACATATTGTGGTAGTTTGTGGATTTTGTGTGGAAGTGGCCGAACTGTGCTCTACCCTCTCTCGCTCTCTCTCTTCCCTTCTCTCAACTAACCCCGTCCTCTCTTCTTCCCACTTGCGCCAGACATACTTCTTCGATTCGCACCCTTTTTAGTTTCTGCACGTTCCTCTTGACATTCAAACTGCCTGCCCCTCTTGTCGTATATATTCTAACATTTGATTTGTTTTTTTCGATAATTGTTCGCTTACGCTCCCGAGTAAACAGAGCGAGGTCACTAGCAGATACGTGGGTGTTCCTTCTCCCTTTGAAATAGTAAGTCAATCGATGGTTATTCGTCCCCTTTTCCCTCTTTCCCTCCTTCCCTCTGCCTCACTTACATTCTTATCAATGGTCATCGCGCCATTGACATTGAACTGGAGAACCCTTATCGTGTAGAATCAAGAAGAGATTGCTTGAAATGGGGAGAGTGTCTAGTGGATAACCATCTCTCGCCATTTCTCAGTATCGCCACTCTCTCAATCGCTCCATTACTCCTTCTACTCTCACACTTCGGTGACGACTAGTTTTCCTTGCTATGCAGCACTATCAGTCATCGTATTTATACGCTTTCTATTGTCATGTTGTCTCCCTGTCATCACTTCTCTCTATTCATTCACTTGCTTCTCCTCGTACCTCTTCCTCACTCCAACTTTCTTTCAACAGGATGTCTACGTACACTCGTGAACAGCTCGAGGATGCGGCCAACCGCATGCGCATCTCCGCCATCGAGATGACTTGCGCCTCTAACAGGTGAGTCTCATCAAGAGGATTACGGTAGTCTGTCAATCGATAATGTTCTTCGCAGTGGCCATCCCACCTCCTCGACCTCGGCTGCCGAGATTCTCTCGACGCTCTTCTTCTCGGAGATGAGATACTCGGTGGAACAGCCGAAGCACAAGTCGGCCGATCGATTCGTCCTCTCCAAGGTACTGTAGACAAAAATACTGTAGTCAACTATACCAATTTGTTTTTAGTCTGTTTAGAGCGTGTTAACTGTTATTGGTGGCCACCATTAGGGACTGTTTTCGTTCTACATTATTGCGAAGAATGGAAGCGAACGAACGAGAAAACATGTTTTGTTTTTGATCTGTGAAATTTGTAGTGGGAAGTGTTGGAGTGATTCAATACAACTGACTTCCAAGGCAGCAAAATTGGATTAGAGTTCTTCTACATCCCTTTTCTTGTCGTATCTCCAATATTCCATCGAAATATTGGATTGATAGAAAAAGTGTGATAGGGGAGAGTCGAGATTGCAAAAAGACTGATTGATAACAAGTGATCGGAAGAAATGATTTACAACGGTGTTGGGCTGAGGTATACAGTTTGGATGGAGACTGCTATCTGAAAGATTAGAATGATGTCTCTGGTGGATGCGAATGTATATTGTTGAGGGTCACGCGTGTCCCATCCTGTATGCAGCCTGGCACGAGGCTGGTCTTCTCTCTCGCGATCAAATCCTCTCTCTGAGGAAGGTGGACTCGGATATCGAGGGACATCCCACTCCCGTCAGTCCCCCCTCCCCCCTCTCTCCTTATGGATATGGTTCAGAGACTGAACTTCATCGACGTGGCGACTGGCTCTCTCGGACAGGGACTCTCGTGTGCCGCAGGAATGGCCTACACGGGAAAGTACATCGACAAGGTGATTGAAGGAAGGGGAGAGGGGAGTACCAAGGGTTGCAGGCCAGCTACCGTGTCTACTGTCTGCTGGGAGATGGAGAGAGCGCCGAGGGATCCGTGTGGGAGGCTGCCTGTGGGTTACAGTACACGAGAGTGTCCATCTCATTAACCCTCTCTTTGTGCGAAGGGGTAACTGGGAATGTTGTATGCAGCATTCGCCTCGACGTACAACCTGGACAATTTGGTGGCGATCGTGGATGTGAACAGACTGGGACAGTCACAGGCAACTGCACTGGGACACAAGACTGAGGTGGGGAGGGGGAGGGGGGCGGGGTTTACGCCACTCTCACATGGGACCCATTCACTCGATGGAATGTGCAGGTGTACGCCGCTCGCTTTACCGCTTTCGGATTCAATGCCATCGTCGTCGACGGACACGATACCGATGCCCTGAAGTGAGGGGATTACCACAAGGAGGATGATGTCATCTGGAGGGGGCACGAGGATGGGATTGCAGGGCAGCGTACGAGAAGGCACGCAACCACAAGGGACAACCCACTGCCATCATTGCGAAGACTCTGAAGGGAAAGGGCATCGAGGGGGTTGAGGATGGGGACAACTGGCACGGCAAACCCGTCCCTGCTGACAAGGTGAGGGGGGTTTGAGGACTAACTGAGGAGGGAGGGGTACGGTAATAATGGATTTGAGATTGCTGCGATTCGTGCCCGCATGCACGTGGCAGAGGGAGCGCATCTGAAGCCGCAGCCCATCGTTGACGATGCCCCTGATGTGAATCTGAAGAACATCAAGATGATCTCCCCTCCCGATTACAAACTAGGAGACAAGGTTGATGAAGAGAAGAAGGAGAAGGGAAGAGAGGAGAGTTGCAGGTTGCCACCCGTGCTGCTTACGGAACTGCACTCGCCAAGCTGGGACAGGCGAATTCGAGAGTGAGTGGGGAGAGGGGGGAGGGAGGAATGAGGGATGAACTGCAGGTGATTGGCCTCGATGGAGACACGAAGAACTCGACGTTCTCTGAGAAGCTGCTGAAGGTGCGACCGGAGCAGTACATCGAGTGCTTCATCGCAGAGCAGAATCTGGTGAGGAGAAGGAGGGAGGAGAGGAGAGGGATGAGTATCTCTCGTGTAGGTTGGAGTGGCAGTGGGTGCACAGTGCAGAGACAGAGTCGTCGCATTCACTTCCACCTTCGCTGCCTTCTTCGCACGAGCATCCGACCAGGTGAGAGGGGGAGGGGAGGGGGGGGGGGGAGTCTACTCCTCGTTCAGCTCCGCATGGCCGCAGTCTCGTTCGCCAACCTCAAGTGTGCTGGATCTCACGTGGGAGTGTCGATTGGAGAGGATGGTCCCTCCCAGATGGCTCTCGAGGTACGGTAGAGAGAGACGAGCAATCACCAAGTGAGCGATCAGGATCTTGCTATGTTCCGTGCCTTCCCTGGCTCGACTGTCTTCTACCCCACGGACGCAGTCTCTGCTGAGAGAGCTACTGAGATGGCTGCCAACCTTCCCGGTGAGTGAGAGACAGGAGTACAGTAACCACTCCTCTTCCGTGCAGGAATCGTGTTCATCCGAACTGGTCGACCTGCGAATGCCGTTCTGTACAAGAACGACGAGCCGTTCGCCGTCGGAAAGGGAAAGGTGAGGAGGAGGGGGGGGGAGGACTAATATAGTATATGAGACGATTTCTCGTCTCATATAGATAGGGACCGCGGTGTCCCGTCCTTTCTGCCGTCCATCACTCATGCACACCACTATTTATGGTGTGCCCAACTACCGTACCTTTTTAAAAGTTTTGTCGCGAAGTCAATGTTTTTCTTTATCGACAATACCATAGGGAAGGGAATGGGAGGGATGAATGAATGGCAGGTTCTTCGTGAGTCTCCCACTGACTCGGTGCTCCTCATCGGTGCTGGTGTGACTCTCTACGAGTGTCTCAAGGCCGCCGACGAACTGGCCAAGGTACGGTAGAACAGAGAAGAGGGACTATCGATGACTGATTGTCCCACCTGAAAGACTGATGACCTCAATGATGAGAGAAGGGTATTCCAGGAGGGAGTGAACGCATGTGTGATCGATCCCTTCACTATCAAGCCTCTCGATGCAGAATTGATTGAGAAGCACGCGAAGAGGTGAGAGAGAGAGAGAGAGGGGGGGGGGGGAGAGACTGCAGGGTATGGTTAATCATGGAATTAATTCAGAGTGGGAGGTAAGGTGGTCACTGTGGAAGATCACTACCCTGCGGGAGGAATCGGAGAGACGGTGAGTCGGAGGGAATATGGTACTGGGTTAGACTGGGTGGGAACCAAAAATATGCCCTTATACAGTACTTTCACTAATATTTAATGTTTTTTGTGAATGTGCGAATATTGTGGTGTGGGAGTATGCATTGGATAGAGGGTGTTCTCTCAGGTATCAGCTGCTCTCGCTGTCTCTGGAGGAGTACGAGTCCATTCCCTCTGTGTCCGTGAGGTGGGCATTCACTCTTCTCTCTCGATGGTATATTGATCTTTGATCTCTCAGGTTCCCCGTTCGGGACCCCCCGATGTCCTCGTCGATCTCTTCGGAATCTCCGCCCGTCACATCGTCAAGGCTACCAAGAACTTCTAAACTGTTAATTGAAAAACCACGAGGCTACAGTAACCACCACCCTACTGTAGCTTCCACTTTTTGAGTTGTGATTTAGTAATGAAGTTATCTGTTGAATAGCATTAAGTTTTGATGTTCACTTCTCTCGATTCCCTTATCCTCGAACATTCTCGTTTGTAATACAGTTGATGACTTCCTGAGCTCGTAATAAACTAGTATTGGCCCTTCCTAGAAGGACACTATCAAGACAGGGAAGCTACCCGCTCTGTCAAGACGGCCCTATCTAGGAAGTCTGAAGTCGGCCTTAGTTTATCTCCCTGTTTGGATGCGAGGGGGGATAGCGGTGTGGTGTAGGAGTAGCACAAGAATACATAATTAATAATGTTTATTATCATACGAGTAGCATAACAATGAAAGGTGGGAACTCCCTACGTCTCCTAACTTCTTAGCGCGGCCTAGAACCTACCTAGCTCTCGTCTCGCTCTCTCTCTCTGAATGAGACTCGACGTGGCCTCGTCTCACCTCCAAAGTGGACAGGGCTTAGCTAGGGGTCACTCACAGGGGCTAATCGATATGGACGCTAATGAGGGATATAACAAGCTAATGTTTACGCATCTTTTAGTTGTTAGAGTTGTGATTATTGTCTCAAGGTATACATTCAATATCGATTTTTCCCTTGTGGTTGTGTGTACTAACTGGCCAACCTGGTGTAGGAGAGTTTCACTGACCATACCATAACCTACTAGTAGCTACTCTGCAGTAGATACTGTTGCCAATCCGTTAGAATTGTCAATGAAACTTCATCCTATTTTTGCTATTTTTTAGCGCTGAACATAAATTCTGATCTGTTCGATGTATGACAGATACTTATCTTTTCGATGTATGACAGATAGTAATAAGTAGTCTCGGAATAATATTTCCGTGTGTGAGATACATTGATAGCCTTTATGGTGTATTTAGTGTCACCGCTCTAGACCAAAAAGAGAATGAGAATGACTAGTAGAGAGGTCTGTTGAGACGACTAATATAGTATATGAGACGATTTCTCGTCTCATATAGATAGGGACCGCGGTGTCCCGTCCTTTCTGCCGTCCATCACTCATGCACACCACTATTTATGGTGTGCCCAACTACCGTACCTTTTTAAAAGTTTTGTCGCGAAGTCAATGTTTTCTTTATCGATTTTGCATGATATTATTATTTTCTAGGTCATTTTTACAATCATATAGCTAGTGAGACTCATTCTAAACGGATTTGCGACAGGTTCGACGCTTCTCACGTGATTTGAACATGAGTTTTGCTCAAAATTTTAGTTTTCGTTTTTCTTGAATATCTCGGGATATTGGAGTGTACTTCTCGATTTTTTTGTTTGATTAGACCTTCCTAATATCCCTCTACTCATTTGATATGGACCGAAAAACCGTCTGGGTGAGATGGAAAAGTGATCTAGGGGAGACAAGGGGGTGGACTAGAGGAGAGAGGGAGACGACTATAGGAGACGAGAGATTTGTCTAGAGGATACCCCGTTCATTCCTCGTCTCTCGAGTCATTCCGACCGCTCCGTTCCCTCCGAAGCAAGGGGAATGGAGTTGAGGGGAGGGGGCATCCTTTCCCTTGATCACTCATTCCGCAGTTTGCCATGCAATAGCTTTGATCATAGTTGCCCAGTATTGGCGTCGGCTTGTCGTGCAGTACGTACCCATGACCCCCTTGTCATGTCATTTTGTCACATAGTGCGTAACCACGTATGATCACGGTCCAAAATGGTCATGGTCCGTATGGTGATGGTCCAAAAAACACGTATGGGGTCATGGTTCAAAATTGTTGTAGGGGTTGATGTTCCATCGACCATAGGGACTATGCCCAACATCATCTACAGTAACTCCACTGTCATGTGTCGGCTACGTAGCGCGATCTACAGTATTCCAGCCACTGTAAGCACATCACATGGTAGCAAACGAGCAGGTACTCGGCCACTCAGGCATAGATCGGCAAGAGTACGATGAATAGTACCTAAGGTCGATGGAACATCAAGCCCTACAACTATTTTGGACCATGACCCCCATACATGGTAACGCAGTGCCTGAAAAGCCGACGCCAGTGCTGGGCAACTATGATCACAGCTATTGCATGGCAAACTGCGGAATGAGTGATCAAGGGAAAGGATGCCCCTCTCCCCTCAACTCCACCCCCCTTGCTTCGGAGGGAACGGGGCGGTCGGAATGACTCGAGAGACGAGGAATGAACGGGGTCTCCTCTAGACAAATCTCTCGTCTCCTATAGTCGTCTCCATCTCTCCTCTAGTCCACCCCCTTGTCTCCCCTAGACCACTTTTCCATCATATATTGGCCCATTCATAGTCGACAAAAGCTGAGGGGTCACTCTCTTCATTTCCCGAACTCTCTCACCGGTCGACCGGTCGAAAGAGTTCGGGAAATGAAGATTGACCCCTCAGCTTTTTCGACTATGAATCCAGCATATGAGATGAGAAATCGTCTCATATAGCCGTCGCAACAGACCTCTCCTAGTCCTTTTCACTATCATTTTCGTCTAGAACGGTGACACTAAATACACCATTACAGTGGGAAGAGTAGTGGTTGAATGGATTGAACGGGTGAAAGTGAGATTAGATCGAGAGAAGAGAAGGGTCAGGGAGAAATAGGATGAACGAATGAAGAGGGGGGAGGGGCAAGAAATTTGGCGAAATACTCGGTCTTATCCCTTCATCTCCTTTTCATTGTTATGAGGCATTGTACTTGTGAGATGTTGAGTGGATCTCCTTATAGGTCGACTGATATGAGCATGCATATTTGTGCAGAGAAGTGACCCTTCGATGTTATCATTCTCCCCTTTATAATCTCAGTGTCTTCATCCTCATTCAACCTCTGCAAGTAGTCATTCCAATAGATTTCAATCTCAAAAATGCATAGTGAGATAGGAATAGTTTCCCTTTTCTCGCTGAGCCTCGATTAGAATCGATAGGCGTTGAACCAATGGCTCGTTTACGACTCCCTTCCTCCTTCCTGTTGGTGTAGTGATCGAATGGTCGATCTCGTGTCGTTCCTTTCATTCCATCACGAGGTGTTGAGTAGGTCAGCAGGGAAGGGGAACAGGCTTCCTTCTAAATATCCCTTCCTGATCTCTGTCTCCTCTCTCTCTCATCATTCTTATCACTCCTCTCTGTTTCATCCTAGACCGTACGATACTTTCCCTCCTTCGAGCAAGATTCTCGGCGGTATTTCCCTCTCATCTCATTCTCTCTCCTCATTCTCTTCAGATGAAGATCGCCATCATCGGGCAGTCTGCATTCGGAGTCGATGTGTACAAGGTACGGTAGAGGGGGTGAGACCCCTTCAATCGATTGGCCTCTCAGGGACTGAGGAAGGAGGGACACGAGATCGTCGTTGTATTCACCATTCCAGACAAGAATGGAAGGGAAGATCTACTGGGTGAGAGAACGAATCTGAATATTGAGGGCAGAGAGTTGAACTGGGAATGGAGCGAGTGGGGAGAGTGGGGAGGGAACTCTACTGTGTGCACTCCTCTGACTTTCTCATTCCAGCCTTGGAGGCGTCTAAGGACGGAGTTCCAGTAGAGAAGCCAGTCAGATGGAGGAAAAAGGACGCCGACGGAAAATTGAAGATCATCCCCGAATTACTCGAGAAGTCAGGAGTCGTTTCGATCGTTGTTGTTTATCTCCGGTTATTCTTGTCACTATCGATTATCCTTCAGATATATTTCATACGGGGCAGAACTGAACGTCCTTCCCTTCTGCACTCAATTCATTCCTCTAGAGGTACCCAATCCTCCTCTTTTGCTAGGGGTGAAGCCCGGCAGACTTATACTTATCGCTTACAAATTCGTATTGATGCTGTGTAGTCTATTGTGGTGATATGATGTCTCCCCATTCTCTTCTCACGCTACTTTCTGAGATATGGGCGAGAAATGCATAACAAGGGGTCATTCGCCTGTTTCGATCGGAGATCTCTCTCCCTCTCATTGACCACGTGAGGGAAGGGGAACCACTCGGTTGTTGATGGCAATCTAATTCTCTTTGTAGGTAACTGAGGCCCCCAAGTGCAAGTCCATCATCTACCATCCCTCCATCCTCCCCAAACACAGGTGTCGCCTTAACGTTCCCACCCCTGATACCGTAATCCTTCCAGAGGTGCGTCAGCCATCAACTGGACGATCATCGATGGAGACGAGGAGGGAGGATTCTCCATCTTCTGGGGTAACATTCAATGCATTTATGAGGAATGGTAGAAGAAAATCTAATTTATGGAATACATAAAGTTTCTGTCAACAATCTGCCCGATAATCTGTCTGATTTGAGCCGACGATGGACTGGACACTGGACCCATTCTCCTGCAGAAGAAGTGCAAGGTGATTGAGAGAGGGAAGAAGGAGATTAGATCCGATCTCTTTGCAGGTCGAAGAGAACGACACCCTCAACTCACTCTACAAGAGATTCCTCTACCCTGAGGGAGTCACTGGAATGGTACTGTACATCCTACTACCGTATCGCTCAACATCGATTGTAGGTTGAGGCCGTTCGTCTCATCGCAGAGCGAAAGGCGCCAGTGATCGTGCAGGTACTGTAGTACCCTAAGACAGTATCCATGAGTATTGATTGCAGCCCGAGGGAGGAACTTATGATGCACACATCACGGCGAAGCCAGAATTGGCAGAGATCGATTGGAAGAAGAATCAGAAGGAATTGCACAATTGGATCAGAGGAAACGATAAGGTGAATAAGAGAAAAGAGTGGGGAAGGAGGAATGATGATGTCGGGAATGGACAATTGAACAAGTTCAACTTGAATTGAAGGTTCCTGGTGCATGGTCTCTGATGAACGGGGAGAAGATTTCGTTCTTCGGATCGACTCTTTGGAAAGAAGCCAAGATCCCCTCCGATGTCAGGGAAATCGAGGTGGCTGAGGTAAGGAAAATGGAGTGGGATGGAAGGGTGATCACTCGAATCGATTGTGCAGGTTCCTGGAGGGAAAGTTTTCGCTCACGATGGAGGACTGCTCCTCCCAGCTGCTGATGGAAAATACGTGAGCAGATTACGGTATGATCAAACCGATTAATCAATGCTCTTAGGTGAACGTGGATACTGTGAAGGTCGGCAGCAAGACCATTTCTGCATCTAAGTTTGGATTAGTGGAAGAGAAGGGAGAGAGACTCGTACTAAACGAAGAGGAGAAGAAGATCGTCGAGAAACTGAAGGTGGGGATTCGGATGATTGGAGACCCTTGACCTTCGATTGCAGACAATCTGGGAGGGGATCCTCAAGTTGTCAGTCTCCGATTCCACTGACTTCTTCGAGAATGGCGCCTCTTCTGCTGATGTGGCGAGACTCGTCGAGGAGATAACATTCCATACGACTGCTGAATTGGAGAACACTGATGTGAGATCCCCTTCCCTCATTCCATCCTCACTTCCTCCTTCCAGATCTACTCTGGACCTACCTTTTCTGAGAATGCAGACGCTGTTGTGATGAAGTTGAGAGGAGGAAGTGGAATCACCATCACTTATGATGCCGTCAGTTATCGATGCTCTGAGTGGCTGATGGATACACTAATTGCATTTCAGATCGAAGTGGATGCGAACAACACGCATCTGAAGTTCCCTCACGATCTATTCATCAATGGAAAGGTATACGGTAGAACGGACTGTGGTAGATGGTTACTGTACATTGTTCAGTTCGAGCCATCCTCATCCGGTCGCACTTACGACACAATAAATCCAGCGACGGAGGAAGTGATCTGCAAGGTGAGCAACAAATTCATTCGGGGGGGGGGGGGGGGGGGGTTGGGATGGAGGCATATAATGGGAGATGCATTTTTAGAAATTGCTATTCCTACTCCATCTCTTGTCAGGTTGCAAAGGGCTGCAAGGGGGATTGCGACAAGGCAGTCGCCGCAGCCAAAAAGGCCTTCGACAAGGGTGAGCGAGATAGAGAGGTCTCGAATGGAAGAGGGAGGGGTACGGTAGTATTATGTATGACTGTCTTCTATGGCAGGCGAATGGAGCAAGATTTCGGCCCGCGAGAGAGGAAAACTGATGTACAGATTGGCAGATCTCATGGAGGAGCACAAAGTGAACTATTCTTCTATTTAGAGAATGGTGTCGGTATACCCGATGATTGGGCCATGGGGGAAAGGAGTGCTGCTTCACTAATCAATCCTCTCTCTCAGGCTGAATTGGCAACTCTGGAGTCTCTGGATTCGGGTGCAGTGTACACTCTCGCCCTGAAGACGCACGTGGGAATGTCCATCGATGTCTGGAGATACTTCGCCGGATGGGCTGACAAGATTCAGGTGCCATCGAAGATGAGGTTACGGTAGATGATGCAGCCATTCCAGGGATCAACCATCCCCATCTCAGATGCTCGTCCCAACAAGAATCTATGCATCACGAAGAAGGTGGGTAATCGACACCCTACAGTAACCCCCAATACTTCCCCTCAGGAGCCCCTCGGAGTGGTTGCCCTGATCACTCCGTGGAATTACCCCCTGATGATGCTCTCATGGAAGATGGCTGCTTGTCTCGCCGCGGGAAATACCGTAGTGCACAAGCCTGCCCAGGTATACGGTATGCTAGACTATGGTATTATTTCGTTGTCCTCCAGGTGACTCCTCTGACTGCTCTCAAGTTCGCCGAGTTGTCAGTGTTGGCAGGAATTCCAGCTGGAGTGATCAACATCGTCACGGGTACGGTACTCCTTCCCTCATTCGAGATGCCCTTCCATTTCTCAGGATCGGGAGGGGAGATCGGAGAGGCGTTGACTGCTCATCCAGACGTCAGGAAGATCGGATTCACGGGATCCACTGAGATCGGAGCTCATGTGATGGGAAGGTAGGCAGAGGGGAGGAGAGCTCATGTGATGGGAAGGTAGGCAGAGGGGAGGAGAGCTCATGTGATGGGAAGGTAGGCAGAGGGGAGGAGAGCTCATGTGATGGGAAGGTAGGCAGAGGGGGGGGAGAGCTCATGTGATGGGAAGGTAGGCAGAGGGGAGGAGAGCTCATGTGATGGGAAGGTAGGCAGAGGGGAGGAGAGCTCATGTGATGGGAAGGTAGGCAGAGGGGAGGAGAGCTCATGTGATGGGAAGGTAGGCAGAGGGGGGGGGGGAGAGACAATCGGAGTTAGCTATCACTTGCAGCTGCGCCAAGTCCAATATCAAGAAGGTCTCCCTCGAAGTCAGTTTTTTTCGCTTTTTCTCGCGTTTCTTTACTCGAACTGAAAGATGAAATTGTAGCTTGGCGGGAAGTCACCTCTCATCATCTTTCCTGATGCTGACATGGACAAGGTACGAGTGGGGGGAGGGGGATGGGGGAGCATCTTCCCTTCTCAGGCAGTTCGACAGACGTGCACTGCAGTCTTCTTCAACAAGGGAGAGAATTGCATCGCAGCTGGTCGAATCTTCGTCGCCAAGTCAATTCACGATGACTTCATCAAGAAGCTGGTCGAGGAGACCAAGAAGGTATACGGTAGAGGGAGAAAGGGAGAGAGTATCGAGGAATGAGGGAAGAATGGAGAAATGCAGATCGTGATGGGAGATCCACTCGATAGAGCAACTGGACATGGACCACAGAATCACAAGGCTCATCTCGATAAACTTATCGATTACGTCAAGAAGGGAATCGAGGGAGGAGCGAAGGTGAGAGAAGGGTAGAGAGAGAGAGAGCTGTGGGGTGAGAGAGGAAGAAGGATTCTGTGCAGCTGGAAGTGGGAGGAAAGAGAGCGGATCGGCCTGGTCTCTTCTTCGAGCCAACCATCCTCTCCCATGTCAACGTAAGAATATTCAGTTGTAGTTGTCATAACATGAGCTTCCTGATTCGAAGAATTCATATATTATATGTTTAGGACGACAACTACGTGGCTATTGAGGAGAGTTTCGGACCAGTGATGGTCGTGTCTGATTTCGATGAGAAGTCAGTTCGCTTCCCATTTGTAACCCTAGGGATGGCAATTTTCATAAGTGAAATCGTTCGTTTGAGTGATATGGACGGGGTGATTCGTCGTGCGAATGGAACTGAATTCGGATTGGCTGCCGGAGTTTTCTCGAAGGATATCAGCAAAGTACTCAAGGTGGCCGAGAAGATCCAGGCAGGAACGGTCAGTTGGGGAGAGGGAGAGGGAGAGGGAGGGGCATCTAGGGAAACATACAAATAAAATGGTGTGAATGTAGAAAGTGTTACTTGGTCTGGAATCAGATACGCTGAAGTGATTATATCTATCTTTTTTATTGACCTTTTATGAATTTGGAATGGATCATTGCATCTCAGGTGTTCGTGAATACGTATCAGAAGACGGACGTGGCTGCTCCCTTCGGAGGATTCAAACAGTCTGGATTCGGAAAGGACCTCGGTCAGTATTCCTTCCTTCCTCGACTGACAATGGAATGGGTGCATTGCAGGTCAAGAGGCACTGAATGAGTACCTGCAGACGAAGACGATCACTTTCGAGTATTAGAACGAATCCCCCTCCCCCCCCCCTAGTTTACACCTTGAGATACAGTATTCCCTGCCCCATCTACAGTCTGTGCCACGGTTAGTGTCTGCTTCCACTTTGTGATATATTCTATGTTCCATACTCTGCTCAATTCGTGATCATCGGTTGTAATAATATTGCTGAGATGAAGTTATTTCATCGAATGTGGTATCAGACCATGGCATGGTGATATGGAACCATTCTGATATTGAACAATCACTGTCTGCAATAGCGAAGTCCCGCCCACTTCCTTTGATCTCAAAAGATCCATGTCATCTCTCTATCTTCCTCACTTTCACTCATTCATTCGACCTACTCGAGTCTACCATACATCCTCAAGGGTTCTCCCTCTCTTTCCAAACTACAACCATCTACCCTCCCCCTCCCTCCCTCTTTTGACCATTCCCTTCATTCATAAATATTCTACACTCACAATGTTGAGAGGGAGCAACAAGTTGTTCTTCTCTCCGATCCTCCGTTCCCCTCTTCGTTCCCTCCATTCCCTCTCTTCTCCTCCCCTTCAGTCCCCTCTTCGTTCCCTCCATTCCCTCTCTTCTCCTCCCCTTCAGTCCTCAATGAGGATTCTCTTCTGTCACGGACTTGGTTCATCCACTCGCAATCGCATTTCTCAGCAGCTCTCCAAATTATTCGAGGGGACCGAACACCAATTCGAAGCGTCAGTCATATCATTTCTATTTCCTTCCATTCTAGAAAATCAGGACAATCATATCACACAATTGGCATTCTCAAATTCCACAGATGCCAATTCAGCATTGCCAATGTGTTGATGTTGTGGTGATGTGGATGCGTGGTATTTGTTCAGAGTGCAGTACCCTCCTCCTTCTCCATGCTGGCGAGTCTCAGATTGGATGAAGACCGTGGAAGAGAAACTGAAGGAAGAAAGTGAGTGCATTTCGTGTTGTGGAAGGGATTCGTATAGGAATTCGAGTAAATAGTCATTCACGTGAATGGGTCATTCCATGGCAGGGGGATCACCCTCTCACTCCTCTCCTGACACTATCATCGTCGCCCAATCTGCAGGTACCATTGAGTACAATATAAAACAGAGTTCCTCGGATGACCATGAGAAATAGATCAACTGAATCATCACAAACAGTTTTGCATCATCCATGGCTTGAGGGACATAAAAAATGGAAAGTAATTCCTCAATCCTCATTCTCTTTACGTGTTAGCATATACATGTTAGCCTATGTCCTACTGATATACCTTTTTTGAGGAGCTCATCCGGTGTTGAATGCAACCATCAAACACCCCAACAAAGTCAAGGTTTGGCAGATAATTGATTTTTGATCTCTCCTCCTCTTCCAGGGACTCTTTCTTGTCTCACCTGGTTTCGATGTCGACTTCGCGTATGTTGACAAGGTGGGGAACATTCTCTTATGATCATTCTGATCAAATCGAAGAATCCTTCTGAACTCTCTCTCCCCCTTCAGGTAATTCCTGGGGCTCTGGCTCGTCTTCAGAAGGGAGAACTACTCGTCCATCCTGCATCCAGGTTGGCAGATCGGTTTTGTATAGTAGGTATCCATTATCAGTTATATAATTAATTCAATCTATCATCTAATTATAGGAATGGAGAGGAAGCACTCGTGGATTTGGATGGATTCGTGCAGTTCAGAGAGGTACACCCCCCCCCCTCCCCCCTTTCTCTTGTATGATTCCCCATCTAGACTTGTGTCTCCGCTCGAGAAGGAGAGATACCCATCCACTGCCCCGTCACTGTAGTACACGGAACGAATGACGAGGTGAGAGATCAAAGATCAATCGATTACTCTCTGTCTTCTGCAGCTCGTTCCGTATGGAAATTCCATCCGACTCCTCATGAAACTAGCGAGTAAGGATCTTCATATGAAGGATGTGCCAGGAGGGACGCATTTCCTATCGGTAAGGAGAGGAGAGAGAGGGGGAAAGGGGGGAAGGAAGGCGGAGTGATCGACTGCAGATGGAGGACGACATAGTCAGAGAGGAATTCGAGAAGTTCTGCGTCAAGATGGGAGTATTCAAGGAAGTGGAGAAGGCGGGTCAGAGACTGCGAGCCAAGGCATGAATTGACCTCCCCTCCCCTCCTCCTTCCGTGCCCTGTCCTCCCACTGTCCACCACTGCTCACTTTGTAAATTCCACATTCAATGGCCCTCACGACCCCAATATAAGTGTACACGACTATACTTAAGATAATAAATATTTATACTCTGAAACATGCAAAGCCGTATATACAATGTTTCTTCCATTTTCCCGAGTGTATCAATGACGCACAATCATTTCTTCCCGCTCACTGAAACATTTTTGGATGCGATTTTAATATACAGTAAACCCTATAAATGAAAAAAGTAAAACTATAGAATTTCATACAGTTGAAATAAATACTTTAGGGTATAGTATAACGTGGCTAATACCAGAGGACCGAGGAATGAACGAGGCAAAAAATAAGGGGAGAAAGCAGAAATCATAAAAGTAAAATATGAATATGTACAGTTATGCCTAACGGAACATATGATACAATCAGGTCTATCCCGCGAACGGGGGAAGAGCAAGATAAGCGAAACCCAATAGGACAACATGTATATAACAAGGAAAGAATAAAGAAGCGTGAGATGAAAGAATCCTTAAGTGTGATTGTCTAATAGACCTTGTCTCTCTGCCTCCTCCTCCTCAGTCTCCTCTGGATCGATGCCTAATCTCGATCTCCGATAGTCTCTCCACTCTCGGTACAACGTGGGAAGGAGACAACCCGTAGTGCTGATGACCTGCCATTGTCTCGATGAGAGGAGTCCCTCCCTCCATCTCACCATGACTATGAATGTGTAGAAGACAGCATTCCAGCTGAGATTCCTCTGTAGCCAGGGGATCGCCAGCATCCCCATCGCAGCCCCCACACTCCCCGTCCCATCCACGATACCCGTCACTGTCGACAAGGCCTCCGTGTTACCCCGCAACTCACGGGCCTTCCCTGCAATAGGAGGGAGAGTGGAAGGAAGGACAGACTACTCACCCAGATCTGCCGAGACTGAGGAAGAGATCATGTTGGCAGGACCTGCCACGAAGAAGCCAACCACCGAGAGCATGAGGGCATTGATGAGGAAGTCACCAGGAACAACTGAGGAAGAGAAGAGGAGAGGAAAGGGAGGGAGGAGGAGACTCACTCGAGTAGACTCCCAGACAGAAACTTGCGATGATCAACATGATCACTACGACGGGAGTACGAGAGGAGAGATGGTCCTGAGGGAGGAGGAGGTCATCACCCCCTTCCCCTTCCCTCCCCCCCCTTCCCCTTCCCCTTCCCCTCCCCATACCGAGATGGCTCCTCCGACGACAGCAGCTACAATGCCCCCCACATCGAAGAAAGTGGATAGAGTGCCTGCATCACTCTCTGGCCATCCGAAGTGGGAATGGAGGTAGTAGGGAAGCCAGAAGAAGAACCCGTATGTGACCATCTTGAGACACGCGTACGCCAGAGAGTACTGAGAGAAAGAGAGATACAAAGGGGTAAGACTCATCAGAGTTTAGATTCCCGTGGTTGAGGTCACTCTGCAATTTTAATGGGTAGTCTTCTAATTACAACTTGAAAGTACATGGATCTCCATGAGAGAAGAGACAGGATAACTGAAGAAGATAACAAAGAGGTCTTCGCATACCGGGATGACTCCTGGAAGTTTCCATGCTCTACAGAAGCCGATTGGCCGTGAGGAGCTGGACTCTTCGATGACGTCATGCTGCTCAGATTCCCATTCCCATGGTTCGGCCAATCCTCCAATTACTCACCCAATTCAGAATGGGACATTTTGAATTAATAAAAAATATAATACGAAGTCAGCATTAGAATGGACAAATTAACTGAATAACACTATACCTATTTCCCGTGGATGGGCCTTTAGAAAGAAGAAGATGGCAAATCCGAAGAGGAAGAGAATGAGTGAGTTGACTGCGAAGGCGTACTGCAAGAGGAGTGGAGAGAGGAGAGAAGGGAGGGGACTCACTTCGTATCCAGCATAGATGACTGCACTCGTGACGAGTGTCCCGATTATGTTTCCCACACTGGCGCATCCACTCCACACTCCCATTATCAGTCCACGAGATCCCCTTCCGAACCAGTTACCCATGATGCAGATCTAAGAACAACCAAATACCCATCAGAATTAATATCCATGTGAGATAAATTCAGTCGTCCACGCAAAGAATGAACTCAGAGACACTCGTCTCCAATCAACTCGATCAATAACCTAAGATCAACATCTTCGATTCCTTCTCGACTGACCTCAGTGGGCCAGGCGACAGATTGGAAGAGTCCTCCCGACACCCAGAGGACGAAGTAGACTGACGAGTGGTAGAAGCGATAGGCCTCAGTGACGAATCCGAAGAGGAAGACCTGAGAAGATGTCCACTTCCCCTTCCCAATCGAGGGAAACGAACGACGATGGCAGACAAGCAGACTCCGATGGAGAGAACCACACGGGGAGAGTATCGATCACCCAGAATTCCCCCGATGTAGAGACCCTCAAGAAGGAGACCATTACATGGAGAGGCAGGGGCAAGCACTCATTGATGTTCACCCAGATGGCTACAGAATACCATAGACAACACTTACGATAGCGTATGCGAAAAGGAATCCGAAATCGAGCAAAGCAAGGAAGTTTTCTGCCTCTTCAGGAGATGGGAAAAGAGGAGCTGAAATGAATTAAGTTAGCAAAAATGTTTCCATACTTTTTTTAATGTTCGATGTACGACAAAATTTCATTTTTTAAAATCAATATTTCTTCAGGACTTGGAGAATGAGGACGTACTCACTCTCTCTGCACAACCATACCTAACACCACTAAATACATAGTATCAAACTATATAAGCAAAGGGCTGACGTTGAGTAGTTGAGTTATGAGTCCATACTGAGATGAGTGATCCCTTGACCGTTGAGAGAGTCTTCCTCGTTGCGTGAATCAAAGCGAAGCTGAAAGAGAGAAGGGAGATCAAAGATCAACAATAGACTGCTAATAGATACCTCATGAAAGTAATTCCGAATACAGTGAGATGATGATGGGAGTAGTTGTTGTCCCTTGCGAATCTCCTTCTGTCCCCTCCCTCTCCTCTCGTCGATTCATCCTCGCCATCTCAAGACCAACTCATTCATTTCGTGAGAGATCTTACAACTTCAATCAGCTAAGAAGACCGAAATTATTCAATGAACATTTAAACGAATCATTGAAGTATATAGAACAATCATTGAAGTATATAGAACAATCATTGAAGTATATAGAACAATCATTGAAGTATATAGAACAAATATCTATAGTATCGACCCGAAATAAGGGAACTATGGACTATGTAAAACAAACACACCTCATTTTCTTATTTTCCAATTGAGAAAAAATCAAAGATCAAAAATTTGTATGCACATCGGACGCACCATGAGGGTTGCCTATATTTCAATATGAATTATGATTTTAAAAATACAGACTACTCTCCTTCAACTAATGATTCACCTCTGAATCGTAATCGTGTCATCCTTCTCCAATTTGATTCGTCTTAAATGAACGATCGTAAAGACTGACCCAGAGAGAGACGTCGTCGTCTAGAAGGCATCTGACGAGAGGAAGAGGAACCACCCCACTCTGAAAAGATCCCCATGTGGATTGACATACATTCAAAGAGATTGGAAGTCATGCGTTCGAGGGAAGAACACGCTCGGGATGTATTACGCCGATAACAATATATGCAGAATGGAGCTATCAGGGAACGAGGGTCCGATAATGGACTAAAGACGATCAGGATCACAGATTGAGCATAAGAACAAATTAAAAGAAATTGCAGCCATGACAAATGCAGTTCCTCCCATCGCCCATAGGTCACGACGTGGTTTGATCAGAACACTACAGTACAATGGTTCAGTTGGGGCGCGTCTCATACTTTGTAATTATGGAAGATATGGAATGAGAATGCAAACTCGGAAAATTTTTTGAACGGCTTTGACACACTATTTATTTATCAGAACTGGCAAAAAGCATGTGAATCACTCGGATTCCAACGGATGAGGACGAAAACACAACAAATTCCAGTACTTCTTGGAATCACATAAAAACTGTATGTACAAAATAATCAAAACAACGGTTTGAGCTGATCTCAACTTCAACAATATAATTATCATATTTTGATCTCTGACAACAATCTGACAACAACAGAAAAATTTGTGGAAAAAAATAGGCAATAGTGTAACAATGATGATGGGCATAGCCATATCTAGTAGTCCTTATCCAAGTACTCGAATATATTAGCTGCTTCCACCCCAAGTACTAAATTGACCCATTCCGCCCATGACTCTTTCGAGATTAATTTGTTGTCCATCATCTTGACAATTTTCTCTCCGACGGATACTACCGTGCTCTCACTTATCGGAAGACCACTCGATTTGAGCTTCCTGCGTATAGCCAGTCAGTGCAAAATCATAACAATTAGCACAAAGTTCGTACTTGAGGAAAGTTATTAACGACTTCTTTAGATCTCGATTGAAGACTCTGTCGAGATACATCGAGTCAGGAACAGCTGACTCACGAGCCTCAACAATCATTATGTCATCTCACGGATATATCGAAAATCGATCGCAGATATTGAATAACCTTAATTCGAGAGGACCCTCTCCTGTAGCTAGTCTCTGCATCCTTCGCTTCACTCTGTGTATGGCGATGAATCTCAGCAAACGATCTGATGTATTCTTCATTATCTCTATACACTGCGAGATTTTGTTCGATGATGCAGACATTCTTTTGAAGGAAAAAAACGATAAGTCCAGGTAGTTTTAAAAATGGGCACTTCTATAGAAGCCCAGATTGGGGTACAGATTAAAGTACCAAGGATATATCCGGGCATGTGGATAATACTTTACAACTACCACATCCCTATGTCCAGATCCATTCCCCTGGGTCTAAGACAAACCAATACCTAAACCGAAGGGTAAAAGCATTCGGACAATACCAATACAATATCTATCGGTACCCCAATCTGGGCTTCTATAGTAGTGCCGGATCGAAAAGATACTTTTTTTTCCAAGAAATGCATAAACTTATAACAACCCACTTCCATTTTCCAAGGTAGATCGGATACTCCTTCAAGAGACAAGTCAGCATACTCTCCATACAATTACTCCAGAACTAAATTGTCAAACATTAATGGAACATTTAATTCATTATTCAAATAATGATTCCCATTCATCAGCTCCCCCCCCCCCATCTGCATACATCTGCATATATATGTGTGTGTGTTAGGGTTGGCTATCCGAAGCCAGTTTGCAAAGTAACTCGAATATCCAACACTGATATATATATATTTTTAAAAACATGTTTATTACGGAATAATTGAGAATCGTATATATAGTATATATCAAAAAATAAATAAAATAGGAACCTCGAAATTATTCTCCGACACACCTGAGCCTTCCTTGTACCCGTCCATGATCAGCATCTCCATTTTCTGTCAATTTCATTTTTTTTTTTCAATCTACATAAATATGCAGCGTTAAAAGCGTAACTCACAACTCTCATCATGGCATCTTCCTCCACTTGAGGAGCAACGAAACGGTAGAGAGCCTGCAAGAAGAGACGAGTACTATCCACATCGACTGCCAGATATCCACTACCTTCAAGCATGCTCTATCAGCCTTTCCCTCTGCCAAATCGAGAACTATGGAGATATCGGTGACAGTGATAGGCACAGAGAGCTCAGCTACAGTATTCGATAACTGGAAGAAAACACCTCGAAACTAATTTTCAAATGTAAGTGAATAGTACCATGATTTTGAACATACCCAATGATGAATTGCCCTGTTATTTTCATCCATAGTTCCTTTTTCGTTCGTGACTTCATGATCTCCCTCTTCACTCGGCAAGTTGACCTGCGTTGCACGTGATCATGAATGCACCTATTTAGTAGTTTTTTTTTAATTAAAGGAAAAATTTACTACAGTACAGAAAATAAAAGCGATACCGAATATGTTTTAAATTTTTAAAAAATATATATATCCATCTGCACACCTGTGTGCATTCTAATTTCCGTTGGAAGAGGGCTATCCGAAGGATTGTTTTCATGATCTGTCTTTGGAAGCCCTGAATAACAAATTATCAGAGCACAAATATTAAGAGAAGATAGGTAACAAATATGTGCGAAATCCTAGTGTTTAATTTTCTGAATACCTCTTTAGGAGCAATATCATCGAATTTTGCTTCCTTATTGGCAACGAAAGTGGCGAGAGTGTCGATCATTGACGGGTTCGCATCCTGCTTCATTTCCAGTAGCAACTGGGAAAACTGCCATCACTTATACAAATTTAAGGATATTTTAAATTTGTGTTGATAATTCACTAAGGTACTTGCCTCCTTTAAAAGCTTTCTCATTACCCACGATGTCATCCATGTGAGTTTGAAGAAAAAAATGCAGAGGGAACATTTTGCGTAAGTACTGTTCGCCAGTCAGAGACAGGAGACTTGTCTATACTTTTCATAAATACATTACTGACTAGATCAAACTAACTTTTTTGAAGTACAACTTCAGATCATCATCATTCTCGCACGTGATATTCGCCCTGCATTCTTCCTTCAGAACAGTTCTCGTCACTACGATAGACGCATGCTCAAGAGCCCTCAAGATCAACTCAAATTGCAATATCGAAAAAATAAGAGACGTACAAAGTCTGCTCCGATTTCGCATCCTGCGTCTTTGCATTGATAAATTGTATCTGATCTGGTGCATTCAACGATGAGCTAAACATAGAAGATAGAGAAATACAAAAAGAACCAGCAATGCTCAAACTATTTGTGGTAGTTTTAGCCCGTTTTTTAAGGCATACCGTTTGGTGAGAAGGAGACACTCCTTCAATTGTTCTCGTCCAGTCGATGGGACAGAAGACAAAGACAACTGCTAGAAACGTTCTCGCTCATAATCTAGAAATTAAACTACCTGATAGACGTTATCGACTGGCGATTGTTGACAATCCGGAAGAGAATCGTCAGCAGACTTAGTCGGCGATCTCTCCTGAGGCATGGGAGACACACTGACAATTGAGAAAAATATATTGTTGAACGGAAGTCGATAAGTGTCCTACTCACGATGGTTCGGGTGTAGGAAGAACTTCTTTCTGCGGTTCAACTCGGATTATACGTCGCACTGACAAGTTTCTCTCCAGATCAGCAACTGTCTTCAAACGCAAGTATAGTACAGCTAAAGAATTCCTATATAAAGAAATATCGTAGCGTCTGTCTGTCCGTCCGTCTGTCCCTTTGCCAGTCACATTTTTTTCAAATCGCTCTAATTCGCTTCAAAATCATCCTATGTGCCTAAGATCATGAACATATGAATCCCATTGGTGATCACATTCTAAAGTTGATCTTTGATCATTGAACTTTGATTTTCTTCAAATCGCTGGAACTCGCTTCAAAATCATCCTAGAAGGTTAAGACCTTGACCGTTGGCACCCCCATCGCGAGCGCTTTTAAAATTTGAAACTTGATAATTTATCTTTTTGTTTAAATCGCTGTAACTCGGCTCAGATACGTCCTCTTAACTCCGGACCTTGACCGTTGGCATCCCCATGGTGGGAACTTTCAGCGCACCACGCACCATGCACACCATGCACACAGTGGTGCATTTTACCAAATCGCAGAAAACTCAAATGCACCATGCACACCACGCCATCATAACCTGCTCTCACTCCCCGCAGCTTGAGCCTTTTTACGGATCTCCTGTAAAAATGCAGGAAAATGCGACCACTTTGCGACAGAAAAATATTTTGGGTCATGAATTTCGCTGAAATCAGAAATACTGACCAAAGTGAGGACGGCGAACACGCCTATCAACTTCGTTTTTCAAAATTTGCATGTTTTGACCTACCACTTTGGAGGGCTATATTTCGGTCCATTTTCGACCTACAGCGCCCCCTTTTTTTCCAATCGATGCCTATTTGTGTGATCTACAAATAAGTTAGACAAGCCTAAGCGCAGAAATTACGTCTTCATATTGTTTTGATCCAAAAACAAATTTGCCGATCCTGATAGACCTTCCACAGTGAAAAACTCTCGATTTTTATCTTTGATTCGGATTCCCCACCCCGGATTTGAGGTACGTACATAGTTCGTTTCTAATATCCGGTGGAGTATCATGCCGCCACTTAGTGGGGTGAACCTTTAATTTATGCAAGTGAACACACTAGTGGTATCAGAAGGTAGCTCTCGATGTGCTCTACAATAATGACTCAGTGGTCCAATACGTTCAATTTAACCGTTCTCGAGATACGATGTGAAAACCTTGTCACAAGGTCCAAGCTCTTATTCCCCCACTGCTCTCCAACGGTTAGGTGTCGCGTCGTATCTCGAGAACGGTTAAATTTAACGTATTGGACCACCGAGTCATTATTGTAGAATACATCGAGAGCTACCTTCTGATACCACTAGTGTGTTCATTTGCATAAATAAAAAGGTGAGATATTATCCGAGGCGTGTTTTCATCCAAAAATTAGAACAAGTCCAGGTTCACCCTACTGAGTGGCAGTATGATACTCCACAGGATATTAGAAACGAACTATGTACGTACCTCAATTCCGGGGTGGGGAATCCGAATCGAAGATAAAAATCGAGTTTTTCACTATGAAATGTCGATCAGGATCGGCAAATTAGTTTTTGGATCACAACAAAATGAAGACGTAATTTCTGCGCTTACGCTTGGCTAACTTATTTGTAGATCACACAAATAGGCATCGATTGGAAAAAAAATACGGTCGCTGTAGGTCGAAAATGGACCGAAATATAGCCCTCGAAAGTGTTAGGTCGAAACATGCAAATTTTGAAAAACGAAGTTGATAGGCGTGTTCGCCGTCCTCACTTTGGTCAGTATTTCTGCTTTCAGCGAAATTCATGACCCAACATATTTTTCTGTCACATCGGTTCCTGCATTATTACAGGAGATCCGTGTTACAACGTTTTAAGCAGGCTCTCACCAGTCGCGTCCAATTGTTATCCTTAATACACATCCATGCGTACAACGTAGCGACCGAAGGTCGCTAGTTTAAAGCCATCATAATAGATTTAGAAAAAAACAGCTACTGTACAGTGCTCACTAGGGTTGTAGAATCGAATTCGCGCAAATCGTACCCTCTGGGGGCCCTTCTCTCCTCCCTGGAACTTGTGCACTAGCGAGAGGCCACCCCCCCTCTCTACTCGAACCTCGCACTATCCTTGCCAGTGGGTTCGAACTTCGCACTTTTATCGGATATCGCTTGCCCCCATTCCCTTCATTTTCTCCCTCTCCCTCCCCTTTTCAGAGGGGAAGAGAGTAGTGCGAAGTTCGTACACTCTGGCAGATTTACCTAGCTCAATCTAAATTTGGGGGGGGGGGGGGGGGGCGGGGAAGAAGTGCTAGAGGATATGCAAAATTCGAAGCCGAACTGGATCCTGCAACCCCACTACTCACCCCTTCGTCGAACTGTCTGACAAGAGTTCCTTGAAGTGGCGCGAATCCCATTGCAGTGCGGACCATGTTCAGCAGTCGGAACAGAACCGTACGATTGACTCCTATCTGTTCGGATGCCTCCCGAACAGTCATATTCTCTCCAAGAGTCTGCGACCATGCAACTTTTAATAAGACGACTTTTACAAACTACAGACCATCATAATGGCTTCGAACCAGATCTGCTTGTTCATCGTGATTCCGCATTCTCCAATCGCATTTTCAGCTTTAGTTGCCAGTAACCCAACGTCTATCTGAAGTTGTTTACTGCATACTGCACGAATTTCAATGAACATACCTCTTCAGGTGGCTCCATACGGGAAACTTGCACGACCCTCTCAGCATCTCTGTTGTAGACGACACGAGGTGTATCGACCGTTCTAGGAAGTCTATCAATTCCCATTCTTCGGAAACTTGCGGGATCGCTTTGGAGATTACGAATGTTGAACGCGTTGTTTCCAGTGTTGAAAATATTGTACGCTTTTGTCCATCGATTTTTTGGGGCTATGCAAGCTAAATCATAAGCCAAATCGTTGTAGTCGTACCAACCTAACATCTATCGCTACTCCAATCAAAGCAATCATGGATTCTATAGTGGTGCTAGGATAGCTTACTTACCTGAAGCGATCGCCGGGGCGGCGAATAATTATGTGGCGTAGAGGGCGTACATTTGCATCTGGAGCAACGAATTGCCTCCCATTATGGAAACCCGATCGAGAGTCATACGGAGGTGGATGAGATGGACGTTGGAATGGCGTTGGAAACTTAAACCAGATCTCAGGGGATTCGCACATGACAACTAACCCTATTCGGCGTGAGGACAAGGCGAGTATGCGGTATCGCGCGACCGGCAATCCCAGAAGCGGGTGTGTCACGAGGAATTCCGTATCTCGGGAGAAACATATCTCCACGGTCCATTATGTCCTGAAATATATAAAATCAACGCGCGATACTAAATAAAATTAGTCCGGATCTTGTAAGGTGGGAACTAGATTACTTATAGAAGTGCTTAGATACAATTAGTAAGCGTAGAGTAGTGTGGAGTAGCTCAGATAATCATTGTAAATTTTTGGATGTTCCAGATTTGTTTCCAGATGTTCTGATGCTTTACTCTATTTGCTACTCGGAAAATCAGCAAGAACTATCCATCTCTGGACCTCGTTTGCATGTCTGTTTTACTCTATTCGACACTATCTTATGCTGCTTTGTCAACATGGCATATGCAGTAAGCGCTCTTTCTTTGTATCCAAGTATTAAGATTACAACAAATAATTTAGGTGATTCAGAAATATGAAATCTATTCAGCAGATTCACAACCTAATTTTGCCAGCACTTCTAATGATACTTGAATTACATTCTAAAATTCTCTAATTAGATTGAAAACGATTTGCGTAAGTAAAGGTACTTAGCGAATAGGTTTATGCAAGTTAGGGTCACGATTATGGTAAATTCAGAAGGGGGCAAAGCCTGGTTCCTCAACTGCACTTGACACACAACATTATTCGTGAATTAACTACAAGCTTTGCGTAGATAATTTGTTATTATTTTTACTTTGTAAGGCGATATACGGTACTATTTAATTTTTTTAAAAGTCGCGCTGTTATACTGTAATAGTCTTTTCGAGACACGCGAGTTCGAGATATTCCAAGGACCGCGGCCTCTCTCCCTCTCTCCGGCGAGCGCGCGCTCAACTCTTCTAGACCTGGACAGTCATCATGTTCCCCAACTCAGTTCGATTTTGTTGCAAACCTGTTGGGTATACGTTTGCCACGTTACTCCATTCGTGTTTTAGAATCTGTCATTCTAAGAAATCAAATGTCCATTTTACAGGGTCGGAAGTTGCCGGTATCCGTCTCTTTACAGCCCTTCAGCAAATAAAAAATGGCCCTCAAGCGTATTCAGAAGGTGAGTAATTGGGTGTGTTATGAAATGTACTAAATTGGTATTGACGAGTTCTGGAAGGCTCAGGCAATGTTCGCTAGTGCTTGCAGAAATCGATTGCTCACGTGATGGGTGCACGTTCATAGGACTTTTTAATTTCGAAATTCGATTACATTTCTGTTTATTCTGATTTCTCAATTGGTGGCATTATTGTGGGTAAACATTTGTATGCTTTTCTAGGAGCTGCAGGACCTCGGACGCGATCCACCGGCTCAGTGCAGCGCGGGTCCGGTCGGCGATGATCTCTTTCACTGGCAGGCTACTATCATGGGTCCGCCTGAGTCGCCATATCAGGTGTGAATACAATAATAATAGGTTTTCAAGCTCTACATGAGAGAGTGTCATATCGGTTTCCATAGTTACCTGAACGTAGTTTGAAATATTTTCTTCAGGGAGGCGTCTTCTTCTTGACTATTCACTTCCCCACTGACTATCCCTTCAAACCTCCGAAGGTCGCATTCACAACGAGAATCTATCATCCAAACATCAATTCAAACGGAAGTATCTGCTTGGACATTCTTCGATCACAGTGGTCTCCTGCATTGACCATTTCTAAAGGTCAGTAGTATTTGGTATAGCAAGACTGTATTAGAGTAGTTCATATGTTTTTCTCCGGGGCTCGTTTTCTTTTGGCCTGTGATTGGGCCTGTGACAATTACAAACTTGTTACGTATTTTATTCCAGTTCTGCTGTCCATCTGTTCGCTCCTTTGCGATCCCAATCCGGACGACCCTCTGGTGCCGGAAATCGCAAGAATCTACAAGACTGATAGAGATCGATACAACCAGCTCGCCAGAGAATGGACGCAGAAGTATGCCATGTAGATCAAGAACGTTACGGCTGCCTACGTGATCCTTTCCAAAATTCTTCCCCGAGTCCACCCTTCCCTCTCTGAAGTCTTTAATTGCAGATTGGAATTATGTATTATAAGCTTAATCTATACATCGCCCGTTTACTTGATGCTTTTGGCCGTCATAAGTTGTGTTGAAATGCGCGAATTGTCTTGTGATTATAAATGATTGTCCAGAGTTTTAATTATCGTGTAAGATGCAAGGATCATGACGAGCAAAATAAATCAAGCGTTCGGACGCTTTTTGATACATGTCCTGTATTCGTTTCCATGTGAGCAATAAGAGGGGATGTCAGGGATGCAATTTGTTCCAATAAACACCTTCGTTGATGCATCGTTTTGGAGTGAAGTAAATCGACGCAAATTGAACGAGTGGAAATTAGAGGAATCTTCGCAGCATATAGGTGCTTCCATATCAGTGTGTAAGTGCTTGTTCATTTTTTCAGTAATTTAATTGTATGGCTAATTACCAGATGATTGTGTCGGGACTGATTCGCGTCTTTCGCTCTCTAATGAATCTTTTCTTGGATCTTCCGTGGTCCAGGGTCAAATGCTCCTTTTGAATACCGTGGAATCTTTCACGAAATTGGATAGGAAGACATTGATGAATGTAGAGGCCGATTTGGTGAGAATGAAGAGAAGGGGTTGAACAATGTTAAAAAAATCCAGGTATGGGATTCTATCGTGAGTGGACGATGGATGGATCAGCCAACTTCTCTCAATACATTCATATTCACAATATTTGCAGTGAGTTCACCCAAAGGGATCTATTTTCAAATCATGGAAATATTAACATATATGGGACTTCTCTAGTTTAGGGGGTAAGCCCATTCCTCCTACTCAGACCTCTGTGTCCCTACTCAGGTAATGGAGAACAGAAAGGGCTAGAGCTACGCAGCCTTTTGTGTATACCGCCGGCCTAAGCCGGCTTTTAGCCTAAGAGGTAAGCAACGATCGGGTCACCCCGCTTTGCGGGGAGACCCTATCGTTGCTTACAGGGCTCCCCGCTTCGCGGGTCGTCGTTATAGGGAAGGAGGTATGCGTACTGTATAGACAATGTTCTCGCCATGTAAGCAAGTTGTTTACTAGAGCGCGTGAGTAGTTGTTTACAGGCGGGTAGGAAGGGAGAGACAGGGTGTCAGAGACGCAGAGGGAAAGTGGGCGGAGTTACCCCCTAAACTAAAAAAGTGCCACATATATTTACATCAATATTGATTTGAAGAAGCGAATTTTATTGCGTATGATATATATAATTCAAATGTATTGTAGGATCTGAAGAAGTTCCGATATCACTACTGGAATTGTGTTCCCGTGTTCGCTTTAACGGATCAATCGTTACTGGAATTGCCTGTTGAGGTATCGCCAGAATTTATTTTTTTTATTCGCGTTTTATATATCAGACTAATCTTATCATGAATGATAAAGATGTGAAGCTAAATGTGCAGCCATGCCAAGCAATTTTGATGTCGTCAAGGGCAATGCCATATCGTTAATAATTGGATGGCATTGAAGATGGGCGAGGACGAGTCTCGCTTGTTGCTCTCTCATCTGGAGCAGTCGCAGCAGTCAGTGTTCGTATACTGCAAGGGAGGCTTCCTCCCTCTCTCTGCCCTGCCATCGATACATGCACAAGAATTTGAGGTACAGTGCTGAGATTATGAAGACGCCATTTGTCTAAGAATCGAGCACGGCAGAAAAAATCATTTTTCCGAGTTTATGTGATTTGGGGTTCTTTATGGTGCTGGTGAAGATAGGCATATCACGCGTTTAATAGTAGAATCGCAAAGTTTCTTCACAATCCTTGCACATGGAAAAAACAACCCCCAATTTTCTCATCGATTTTCGATAGACCCTTTTTAGAGGATCTCTGAACAAGAGTAAGAGAGGTGGTCGATCAAAAGCATTCCTGGTAGATAACATCAAAAATTAACTTTGGTGAAAATTAACTCCGTTTTTTGCTCGTATCTCCGTTCTTATTCGGCTTAGAAAAACCGTATGGCAGATGAAATGTCTGTTTTGAAATGCTCTTCAAGATGAGAGTATGTCCGACTCGATAGCTGCCAAATCATCCACAGACTACGGGACCTATACAAATTTTGTCTCATTCGATGAGTCTCATTCTCTACTAATTTTTTTGTCTCATTCCCTACTAAAGCCGGATCTCAAATGCAGTTTTTGCCGAAAAACCATGTTCAAACCCTCACTCTTCAATTTTCGATGCGTTTCGTCCCACTCACAAGGGAAGGTCGCGGACTGTCCGTGGAGTTTCATAACGAGACCTAGCGCATTTGAAAGAGGAGAAAATTCTAAGAACTTCTGTTGTTTTCAAATTTGCGGAACGCTTATGTGGAGATCTGGGATGTATGGGATAACTTGTACACCAATTGTGCTAATTTCGAGAAAATATTAGCTGATGTATAATGAGATGACGAACACGGCGGCTGTATAGTTCATTTATAAAAAATTTCGATAATATTTTTTAAAATCTGGTAAAAAATACATCTTCGGAGGAGTAGGAATAGGGCTTGACGAAATACACAGATCTGACCGTATTGACGAGAGGAGTCCAGATCTATTTTTATAGCATATTTCCGTACATACATTTTGAGATTAACAAAATCGGAATCTACATTCGTCAACGTCTTTCTATCACGAGGGTTTCAACAACATAAAAAGTTTAACGAGAGCGGGATTTATTTGCATTTAGGCATGTCATATATGTAGTGATCTGAAAATGAAAGCGCGTCGAGACATCATATCATGGCACTGAGCCAAGCTTGCGTATCGTGTTGTCCCCGTGCAGCCATGGTTTGAAGCCGCGAAACATAGTACTACTGTACTGAAATTCTACTTTCCCCCAAAAAGAAATTCTACTTTCAAAAAGCGCCCGAACGCTTGATTTATTTTGCTCGTCATGATCCTTGCATCTTACACGATAATTAAAACTCTGGACAATCATTTATAATCACAAGATAATTCGCGCATTTCAACACAACTTATGACGGCCAAAAGCATCAAGTAAACGGGCGATGTATAGATTGAGCTTATAATACATAATTCCAATCTGCAAAACCCGTTTTGACGAGAGGAGTCCAGATCAATTTGATAGTTTATTTTCGCACATAAATAAATCATAAATTTGCTTCTTAATGTGAGTAAATTGGACTCGAAGATCAAGCGAAGAGGGGCAAATTTGTTCACTTAAAGTTACCGGACGAGGACGAAACCCTGATCTGACCCTGATCTGGTCGCGTGTACGAGAGAGTATGCAAAAGTGAGAGAGCGCGGGATTACGCTGATCATTTCCGGCTTTCCCTTGAGGCTATTATTGATTTTTAGCATTTTTGTATATTCATTCTCAACTAATTCAGCCATCAGCTATTCGATGGAGGACAAAAATAGGGGGTCAATTTTGTCCTCGTCCGGTAACTTTAAGTTAGTCATTATATGTTAATTTCCCCAAAATGTCTATGCGGAAATTCGTTATAAAAATAGATTTGGATTCCTCTCGTCAAGCCTGTCAGATCTGTGTATTTCTTCAAGCGCTATTCCTAATCCTCCGAAGATGGAGTCGGAATAGGGCTTGAATTTTACCTCATTTTCAAAATATTGTTGAAATTTACGACAAATGAAATATACTGCCGTGTTCGCCATGAAATATTTTCGCGTAAAGTTGTTGCACGAGTTATAGCACTGAATCTTATTTCAACGCAAAGTCATATGGATCCAACAAGGCATCCTTGTGCAAAATGAATATGCCTATCGTCACCTGCACCATTAAGAGAGAATTGAATTTTTCCTGCTGCACCGGGCTCTGCTCGATTCTTAGGCAAACGGTCTCACATAATAAGTGTGTGAGTGTGGGCTGAGAGCGGAATTCAGATAGTGGTTGCTGATCCATCGACGACTCCAGCAGTGGCGGGATGGCTGTGCAGAAATGTGATCTTAGCCAGTCTATGGACTTTCAAGAGGAACGAGGTTGAGATGGGGTGGGGTTAGAAAGGAATGTATTTTTTTCCAACGAACTCCTCGGTAGATAGACTAGCACTGTTGCATGTTGGAGACGAACTGAACAAAAGGGCCTTTAGTTTTATGATGTTCATGTGCGGAGCCGGCATACCACTATGAAGTAGGAATCTTTAAAAAAATGTGTAAAAAATAGACAAGAATGTATGAATTTGTATTGAAAACTATAGTAGTTTAGAAAAATATCTTCGGAAGTAGTATCATTATTCCGGCCTCAAATGGTCGGGTTTCCGCCTCTAATCATATTCGAAGGAATGAATATTATGGTAAAATTGTTAAATTGAGATGTTTGCAGATCCGTTTAATCTCGCTCCGTGGCGGACAGACGAGTTGGAGATTCAGAATTGGTGACCAATATAGTGTTATAGTTTTATGATCTACCTATGTATGTCTACTATGGTTTAGTTCAATATGACTATACAAGTGTAAGTTGCAGATGATTAATGATTGTGGTATTTGTAGGTGTGGCAGCTCCCATCACCAGCAGGCCGTCGATTGTCGTGGGATGGGAGAGGAACGGGAAGAACGAGATGAAACCAGCTAGTGTAGACCTCAGCAAGCAGTTCCATCCACACAAGTTTGTTTGATCCACTATTGAATTACACTACACAAAATCCCAAGAAGTTGATACTTTTAATATAGGGTGCACCACGCAAAATTAACGTTAGGTCTTTACGATATTTTGGTATTAAGCATGGGGTATTCGAGGGTGCAGAATTCAATAATTACATTTAGAATTTTGTAATATTTCGTCTACGGTCGGGATTCACAGGCACAAGTTAGCTCCGCCCATCGGGGTACCGGGAATTCAAATTTTCAAATATTTTCGTATGTTACTGTGAGAACAGAATGCGTAGTCCGTGGTGTGGTGTACGAGAGTTATCACATTTTGTTGTATTACTCGCGGAATGCGGGAGAAAAAAAGTTCCGCGAGTAATACAACAAAATGTGATAGATCTCGCCCACCACACCACGGACTACGCATTCTGTTCTCACAGTAATATTTACCGATTATTATATAGATTATCTCTTGTAAATTTATAGTTGATCTCATGAAAGAGCAAAACCAACAATGGAACAAAAATATCACCTGATAGAGGTTCTATTTATGTTTAATACGTTTCGTAAATATAAACGCAACTAACAAAGAACAAAAGTTAACGCATGAATCAGCCTCCAAAACTAAAATAATTTGTTCGACACGACGCAAAAAATACCGTAGCTAGCAATATAACCCGGCGGCAATTTAAAAATTCACCTCGAAACGAAAACTACGGTCACACGATGTGTCTTTTACTATAGGCGGAGTCGGCTCACGCTCTACGCGACTGAGTGGAAGGCCGTGTATACCCAACAGGTTTTCAACAAAATCGAACTGAGTTGGGGAACATGATGACTGTACAGGTCTAGAAGAGTCGAGCGCGCGCTCGCCGGAGAGAGGGAGAGAGGCCGCGGTCCTTGGAATATCTCGAACTCGCGTGTCTCGAAAAGACTATTACAGTATAACAGCGCGACTTTTAAAAAAAATAAATAGTACCGCACGGCCCGTTAGAGATTCCGGGGCCAGAGCAGCAACGCATGGCGCACGCGTCCGGTGGAGCGCGCGCCGTTCGTTGTGTCGCATTTCAGCCATTTTTTCAATAATAATTTTAAAAAGTGTTTAAATTATTTAAATTACTTTATTATTATTTAAAATATGTGATAATGTTTAAATAAATTAGCAATTAACGAATATATATTTATTTACATGTTCTTTATTACTTCTTCACATCTGCAACAATAATATTTGCGAGCTACTAATAAGGTCGAAATAGCATTACACAATTGAAGACAAAGTGCTTAGAAAGGTTTTACTAGTGACAGCGAGAAAATAATTCTGTAGGAATATGATAAAGTGATGATCTAATAGCTAATTGATCGAGGGGAGATCACTCAGTAGGAAGAGGTGCTTCTTCGCGATGGGGCAGAAGTTGATTAGATGGGCATTGAGGCCAGTTGATCCACACAGGGAACAAACTCGACGGAGGGCACGGGGACAACTGGAATAGATATAGGTGACAATCATAAAACCGGGATCGATGAGAGATACAAGTGAGTAAAGTAACGTACACGATCCTGTTTCCCTCCTTGAGGGCGTGTCCTCTCCAGTATCCTCTGTCGGTCACTCTGGGGAAAGGAGTCTGGTAACGAGATTGGGCGTAGTGGACGGCGAATTGGTAGCAGAAGGTACACACTTCTTGCTCTGCCATCTCAGAGGAGACGTACGAACGGAGTTGCAGAAGTTGCTGAAAGAAGCAACATTTGATGATAAAAATATACGAGCTATTGACAAACAGATCATCGGACTGGCTATACAGTAAAATCCCAGATTATCGATGTTGGTATCCCCTGACAAGCAAACTCTGCTTTGGGCCAACTAGATATCTACGCCTCTGTGAAACAGAAGCCTTTGTCTAATCATTATAAGTAACACTAGCAGCCCATGAACTACCGGCACCCCATTCAGGCCTTTTATAGTACTTGCCTTTCCGTCGTGCCTGTCGTTGTGGCAAGAGCCATAGATGGAGTAGCAGGAGGAGGACTCAGAAGAGTGCGAGTAGCCTGACACGCTAGGAGCGTAGTTCTGCTGCTGCTGGGAAGCCCTCAAAATTAAAAAAATAGACTAGATTGGTTTGTCCATCCAGGCACTGTGTCATTTTTATGAGAATATAAGATAAGCTAGAACTAACAGCAAAAGGAGCTGCTTGGGAGGGTCGTGTCGATGAGTCTTGAGGGAGAGGTGTTGGGCTGACGCCCCGTTGTTGAAGTAGACGGAATAGGACCATGCTGAGCGCTCAGAGAACGATGGTCGAACTTGAAGCTGTAAGGGATGATGAAGTAAGGGCAAACGTGGGCACCATTGCTGCTAGCAGCAAAACCCTCCCGGTTTTCTTATAGTAAACAACATACTTCTTCCAATATTCGGGTCCCAGTTTCCGTAAGTCCTGCCGGTTTTGTGGCTGAACTAGAGAAGCTGTAAATATACTTACTGAGTTTGTCCATCCTTGATGGGGGAAACATTGGAGGGAGAAGAACCACCAGAGCTCGATCCCGAAGTGTACGAAGGAGTGCGATAGCCAGGAGGGATGTAAGTTAGATGCACCTGCGAGTAAATGATTGAGATGGGAGGGGAGAAATAACGAGAAACAAACCTTGTCCGTGCTGTCGTCAGACTGGGGCCTGCTATGCAATCTGGGCTGATCATCTATCTGGCTATCCGAGTGGATCACGATCTTGGCCGGACGACGTTGGACTGGGTTCTACAATAAAATAATTAAAATTAAGAATAAATTATAAGTGTTGCATAGACGATTGCCTAAGAATCGGATAATGTCTCAAGGGGTTTTGGCACACCATTTCTTTCGAAAAAATTGGGACAAGGGGTTCTCGAGGGTGCTGATCATAGTGGTAAGCATTTTTCGCCATTCCAATCGGTTGAACCAGGCTGCACATGCGCACTTCCTACTTTTCCAGTCATAACTCGGGAACCGATGGTTGAAAATTCCAAACACGATCTGTTGAATATGATACCATATGAAAACTAGATGGAACTCACAACGAGAGGAGCTGCTTGGGAGGGTCGTGTCGATGCTTCTTAAGGGAGAGGAGTCGAACTGTCGCTCGTTGATGGAGGAGAGGGGCGATCTGTAAAGAGTTGGTTAGCAATAATTACATGACTAGGGTGGCATAGCTTATATGTAAAGATGGAATTTGCCATTAGTGAATTTACCAAAGATTATCTACAGTAAGCTGTTTGAGAGAGGTGCGGATGGTGAGCTCCCTAGTGATCAGCAACCACTTATGCTCCTCGCATTTCACTGCGTGGAAACGTGGCTCGATTTTATTGATGAGTGCATGCAATGCCTCGATGGGCTGCTCACTCATCTTGCCCCAGGTTTTGAACTGGTGCAGGAATTCGCTCACGTGGCGAAGGAGCATATGCGCCTTAGGAGTCACACTGAATGAGGCATCTGCATCAGCCAAGGCTTTCCTGAACCTGAGCACATTCGCATCGAACTGTGCGATCTCGATATGAGTCAGGAACTGAGCCTTTGCTGCACTCTGCAGTGCCCCCAGTGCTTCCATGGCATCTCTGTACGCTTCCCGCTTGGGGTTGCTACTGAGAGCCCACAGCAACCTTGGTGCGTCTTTATGCAGAAGGTTGTGCACATCATTGCCAGTGAACTGGTTGAAATACTTCTTCCGTGTCACTCCCAAATGCGATCATCGAGCACGTCAGTATCCGGATCGACATTGTCACCGAGACACTGTGGGGGCATCTGGCATCGAATCTCGTAATTCACTGATAGAGCCATATCATGGTAAAACTGACTGTATGCACCGCAACAGAACAGATGGAATCTTCCATTGCATGTTGTGCACGTGATCACGCGCTTCATATCAGTGGGCACGGGAGACAGAGTCTTCGACCTCAAGAGACAATACTCATGGCATCGAGTTACTGCGTCACCCGCCGCACAACGAGGGTTGAGCTTTGCCACCCTTGAATTCATTCAGGACGGCTAGCGCCTTAGAGCACCAACCAAGCTCTGACTGTAGGCTCTCATGGAACGCCTTCAGTCTGTCCAGGTTTTCTCTCATAGACGCCAGCTCATTCTCAGCCGACTTCTTGTCGTCAAGCGACTGAAAGCCTCCTTGAGCAAGGTCACGCTGAAGAAGCTCGTCTTCCAACACATCCATGAACGGATTAATCAATCCCATGAAAATGTGGAGAGACGGAGGGATGACATGTGTGATAGGAATATCGAATAGAGGCTCGAGAGCAACACTCATTGCCGGATTCACATATGCATCCCACTTCCTCAGCGCTTCCTTCTCGTCTCTCGACATGAGTAAGGCATTACCGATCGTCACATGATCTGGACCTTGCTGGGCAGTCTTGCGGGTGCAGAAGATGCAATTGAAACTGCACGACTGCCCGCTATGTCCGAGGACACTACACAGGAACTTGTAGTCGCCCGTCAGGAACATCACAACAGGGATCGACTGCTTGTTCCCATCCTTATCCTCGAACTCGATGACAGGATGGGCACACAGATCGTTCACCTGGGCAATGACCCGAGACAGGTGCTCCTTCACGCCCTTGTAATCGTCGCTTCCAACATAGCGCCCGATCAGTGTGAGATTCTCTTGAGCAAATCCACTGCTCTTTGTCCCACAGCTCGGCTTTAAGCTTTCGAAGCTTCGCCTGTGGAGAGAGAAAATTGAGATTTTCCTTTTCCAAGAAAGATCGCATTCTCTCAAGAGCAGAATCGGATAAGCCGACCATCACTTGCATCGTCAGTGTTTTCTCAGGTGACGTGCGCATGATATCGGATGGCTTCACTACACCACACCTGGACCGGAGTCCTCGATGAACTGCCATGCGGTTTCTCAGCTTTCTCTCCTGATCCGACACTGAACCAACGACGCGATCGACCGATTTCGTAGCCACGTTCAACCGTTCGAATCTCGCTGACTTCTGGCAATCATCGAACGGCCTTGTGTACTCCGCATTTGCGTGAGCAATCTCCTTTTCCAGTTGATCACTCTTGAACTTCTCATTTCCGAGCGAATTGATAAGACTGGAGTTACACGCAACCAGCGACTCAATTCGTTCGGAATTGATCCGTTCGACGCATCGCGCATCTTCCAGCATAAGCTGGAGTCCGCATTCACGGTCAGTCGCTTCCTCGAGATTTCTCTCGAATCCGCGAACGTCATCGTGCGCTTCCTCAAGCATTCGCTCGACTCCACTATTACTAGAAATCGCAATCTCAAGCTTGCGCGAGAGCTCACGTTCACCGGTAATAGCTTCCTCAAGTGTCCGCTTGAGTACGCACTCTCTGGCGCGCACATCTTGCAACTCGCGCTGCAGTCCGTGCACACCATTTACAATAGCATCTCCTCTCTCTCGAGTGGATCCGCTAGAGTAACTATGGTCTAGTCCTAGAGCATCTGTTAACCGATCCAAGCACTCGAGAAGAATCGACCTCTCATTTCTGAGTGATGACACTTCTATTTCGAGACTTTTCCTGGTATCGCTATCCGCTCCATCGACGTAGTCCATTGCTGATCGAAAAGGAAACTCGCCTGCCTCTTCCTCCTCCTCCTCAAAGACGACTGCTGCCTCGTCGTCGACATCCATCGCTTCATCGGGGCCTGACCTGAAAAGCAAACATTAAACACAAATACAATATAGTAACACAATACACATCGTTGACCGAATTCCCTAGTAGCTAAATCTATCTCTAAATAAATAAATATTCACGGCTTCCGACGCTCTCGCTCGCGTGCTCTCCTCTTCCCTCGCTTGACGGGAGCCATGTGAACCCGGTCTACAACGAGAAATTTCTGATTAAATGGCAATTAAAATATATGTTCTTATATATAAGCATTGAAGAAGAAATACGTTCTGGTAATCTCAAAGTCTATTAGAAACTCGATTAAATTCACGAGATGTTCATGCGCGAAACGTGATAACTTTTAAATGTGTATAAATGAGAGTGTCAATATTATGGGAACGGAAGCTTAAATGGATGTAGTGACTTCTTTCTGCTTAAATAAATTGATTCAAGAAAGTATACGTTCAAGGCAGATCGAAGTCTACGACAAACTCAATAAAAAATTCAACGACATACACACGCGCGAAACGTGATAACTTTTAAATTAATATAGTTGAGAGCGCCACTTTTACATCAATACAAGCTTAGATGTATGTAGTAACTGATTTCTGCTAGTAATAAAAATTAGTCTCAACTATAGATTCAATAAAGATCAAAACAAGTGAATTTCAGCAGAAAATAGCGAAGTTGCAAAATGGGTGATAACATTTGAAATCGAGATAATTTGCTTGCTACCTAAGTATGAGCTGTTGGCGGCAACGATAGCGGTCAACATTTCTGCTAGTATGACAAATTAATAATAGTAATTAACAAAAGAAAGACAATTAACTCAATCCCGCCGTTGAAAAAAACCCAGAGCCAGGCCGGGAAATAGACAGCCTAAAATTACATGCGTCACGGAAGCAACGCGGTTGTCTGACCGGACTCTCTTTTCACTGTTTAACGGGCCGTGTACCGTATATCGCTTACAAAGTAAAAATAATAACAAATTATCTACGCAAAGCTTGTAGTTAATTCACGAATAATGTTGTGTGTCAAGTGCAGTTGAGGAACCAGGCTTTGCCCCCTTCTGAATTTACCATAATCGTGACCCTAACTTGCATAAACCTATTCGCGAAGTACCTTTACTTACGCAAATCGTTTTCAATCTAATTAGAAAATTTTAGAATGTAATTCAAGTATCATTAGAAGTGCTGGCAAAATTAGGTTGTGAATCTGCTGAATAGATTTCATATTTCTGAATCACATAATTTATTTGTTGTAATCTTAATACTTGGATACAAAGAAAGAGCGCTTACTGCATATGCCATATTGACAAAGCAGCATAAGATAGTGTCGAATAGAGTAAAACAGACATGGAAACGAGGTCCAAAGTTTCTGAAATATGAATGATGTAACGTGGTAAATGTTGAGGTTGATGGAACAAGCAGTGGACTTGAACGTGTCTCTCATCAAATGGAGACTCGTGCCTCAATTGGAAACTTGCAAGTTTTCGCAACTGAAATGTCTACTGCTTGGAGCAGGTGACTCGCTTACTCCTTGCACGCAATATCCGTCTTTGTCGTGGTAAATGAATGGTCCTTCCCTCAGGTACTCTGGGGTGCAACGTTGCTCGTTCGTTGATCGGATGGGGAGTGAGAACGATCACTTTCGTCGATAATGGAGTCGTCTCCTACAGTAACCCCGTGAGGTACATTGTCTCGAGACGTCTTCCTATTCTCTGAATGAATTGTGCAGACAGTCTCTATCGGAGTTCGAGGATGCTCGTGAGGGGAGGAAGAAGGCGGAAGTGGCAGCTGCATCCCTCCGTCGAATCTTCCCCGCCATGGATGCGAATGCTGTCGAGATGACCATCCCCATGCCTGGCCACACTATCGATCAGAACGGTCAGTCACTCACTAGAGGGAGAGAGAGAATGATTGAATGGAGAGACATTCTTTCAGCCGAGTCCTCCATCGATTCTTCCGTCTCTCTTCTCCATTCCCTCATTGCTTCTCACGACGTCATCTTCCTTCTCCTCGATTCGAGGGAGGCTCGTTGGCTGCCAACTCTGATGGCATCTACCATTGGGAAGGTATGCAATCATCTTCATCTCTCTTCTCCTCACCTCTTTCAGTTGTGCTTCTCAGTGGCTCTGGGATTCGACAACTACGTGGTCATTCGGCATGGAGTGACAGAGGAGGGAAGAGTGGAGAGGGAGGAGGGAGGGAGACCTCTGAGAGGACTGGTGAATGCCTCCCAATTGGGATGCTACTTCTGCAGTGATGTGAGTGAGGGAGGGTTGAAGGGGGTCTTGGATTGAGAGTGGAAGGGGAGGTCACTGCCTTACAGGTGACTGCACCGGGCAATTCGATGGCAGAGAGGACACTCGACCAGCAGTGCACTGTCGCACGGCCAGGATTGAGTCAGGTGATCTGAATGAAGTGAATGGAAAATATACTTTATTTTATTAATGATTATATTAATCTTTAATAGTTATCACCTACAGTATTAATAGCCGTTGAGGCAAGAATAGGGAAGAGTAGGTCGGTCTTCAGGCTCGATCACAGCGAGCTGGGTGGAAAGGGGTGGCATGTGGCAGGATATTAGCGAAACTTTAATCGTTTAAATATGTTCATGGAATATTTAGATCGCGTCTGGTCTGGCAGTTGAGTTGCTGGCGTCTGTTCTGCAGCACTCTGATCCCCTGCGTGCTCCTGCTTGGAGTGGGGAGAGTAACCACTCGGGGGAGGAGGAGACGGGACTGCTGGGAGCTGCTCCCCATCAGGTATCACCCACTCACTATTACACTCTTTTTGAAATACTCATGCTCGCACATTTTATTTTCAAGATATTCTCTGTGGTTGTTGCTATTTTTCACCTAATACAACATGCTATTTTGACTCCCAATTACTATAATAGAAGTTATTTCATTGTAAAAAATATTTCTATGACGCCGTATTCCTAAGGCTCGGACAAACACTGGAACAGCAATTTTTCAAAAACATGGTGCCCTGGGTAGTTTTTCATGCGGATGACGATGGCCGGCTTCATTTTGCATAAGTGACCTCTACTGAAGTGTTATGACACCCTTTGAAATAGTGAAATTTCCGGAAATTTTGAACGATCGCGATATTTCGTAGCTCTACAAACTTGAAAATTGTTTTCCTGGGGTAGTTTTTCATTCTCTACACGATGGAATACCCAAAATCACCGTTTGTAATTGCCTTCACTGGTTTTCAAACAGGATCTATGCTTAAAACTCAAAACTAAACGGCGCCATTTTGTGTGCTTGTAGATTTCCCAGTGCACAGGCCAGAATCCAATTTTTATGCAATTCTAAATATGGGATTTTGACTTATGATCATTTGCATATTTTCAATTCAAAGTATTCGCGTTTCTTGAACCAGTTGCCAACGAATAAGAGGATTAGTGTCTTTCTAACGGGTACAACCGTTACGGCTCACAATCAGTGGTTAGGCTTCAGCCTTTGACCCGTCAGGTCGATGGTTCTTTTCCCGACAGCGTCCAACTTTTGCAACTTTTTTCTTTCATCCATCCTTATCTTTTTCTTTCCTTTAAAATAAAAGATCATACATTCTGAACTTGAAAACAACTGAAGAAATCAAAGACCTGAGAAAATAAACTATCAAAGTTTCAAAATGTTGAATGGAAAAGGAGTAATTCAAGTACTTGACCTCTTTTTAAAGATTTTTTTCATGTTCGGAACGCATGAACTTTCATTTTAAAAGAAATAAAAAGATAGAGATGGATGGAAGCAAAAGTTGCCAAAGATCTACACTGGCGGGAATAGAACCCATTACCTGATTGGTCAAAGGCTGAGGCTTAACCAATTGAGCCATAACGGATTTGTCCTTTAGAAAAACACTAACCCTCTTCTCTGGTGTGCGCGCACAAGAAGTGTGGAGAGACTGTACGTAGATCACTCCATCCACATTCGCCTGCAATCTCCTCTCTTCCACTCTCACTCCAATCGAGAATCACCTCTCTTCTCGAAGTCGCACACGTGTTTCGCGCACTTGCTGCATACACATGCTCCATCACGGCATTGAGGGGTACTGTAATCAGATATCACTCATTGCCCTATCCTTATCAAGGAATGCGGTTATCACTTTCGGTATGTGCCATTCATCGACTCTGGTGTGCGCGCACAAGTTGTAAACAAGTGCAAAACAAGTATAGAACAAGTATGTGCACAAGTTGTAAACAAGCACCCCTCTCACTACGCTAAATAGAGTTTACAAGCTGTTAACAAGTAATAAAATTTACAAATTGCAAACAAGTGATAAGTTTACAAGTTGTAAACAAGCAACCGAGAAAAACAAGTTGTAAAACAGTTTGAGCGTAGGGAGATGGGTGCTTGTTTACAACTTATCCACATACTTGTTCTATACTTGTTTTGCACTTGTTTACAACTTGTGCGACTACACCAGAGTTGATCGTTGGCAACTGGTTCGAGAAACGCGAAGACTTTGAATTGAAAATATGCAAATGATCGTTTATTTTCTCAGGTCTTTGATTTCTTCAGTTGTTTTCAAGTTCAGAATGTATGATCTTTTATTTTAAAGGAAAGAAAAAGATAAGGATGGATGAAAGAAAAAAGTTGCAAAAGTTGGACGCTGTCGGGAAAAGAACCATCGACCTGACGGGTCAAAGGCTGAAGCCTAACCACTGATTGTGAGCCGTAACGGTTGTACCCGTTAGAAAGACACTAATCCTCTTATTCGTTGGCAACTGGTTCAAGAAACGCGAATACTTTGAATTGAAAATATGCAAATGATCATAAGTCAAAATCCCATACTTAGAATTTGCATAAAAATTGGATTCTGGCCTGTGCACTGGGAAATCTACAAGCACACAAAATGGCGCCGTTTAGTTTTGAGTTTTAAGCATAGATCCTGTTTGAAAACAAGTGAAGGCAATTACAAACGATGATTTTGAGTATTCCACCGTGAAGAGAATGAAAAATTACCCCATGAAAACAATTTTCAAGTTTGTAGAGCCACGAAATATCGCGATCGTTCAAAATTTCCGGAAATTTCACTATTTCAAAGGGTGTCATAACACTTCAGTAGAGGTCACTTATGCAAAATGAAGCCGGCCATCGTCATCAGCATTAAAAACTACCCCGGACACCATGTTTTTGAAATACTGCTATTCCGGAACCTCCCCGAATTGTCTGATCTTTACGAATACGGCATCCTATGCCTTTGATATCGGTTTATAACCCCGTTTATACGATCGCTATGACCGAGTATATATGTTTAGATCAGGGGATACGTTTCCCGATTCAATTCGATGACTCCGTGTGTGAGACGGTTTGAGAGATGCATAGCATGTGGAGAGGCGATGAGAGAAGCATTCCGAGAGAGGTGAGGGAGGAAGGAGAGGGGATGGGGAGGGGGTAACTGATTCCATTGCAGGGGATCTTCCCTCGTAATCTCTGCCTGCAATTCTCCCCGTGTTCTGGAGGAGATCTCTGGATTGGACCTCCTCCAGGCCTCAGTGGACGACATTCAGATTGACGTCAGTGATGACGACTTCTGATCATGTATACTGTGTACAAAAGTATATCGAATTCATTGAGTTGTATCTGTAAATATAACGATTCGATAGCCTAACGCATTTTCAGAGTATTTTTTCACGTTGATGGCCTTTTCATGATGGGTTGAATCAATTTCATGGTTCTGTCAGGATTCTGCTCTTTCACTTAGGTTTTTGCAATTTTTGTATTACGTCCCCAATTCGGTGTTTCCATGGTCCGATAAAAGTATTCAGCAAAATGTTACAATAAACACTCTTCTGTTCAATTATCAGTACGAAATACATGTCCTTACGAAGATCAACAAAATTGGATGGGATTCATTGTCAGATGAGTGGGAAGGGCAGGAAAAGAGGAGGAGAGTTCAGCTGTGAGCAGTGCAGCAAGTCATTCGCGGAGGAGCGGTGAGGAAGACATTTTTTAGCAGACAGTTCTTTGACATTGATTTTTCATTATAAATAGTTATTGACTGGCCATTCCTAGTGGCGAGACTTCATTCGATCTCTCATTAGATATCTCCGTAAACATGTGACCAGAATGCACGAGAATGCGAAGCGTCGTGAACCCGTGGGGAAGTTGACGTGTGGAGTGTGTGGGAAGGTACTGTAGAGATTACTGTAAGGAAAGACTCGTATATCACAGCATTTCCCCCGTCTCTCCCATCTCACTCGCCATCAAGTGGTCCATTTCAATGTAAGAGATTGGTAAGTGCCAATCGATCCGTCCCATGCAATTGTCTCGCTACAGTACTTGTCCGAAATAACGCGAGAGAATGAATATTTTGAGGTCGTGCCCCTTCTGTTCCCTCTCGTTCATGCAGAAGGCCCATCTAGTAACTCACATGGGAAGGAAACATCGAGAGGTGAATGATCTGCTAGAGTTAATCTCACAACACCATCTTTCCGTATTTGTAAAATAATTTATATTATTCATTCGACTATTGTTTATTTCACATGATTACATGCAAATGAATTCACACGCAATTAACGCTGCAAATGAATATGCAGGAGCGAGTGGAGGATATAGATGAAGAGATGGAGCGTGTTCGAGGAAGGGACGATGAGGGTATCTCCCCCCCCCCTCCTCTCTTCTCACTTCCTTCTTTCAGTAGTACACGGTCCAGCCCCCGATCCTTCTCTCTCATCACGAGGTAACTCCTCCAAGTGAGTCTCTCATCCCTCATCCATTCTTCTCCTCTCTCAGTTCTCCTCCTCTTCGTCCTCTCCACGATCAACTCCACATCCCCATCATTATCTGTGCCTTCTGTGGTGCTAACTTCTCGACTAATAATCAGTTGAAGAGACATCGGGAGGTGAGTTGGAGGGTAGTTCATTCTTCTCTCTCTTCGTAGTCCAATCACGTGCTTCGTCGTTGTCTTCGATGTGGGGAGAGTGTGAATGGAAGATTGGCGATGAAGGAACACGAGAGGAACAAACGTCAGTCCATACTAATTAACAACTAGTCGTCTGTGAGAAGCATTACTTCAATGTAAACAAACTCAATGAATATCTCACTGATTCCTACTTTTACTGTTTTGAGTCGAATGTTTAGTATTCCATGACCTCTCAGAAATGGAGTTGGGGGTGGAGGTTCAGTGATGAGGGGTGGTAGAAAGGGAAGACAGTTCATTTCAGACACTCCTCCCTCTTCCCTCCCTTCCTCCTCCTCTCCATTCACTTGCATCCACTGCTCAATCCACTTCAATCAGCGTACACAGGTCATCTACTTCACTTCAAACTTTGATGTGTGGAGAGCTGTTCATTTTCGATTCACTGTCTTCTCTAAAAGGGAATATTTACGCTCTATTAAAACAGCCAAAGAATGAACTGCTCCCATTCTTTTCTCCTCATTTTGTCTGCACCAATTGATGATGTGACTGATAGGGTTTGTACTCTGAGAGAGTAGAACGGACTGATCCCCCTCCCCCCTCCTTCCTCCCCCTCATGATTCACTCCAGTTGGATCGTCACTTCCTCTCTCGCCACTTCTTGATCTCTCGTTGTGAATACTGCAGAGAGGAATTGAGAACTCCCATCGAGAGGAGAGATCACGCGAGGGATGAACACGAAGAGATAAGGTACACTCAGGAGAATGATCAATGAGGGAAAGAGAGAGAGATCCTCTTGAGGTGTGGATATTGCAACGAGCGAATGGAGAGTGAAGAGGCATTGACGAAGCATGTGAAGACGGGTCATTGGAGAAGAACGGAGAGGAAAGAGTGAGGGAAGAACATCCATCACAACGGAAGGGATATTGATTGAAGGAATAAGAAGAAGATGAGGAAGAGTAAGGAAGTGAAGATAGAAGAGGAGGAGGAGAAGGAGGAATCGGAAGAAGAGGAGAAAGAAGAAGAGGAGGAGGAGGAGGGAAAAGAGGTAAGAGAAAGAGTGGAAGTGAGGGTGGATGGGAGTGAGGTGATCCAATTGAGATGAGTATCTCGCTGCTACTCCTACTCCCACTGAAGAAGGAAGCTGATCATGGGGGAAGAGGAGAGGGTACGTTTATTTGTTGTGAATGTGAAATAATGAAGTAACTCAGAGTCATCTACTCTCTCCCTTGGGGAGAATCTTCCGTCTGAGATAGTCTCCTTCTTCCCTCAGTTGAGATCTCTTCGTGAGTCCATTCTGACGTCTGATGGAGGGGGGGGGGGGATGTCTCAAGCGATGGCACGTCTACTGGGAACTCTTCCAAGGGCAGAGGGAGGGGATGAATGGATTCACGAAAGATGTTGATGGGAAGGGACGATTGAGTGTGGACTGTCTCCTCACTGCCATACAAAGAAGTCTCGTCCTCTCTCTCACGGCTTATTACGAACCTCGCCAATTTTCCGCTTCGACGCACTTGTAAAGACTGTATTATGTCTACACTTCTTCTCAATTGAGGAGGAAGGAATAGTTGAGAGGGGGAGAGGGCGGGATCTTCGGTAGACTGTCTCACATGCGTCATATTCGCACACATTTCGTAGTCGCGTGTGTGAAGGAATTTGACAGATTGTGGATAGGGAGAAGATGAACTCGGACTCTCTGCATTCGATCACCCCCCCCCCCCCTCCCCCCTCCTCCTCCCTGATAAGCCATCTAGCGAACTGCTGCAAATTCAGTCTTCTCTCTCTGAATCGAGTTGATTTCCTCTTCCGATCTGAACCCTTCCCTTCCTCTCTCTCTACTTTTCTCATCTCTCTTCTCTCATCCTTATCCAATTTTCCCTCCTACGACACTCAATCTCATTTGCGTCCTTTTGACATGAAACGAAACCTGAAAGCACGAACGTCCGTGCGATTTCATCCAGTTCTAACAATTGAAAAGGAGTGAAGTTCAAGATGGAGAAGGGTCTAAGAGGGGAAGGAGGGGTACTGTACACGGGGGATTAGTTGCCCCTCTGCCAACTCTAACTTCTTCTTCTTCTTCTTTCTATGCAAGCTCGTGGTTGTCCTCCCTCTCCGTCAATCGGGAGACTTGTAGAGATTTGAATTAATTGGAAGGAAGGGCAGAGGGCGGGATTAGAATCTGCCCCAGTCTCTCTCCACTCTGTGGGTGAGAGAATGAAGTAGAGAGGGAGACTGGAGGAGATCGACGGGAGATGAGGAGTGGAGACAGTAGTCACGAGACTAGCAACTCTTCTTCGAGTTGGCAGATGACATCACTTCCCCTCCTGAATGAATACGGTAGAATGCATAAGAGGAAGAGGGGCACTCTCTACTAATCAGCTTAGACTAGCAGACTAATGAGAAGGAGTGGACCAGAGGGTGAACATGAGAAGGGCGATGAAGGATGGAAGAAGGGAAGGTATTGAATGAATTGCAGGAGTGATCCTTCCTAGTTCTCTCTCTTCCTCTCACTCTCTTCTAATCTCTCTCCCTCTCCCATTCGACGATTCCATCGCTGAATGGAATCAACGGACTATCGAAGTCGACCTTCGGAATACGGTGGACGAAGCTTCGATCGATAACTAAACGTGTGCTCTTTTGGTGTTTACGGGTTGTTCATAATAAATATACGTAGACTGTGAGGATGCATCTCAATCCCTCTTCCTCCTCACTTTCTTCATTGTTTTCATTCAATCCCTCATGCTTTCTCCCATCCCATGACGTTTTGTTCGCTTCGACTGCCCTCCACATATGATAAATCTGTGGATGTCCCTCCCCTCTCACTCACTCCTTTCACGGCAAGAGAATGGAAAGGAATGAGACTGCCATCAATTGAATAGTGTTTCGTGAGACTCTCATGGGAATTCGAAGACACTTCCTCTGATTTATTCTCTGCTTGCACTCGCTTTTCATTCCGAACTCCATGACGAATCTCGTTATGAGAAAGGAACGAATGAATGAGGAGGGGACTCATTACAATAAGACTCATTACTAATTGTTGATTTATTGTTGAAGACACTTTGGGAGGGAACGAATGGAGTTTCGGAGAGGGAAGGGACGACAGATCAAATGTTCTCAGAGAGACGAGTTATGTGAGAGAAGTGACGACTACTGTAATGGGAGACGAAGGAAGGGGGGAAACTGCTGGGAGGGAGTTTTGTATCTTCTCACTTGTATCGCCATACAATCATTCCCTTTCTGGGACTCGAATGGCTTCATCGTTCGACGTCGTCTGCAATATGTGCTTCCACTCCCATAACCAGCCAACCCTTTTATGATATTTCCCATTCCAAGCCCCGTTTTCCTCATTGACTCCCAACTGGTTACGAGGGCGAGCAATGAATGTCCGATGGATTCGAGAGAGGAGGAAGGGGGGGGGGAGAAGGGGAGGGAGGGGTAGATCAAGGAGTTGTCTTCCGTCGATGGAAAATGCTTCCTCCTTGTCTCTCTGTCCATCAGTTCCGCCCCATCCCCTCTCTTGACTGGCTGTCTTCTCTCTCTCTCTCTCTCTCTCCACTACTCCGAGCATCTCAATCACTCTCTTCTCTCTTCTCCCTTCTGGATCACCCTTGGATCCCGATGCAAATCACTTTCTTCCCTCTCTCTTCGCCCCCGAAAAACGAATAATGGCAGTTAGACTTCTTTCTGCTGATTCCGTTGAAACTAAGTTTAAAGGGAAGAATTGGTGGGTGACATCATTTCTTCTCGTTCTTCTCCTCATTTGCCCTCGTTGCCTCTGGTTCGACCCTCATTTGTATGTGTAAAAATACATGAGACGAACCGATTGAAAAACGAGGAAAATGTTTATCTCACGGGTCTAGAATGGGAACTCACTCACTCAGATGAAGAGAGGGGAGAGTGGAAGGGTGAATGATAACCGATGGGAGATCACGGGGAAGGGGAGGAGAATCCTACCCGAGATGAGATCGAGAGGGGGATCGAGGGGTTTAGACGATAGATTCGGATATCGAAAAGGATTGGGAAGTATCTATCGTCGTCCGAATCTGATGAAGGAAGCTTTCCTCTTCTGGGGCGTGTCCATCTCCTCTTCGAGGGACGAAGATCTCTTCCCGAAACGAATGAACGACGCCTTCCTCTTCTGCACTCCCATCTCTCGATCCTCATTCAGAAGCTGCAGTCGGTAGAGAGCCACCAGACGGGCTGCAACCAGGGGATAGAGGGGGGGGGGGAGAGGGGGGGAGGGGGGGACTCACTGCAGAGGTCGTACTGGTCAGGAGTCATCTTCTCAGAGGGGAAATTGCACGTCTCGACGATCTTCTGTCGCAGATCCTCGGGCAGCTGAAGAAGATTCATTCATGAATTATCACACAAATCTCTTAATGGAATGAGGATGTATCCATCCCCGTGATCCCCAATTGTCTCCTTCCTAACTTTCCTCCCTCTCTTTCCCTCTCATCATCTTTGTTTGCCCCTTCTCTCTTTTCGTCCTTGTGTAGTAATGAGATAATGAAGGAGAAGGGAAGACTCAATCAGTACTCATTCCTCCTCTCACCAGCTATCACACAGTCCCATCCCCTTCCCCTCATTCCTCCTCTCACCAGCTATCACACAGTCCCATCCCCTTCCCTCATTCCTCCTCTCACCAGCTATCACACAGTCCCATCCCCTTCCCCTCATTCCTCCTCTCACCAGCTATCACACAGTCCCATCCCCTTCCCTCATTCCTCCTCTCACCAGCTATCACACAGTCCCATCCCCTTCCCTCATTCCTCCTCTCACCAGCTATCACACAGTCCCATCCCCTTCCCCTCATTCCTCCTCTCACCAGCTATCACACAGTCCCATCCCCTTCCCCTCATTCCTCCTCTCACCAGCTATCACACAGTCCCATCCCCTTCCCCTCATTCCTCCTCTCACCATCTATCACACAGTCCCATCCCCTTCCCCTCATTGTCTCCCACTACCAAATGAGGAATCAGTGGAAGATCCTTTGGAATGACTCTCTACTGCAGAGGAACAAGGGGGAAGACTGCAGAGGAACTCTCCCAAGGGGAAGGAACAGATCACATGTCACACATCCACAGTTGAGTTCAGTCTCCAATTGGTGGGAAAAAAGAATAGAGGACTCGAGAAAACAATGTGGGATGAGAATGCGAAGGAAGAAGAAGAGAAGTGAAGATGCCAGAGGGAATTACCATGATCGTCCATGCAGGAATGGAGTAGAGGAAATGAGGAGATGAGGGAAGAGGAGGGAGACTACTGATAGGCAAAGGGAAGGCTATCGGAGAGGGAGAGACGCGTGAGGTACAAGAGGAAGACCCCAATATCTGCAGGCACATGAATAATTTGCAGCTCCCAAAGAAGAAGAAGGAGACATAGATAGATTGAGGGGTGTACTAATCAAAGGACACAAACATCTTCTCGTCTCCTTTCAGACCAATAACATTGCAGTCAATTGTATGGCTACGGTAGAGGGAGGAGGTGGTTCAAGTAGAGGGGGAAGGAAAGACTCGGGAGGGAATCACATTGCAAATTGAGACTCAAACTGTGGCAACGTTGCTTCCTCCTCTGACTCGGAAGAAAGTGAAGAGAATGATTGATACACGACAGAAGGACAAGAGTTCCCTCCCTCGAGGACTTCACTCACTATTCCACAGTGATAGTACGAAATGAGAAAGAGGGGGAGATCAAGGAATCGTATTCAAATCACGAAAGGAGTTCGTGACATCTCTGAATGAATTCGCATGAGAGGAATAAGATGAGAGACTGTGATGAACCATCGAGGGAAATAAGAGAATGAGTGAAGGGATGGAGGGAATGGAGTACCTGGGAGTCAGATGGAGAAAGAGGAGCATCCTCGAGGAGAGAAGAAGCAGATCCAAGAAGGAAGAGGAGACAGAGGAGGGAGGAAGACATCGAGAGTCCCTTCAGGAGGAGGACGAAGAATGAAGGAGAGAAGGAAGGGAGGAGGCGGAGTCCCTTCCCCTCCTTCCCCTGCCCTCCCCTCAAATCTGACAGTGACGTAAAGATGAAACCATCTGTATATGTGGATGGAAGATCGAGGAACTCACTCCTTCCCTCTTCAACTTCCGGTACTTAGTACATTTAGTTTTGGTTCGAATGAAACTGAGTGGTATAACAGAGATCGAGTCCGGAAACACTTGAGAGATGTGTGGGAGAGGCAACTATCATGTCCATGTGTTATTGTGAGTGTCGATGTTGGACTGAGATTGAATCGCATTCGAAGAATAAGAAGAAAGGAAGGAAAGGGATAGACGCTCCCTCCTTCCCATAGTTCACAAGAATAACATACGATTATCTCAAACTAGAGATCCTAGACCGATTTCATTAGATTCACAAAGTTTTTCTTGATTCTTCTGAGATTCGATCCCAATTTCGGAGAAGCGAAGCCTCGAAATTCATTTGAAGGAAATAAATCAGCTGCCCCAGGAAGAAGTTCTAGTTTGAGAGAATGAGAAAAGAATACGGGGTGAGGGTGAAATATCGTCGAGAAGTCATCCATCCACAATCAAACCAAGGAAATCCCATACTTAGAGGAGGATAGTCAGAGTGAATATGTAGAACTGCTGAGGAATCGTCTAAGAATTTTGATTTTTTTAGAATCCAATTTCTTCGTCGGTGGATTCATTGGATGAGGAGAGAAAGACAACGAAGAGACAAAAGGACGTTCCCAGAAGTGAGCTATTAACCAGAGGATGCTTATTTATCTTTGAATCGGGGGAGTAAAAAGAGGTCTTCAGCAGTCACTTCGTCTCCTCTCCTCTCTCTTCATTTGTCCCGTACTCACGAAGTATCCATGTCATACTATGAAACTCATTTCATTATCAGGTGCCGAGCAATTAAGTGAAATGAATTTCATGTCTTGACGAGCGAGAATTGTGACCACAACTGAAAAATGTACATCAAGGTACTGGTTTTTATGTTTTTTTTTCCATTAGCGATGCATCTATGTACCGTGATTAAATTATTTTTCAGAAAAAACTAGAACTTATGACAACAGTTTATCGCTGTTTGATAATTAACAATTTGATAAAATTATTGGGAAACATTGTTGCGAGGGAGTAGAAGAGATACTAGATGGATGGAGACTGCAGTCACTAAGAACCTTCCCCATCCTGTGAATTGCTCCTTATGAATGGGATGAATGGGTGTTGCACATCCCGTTCATTCTCTCCCTCTGCCCCTTCTCCCTCTTTCTCTGACTGGAGAAGATAACGAGATGGTGGAAGAGATGGAGTGAGAGGGTGTAGTACATACTCATGTCTCTGTACTGTCCGAGAGTCTTCCATCCCTCGCTGTCCATCCTCTCCAATTGATTAGTTCCTCTGAGCATGAAATGATTCCTGATGAATTGCGATAGAAAGCCCATGCGCATGTTGTATGGAGTTGATTCTAACAAGACTGCTGAATACACAACTAAATATTTTTTCGTTTATATTTATAGTATCGTCTCATTTCAACTTCGTCAGTCGATGGTTAGAGAATGAATTACTGTGTTCACAATCTGTGAAAGGAAGAGATCGAGATGGATGGAATGGTGCAGAAACTTGGACCTACAACACAATGAAATTCGTCTCTGCTGGCAGAGAGACGAGAAGAGGAAGGAGGAAAGAGAGAGGGGAGGAGGAGGAGGAGGAGGAGAGGGAGGAGGAGAGGGAGAGGGGAGGAGGAGAAGGAGGAGGAGAAGGAGGAGAGGGAGTTGGCTGCTCGTAAGTAATCAGCTGAGTTCCTCAATCAGTGAGGAGTAAGAAAACAACGAAGTGGGAGACCAAGGGGAGGGACAGTCTACCACGTGCACGTCACCCAGATAGGAGTCAATGGACGAATGAGGGGACTGTCTAAGTGTCTTCCCCTCTTTCGCCAAGTCTTCTCTTCGACAGGTGCATTTATCCACTACCTCTTCCCCTCGTAGGGCGTCGAGACGAAGAGAGGGGCTCCTTTCTTGTGTTGTATGCAAAAATCTCATGCAATATGTATAAATTCTCGAGACGGGAGATATAACCGGATTCACGAGATGAGAATACTTAGGATTTTTCAAGTATCGTGTAGTGAGAATATGGAAGAAAATAGTGACTCGAAGGCGTGAATTTCAATAATATATGCTCAGACATAATGAAGAAGACTAGATATCTTCCAGTAGAACAAAGTGAAGGTGTAAGTGAGGATAGATTATAGGAGGATTGGAAGAGCGAGGATCGACAGTACACAGAAGGAGAACGAATTCGTCTGTTCATCTGCAATTTCATCTGTTTCTTATCCCATCCCACATTTTTATCCTTGTAACGAAGGCTAGAGAAGGGCTACAAATTGAACAGATATTGTGAGCACTCTTTGTTGTGGGGATACGGAGAACGAATAAAAAATTGAAAAAATATCAGTTCGTTGATCGATAAACATTTACCAGAGTGACTACTTTTTTATAAACTTTTCGTATCCGCCGTGAAGTACAATGGATAAATACAGTAATCGAGATAACTACTACTTCCTCCCCTCTTTCGAGCTTCGTAGAAGAGAAAGAGAAGAGGAAGCGATGTAGTTATCGACGATATTCCCTCGGATGTCTACCTCCTGATTCTTACCTAGAACCTTCTCATGGAAAGAGCAAGAGAAGCAATTAATCGTCGTGCAGAAGAGAAGTGGGAGAGATGAGATGGACTCGTCGCATGATCTACTCCCCCCCCCCCCCCCCGAAGGGACGACGGAGGAGAGATCTCACTCTGGGGAAGAGACGAAGAAACACTCGGGATCTACATTCTTGTCGACTGATTAACTAGTGTGTATTAATTTTCTACTCGATCTTTGAACTTGCAGACATTTCATGGATGAATGAGAGTGCAAGAAGGGAGAGACCCAGTAACTAAAAGGGGTCTTCGTGTTGTGAACTTGAGGGGCGAATCGGAGTCTTTCGGATCACAACATTCGTTCAATGGAAATTCGTCAGTAAGTAAGCGAGGGCGGCTTTCAAAGATGGAAAAACAGGAAGAAGTGAAGGAAAGGGAGAAGGAAGTGCAGAGATCTGAGTGAGAACCAACCTTCCACACAATAAAACATGCTGGAGACTAAATGAAGGAGTTTCATTATTCGAAGTGGGGTCAAAATGGAGCGAGGCCCCCTTCGGTCTCTTCATCTCTCGATTCTGTCGACAATGTAAGAGGGATTAGCACTTCTTCTCTAATACAATGCACAAACGAACTACACAACTCATCCCTAGTCGAAGAACGAAACGAGAGACGAGAGAATACGTTGACCTACCCATACATTGTCTTGTCTCATTATCATCTTCACTTTAATGTTGGCTATTATTGATATTCCCTTCATTGTAATTGATGAGTTTATTCGTAGTGAGGGGACTTCTGACCAACAAAGCCCCGATCTGTCTACAGTGAAGTAAGGAGATCCTCCTCCCGTCCATTGTCCCTGTCCGAGTATTCGACAGTGAGGGTAGACAGAGGTTGAATGGAGGGAAACACAAGATGTCCCTCCTTCCTTTCTCCGTTCTCCTCCTTCTCAGTCTCTTCACACTGATCAGTACACCTTCACATTCCTTCTCATCAGCATGTCAATTCCTCACTGTTTCTTTCGATGGGATGGCCATATGGATTGATCATTTGTTGAAATAACAGAGTCGTTAGCAATCATGGCTCTCAAAATGGGAAATAGTTGAGAATCACTTCTGACCCTTCTCTCTCTCCAGTCTTTCTGTAGTCAACACTTGGACTCCTATTCATTCCTTCTATTTACGCGCAACTCTCTATGCTAGTCCAGATTCGAGTGACCATTCCATGCAAAATACCTATGTCATCTCATCCATTCCCTTTGTTTTTCCCAACTCCTTGGCACGAGAGTTTGGATGGGGTAGTGAACTGGCCCATCATATCACTGCCCCTCCCCTCTTCTCCCTCATCTCTACAGTATTTGTGCTTGCTCCTTGCTCCTACATCCTTCTTACCACTCAAGCGTCTCAGTATTATTACTCTGCTTATCTCCTCCTCTTCAGTAGATCACCACGAAGCGATACCTCTCCTTTCTCATTCATCCTTCGCCCATGCTTACATAATAGTATCGTCCGATTATCATTAGTGACATTTCCTTATTCAGATCATAGATGAGTATCTCACTGGGAGCTCTCAGCTCCGTAAATTCACTCATTGGAAAAGCATTCAAACAGCCTAAGGGAGATTTTGTGAGTTATAAATCCAGCTCCTGGTTCTTCATTTTACTTCTCGTGTAGCAATAAAATTATTCCATGACATAATCATTACATTCTTGTTAAATCAAATTGATACAGTAGTGTCAGGCGAATGTTGAGATGGAAAGGAAAGGTCATAACGATGACATCTTGGGAGCTGCACTCTGTCCCTCTCTGATCCCTCTCCCTCTCTCCCTTTGTACCCGTACATCATCTCTACTTCTCTCCTTCGAGTCAATTGAGATTGTTTGAGCACACTCGATGAGAAGCAACCACGTAGAAGAATAGAAGGGAGAGGGGAATGGGCATCGAGAGAGAGGGTTCAAAGAACGTATTCAAATCTTCTTTTTTCCAAAGAAATTCTACACACCTATTGAACCTTTCAATCACTGCCAATGTAGTGGAGTTTTTTCATACTTATTATTACAGTGCGGAGGAAAAATGTAAAAGCGTCGAGGCACTAGGTCGGACGATCACCGCAGGATGATAACCAAAAAAATATACTTTTTTTTGCATTAAGAGAAGCATTTTTGACACTGTGTGAACTTACTATGAGTGTACTGCTGAAGTGTATAATATTGTTTGTTATCATCCGACTGCCAGGGATGTGCGTTATTCCACTTTTTCCAAAGAAATTCTACACTTTCTCAGCTTTGAAGGTCGTCAAAGCCGTTAAAAAAGCAAAAACTCACTGTAGAAGCTGTTTCTCCCAATACCATAATACGATGTGCATAATGTTTCCTTCGAATAGTGAATGGTTTTGGTCAAAGTTCGAAAAGAATTGACATGTAAAAAACTGCTGAAATTTGAATTGCATTGACGAATATCAAAAATTTCTCATGCGGTTACCAGTATACCAGTTCGGCAACGAAAGGTTGGTAATTTCGGCAATCAGCAAGTGACTTACCGCACGCAATTGGTATATGATTCGGGGCGGTTTTCAAATAAATCTTACGGATTTACAATGTGACAAAGGCACAAAAATAGAGAGTGATCAATTGTTGAAGTAATGATAACTTGCAGGCAGAACGTCTCAACTCGCGTATCACAGTGGGCATTCTCGCTCTCTGTTCTGTCTTGCTAGGATCGAGTCACTTCTGGTGAGTCTCGCTCCCTTCACCCCTTCCCTCTCTGATATTCTCTCCTTGAGGGGAGATCCGATCACTTGTTGGACTCCTGCCCAATTCACGAAGCAATGGAGTGATTTCGTCAATCAGTTCGTCCTTCCTCCCTCAGAGATCAAAGATCACTCCTCCTCCTTCTAGATACTGCTACGTACACGGGACATACTTCGTGCGGCTCGATGAAGAATTGACTCATGACGAGACAGAGAGGAGGAAGAACGAGATCAATTACTACCAATGGGTGAGTCCACCTCTCCCTCTCTCTCCATTATCCTCCTTCAGGTACCATACATTCTGGCACTCCAAGCTCTCCTCTTCTACATCCCTCGATTCATGTGGAGTTCATTGGCCAGTCACTCAGGTGTCTCCCCATTCCTCCTCCCTCCACTCTTCCTTCTCTCAGGCTATGATTTGGGAGGGGCCATTCGATACGTCGATGACTTCTGGAATGCAGTCAAGAATAACAGCGACCAATTCAAGAGTAACATTATGATTATTACAATTTAGAACGGATGAACCACTAACAATAAGAGGGATGGGAAAGTTCGCATTTTAGATAACAGCAACTATTCTCCGCTTTCAGATCGCATCGCTCATTTCGAGAGTCGGCCAGCAGTATTCATCTGGGAAGGTGAGCACCTCCCTTCCCCCTTCATCCCTCCCCCTCCCCTTCCTCTCCCTCTCCTCCAACAGTTTCTCTCCTGAATTGTGCGACCTCTCCTTCTCTCCATCTCCTCTTCAGGTCTCCGTCTAGCTCGTCGCAAGTCCGGTCGAGATCTCTCTATCTACTACGCTGCTTCGACTGTCCTACAGACTCTGAATGCATGGGCACAGGTTGAGTGAATCTCCTTTTCTCTCATCACAGTGAATGCTTCCTAATGGATGTACTTGAGTGGTACTGGCTGAATAGCTTCCTCCAATCTTCCACCTACACTTTCTGGGGTCCGAATGTCCTCATCGATCTGTTCCAAGGAGAAGATTGGCAGGTGAAAGAAGAGATTACGAATAGTGATGAAAGGAAGAGTATAATATTCAGACAACGGGCCACTTCCCTCGCATCGTTCACTGCGACTTCCAGAGGAGAAGACCCGCCTCTGTGCAGGTGAGAGGGAGGGGGAGGGGAGGGGAGGAAGGATGGGAGGAGAGGGTTCCTTCCAGTTGGACACCGTCCTCTGCGTCCTCCATCTCAACATCTATTACGAGAAGATCTGTCTCTTCCTCTGGTGAGTACAATGAATCGAAACTTTCAATAAGGAATAAAATGGTCTTTCGCACGTGTAATCACGAATCATCGCCCACTCAGGTTCTGGCTTCTCTTCGTTGCTATTGTTTCTACATGGAACTCCGTCTGTTGGATCGCCTCCGTCTCTGTGTGGACTGGAGTGAGTGCCCCCCCCTTCCCTCTTCTTCTTCCTCCCCTTCCAATTTCCAATTCCTTCTCGCAGGCGAGAAAGAAAGTCCGGGATCTTCTGAGCTGCACATCTGAGAAGAATTCAGCCCCTTCCAGGTGAGTTACTTCCTTCCTTCCACTCACTCCATTTCAACAGTTCCAGGAAGAGAAGTAAGGGAATGGAAATGATGAAAAGATGGAATTCTCATTCCAGGGAGAAATTTCTGCGTGCACTGGGGAAGGATGGACTATTCGTCATTCAGCATATGGCACTCAATCTGGGAGATATCCCTGCAAGGTATTCCCTTCATTACTCCATTCTACTACCTCATTCTCCCAGTGTCTCTTTTTCTTCCCTCTCATATTTAGTATGTTCTCGATCTCTCCACACCGATCCCTCTCCATATCCGTTCCATCGGCCTCTCCGAGCCTGTTTCTGTCCCCCCCCCCTCCCCCCCTCCCCCTCCTCCCCCCTCCTCCCCTCTCATGCCGTGACTCCTCCCATTGCAGTTACCTCACAGCAGCAATGCGCAATTGCTGTGATCAATACGTGGAGGAAGAGGAGGAGGATCGATATTTGATGTCTGAACCCAAGGCAGTCTAGACTCTCACTCAATCGCCCTACCTCGCTATCTATAGGCCATCCTATCAATTTCCAGTGTTTTCACTTCGGTTCTAGGATTCAGTTTGTTTCACTCCATCGAGTTCTCGCATAATCACATATTCCTGGTTGTCTTCGAATGAGACTCTTCCTCCCAGAGTTGATCCATCTCACTTCCTCCATATCAGCTAATCTCTACGCAACGAATCATCCTTATCACATCGAGATATCTTCCCTCTCCTACGATAAATGATTCATCTCTTGTCTTCTCTTTAATTCCCACTGCTTCTACCATATCGCCCTTCAAAATCTCTCACTTTCCCTCTTTCTAAGTTTGACTCCATTTCCACTTTCGATTATTTCGCCTTCGATCATCACGAGATTTCACTGACTCTTTCATTTCCATTCACCCTAGTCTAAAAGCAGTCATCAAAACACCTTCGTATCATCCCTTTTTATCCCTCAAATCCAAGGTATTTCCTGTTCGAATTGTGATCAATCCGTCATTCCTCCCTTCCTTCCTCCTCTCTCCATTCTTTCCGATTCCATCACCTTCCCAGTCTCTTTTCAGTCCCTTCTATGATTCTCCGATGGGGGATTCTTCCTTGGTTATCACTCATCCTCCTCCTTCAGTTATCGATAGCTGAAGACTGTATCAAAGGTACAGTAGCCTTCTTCCCACCTGTTGATCAAGACAAGTGCATTTCTTTCCGACTGCAGTGCTCTTTTTGCATCGAAATTGCGTTGATTTAGCGGTAGTTCGTTGGCATTCCTGACTGAGGGAAAGAGTGAGCGAGTGAATAGCCAACTGCAACCCCATTCAACTCTCATCCCCCTCTTAAACCGTTCTTCTCATGTAAGCCATATCCTGGGGGCTATTCAGTTCTCTCTTTCTTTTGATCTCTTCACTCTCTCGATATCCCTTGTTCACTCTAGACTCGGGGCTTACATTCACTCTCGATCTCATGCACTCTCCATTCAAAAGTGACCCAGATGGGGGAGAAAAGCGAATGAAGGAAAGCGAAATGTGAAACGAAGCTAAAGGATGGCTAATTACGTGGAAATGAAAGGGAACGCGAAATGGGAAGGGCATTCTGATAGGGAGAGTGATACTTTACTGGATGGGAGGAATAAGTACGTGATTCGATCCCTCGAGTAACTGGATGATGCTATCTCTCTCTCGGTCATGCGTGTAGTTTGCATAGGAGAAGGGTGAAGGTTGAGATGATTGAGAGTGGAATGTTGCCTAAGGGGAAAGGAGGGATCTTCTCATGGTTCTCTTCAGACATCGCGGAGGACATCTGTTCAGTGCAGAGGGAGGGATTCGATGGGGATTGCGAGAGGAGATGCATGCAGCAGTATCCACTCAGGATAAGCAGTCGATGCTTCCTTAGATCTTCTGGTGAGAGAGAAACGAACTCCCTTGCCTATCTGCCTCCATCCTTTTCATCACTCTGATATAATGGGTGTTGATCCTCAGAGTAGGGGATGGTGGTAGTTGTTCTCTTTCTCAGGAACTCTTCTCTCCTTCTTCGGTATTCGTTCCTTCGCATGCAGATGCATTCTCCCTTCCTCCTATTGTGATTCCAATGCAGTCCTCAATGCCCTTTCCCCTGCCAGGTAAGCACTTCCCCTCTCTCCCTCCCCCCTTCCCCTTCCTCTCTCTCCCCTTTCATTCCTCCCGACTCTTTCTTGCAATCCACCAGTCTGTCCATTCCAGTCTCAGTTGCATAATGGAATAAGTGCCAGAGGGAATCTCATATCCTCGTGATTCATTCGCCCTTTCCACTTGATCAACGAGGCCTCCACTCGAGATCGAGAATAGCCTCTCTGAAACATGGAGAGGGCTTGCACTCCCCCCCCCCCCCATAGAGAAGAACCATCGATGAGAATGAGATATGAATGCACTGCAGACTCCAATTCTCCCTTCCGGCGATCAAATTGCACTCGACGATCGATAGATTGGGAGTAGATCAGTCGTGTGCCCTCTCTCCTTCTCCCTTCGATCTCTCCTGTTCTTCCTCCTTCGATGGATGTGGATGGCAGAGATCTCAGGTGCGAGTCAATCCCTCAATCGAAAGACCTCCCCTCATCTACGCCACTCGCCGCCCATTTCACGCATTTTTTGTAAACACTAATGGATTGAACGCACTTTTGTAAAAAAACATTTGGAAAACAATTTCTGTCTAGTTTTCGATGCTTCTACATACATGCCCAAGCTTCTAGACATCCGGCACAGCAACATATTTGGGGATATTTTCTAATTTTTTTTACGATTCTTCTTTTTAAACGATCCTCACGGGTTTTGAAACCATAAATTTTAAGCTCTTTTCCGGATCCTTAAAATATGTAAATAAGCAACCCTGATCCGCAGGGAGCGGAGTGGTTCTCAGCAAAGGAACACGGAATTCTTCCCTTCAGTCCCCAGGAAGCACCCTGTGAGTCCCTCTCCCTCCTGAAGTTGAGTGAATGAGTTCAGCTGGAGAATATCTGGTGGCAGTATCACAGGAGGGATTCACTAATATCTCCCTCTCCACTTGTCCTGGAATGTGCTCCAAGGTGAGCAACGGAAGGAGTACTCGAGAGGGGAGGAACTCCTATCGTTCCAGGAGGATGTCAACGTTACCATTCGAGTATGGAGAGCACCATGGGTACTCGTCGAATTGTGCTTCAAGTAAGGTGATCTCGAGAATAGATCGATATCGATTGGTTGAGGGACGAGGGAGAAGCCATGTGTGCCCCCTTAAAGACTCCCAATGGAAGGACCACCACTGAAGTCATGCCGCAGACCAACTCATTCTCAGTATGTTCATTATTGATTGAATACGTCCATTCGATGAAATACTACGCACTTCCCTTCAGATATCGTTCCGTTTCTCTAATCTCACAATGGGAGATTCCATTCTGATCGATGATCTCTCGACTCTCTTCGAACCTTGCCCCCTCTCTCAGAGGATGCCTAACTCTCTTCTGGTGAGTCCTCTTCCTCTCTCCATCTCATTCTCTTCTCAGTCTCTTCCTCCTACTCCTCACTCTCACATCGCGTCTTCTCCCTTCACTGCTTCGATGAGACCATCCAAGTTGCAGGTTAATTCCTCCCATTCCCTCTTTCATCCTTCATCCTTACAGTCCCTTGCTCCATCTCCTCCCTCTCCCCCTGGTCTCTCCATCCTTCCTCACCCATTGCCGTCACTGCAAGGTCATCTAGCTTCACTTCAATCATCAAACTGAGAATGGCGATGGTTTTCTTCCAGGGATGCCTCAATTCCTCAATCGATGCTTCCTAAGATGATTGACTCATCACCAGGAGGAATGGTAAAGAGACGATGCAGTATCATCTTAAAAAACGAATATATTCCAGACTGAACAGTCCTTCCTTCCCATCGGTCCTCCTCCCATCAGGGCAATCTCTATTCCTCTCTCTACTCGTCAGTTACTCATACGAAATTCCACAGCATTCGTTTTGATTGCAGTTCCACCACCTCCTCCTCCTCCTCCTGCTCGTATTCTCCTTCCTACAGAGGAGTCATTCATTCCCATCGGTGGTTCTCCTCCCATGCCCTCACACGTTCCCTCCTCCCTCTCTCCTGCTTCTCGTTTCGTATCTGCAGAGGAGATCTCTCACTCTTTCCCTTCCTCAGTTGATTCCACTGCGAGAGTACCACCGAGAACACGAGATGGGAGAGGGAGTTATGCTACCTGAGGTATTATCTACCCAAGGGAGAAGAGGAAGAGAGACTTCGCAGGTTCGAGGGAAGACCATGCATACTTCTGTTAGGAAGAGTGGAGGGGAGATGTGCAGGGACGGTGAGTGATGGAGAGAGAGGGGGGGGGGGGGGGGGGGGGGGGCTCCCATCTCACTCCTCCCTCTGCAGGCCGTTGTCGATCTGCTGATCTGGATAGAACTTGCATCGGAAGGGCTGCTCATATCAAGTGTCAGGCAAAGTGCAGAGATCAAGGGAATGGAGGGTGAGGAGAAAGGAAGAGGAAGAAGAAGAGGAAGAGGAAGAGTTGCAGTCAATCTGCCCGTTGTGTGAGGGAGAATGAGTACCCATTCACTCGTCGATGTGTGTGTCTCCCAAGGAGATCTCCATCTACAGAGAGAGACAACGATATCAACCATGAAGGTGAGAGAAGAGAGAATGAATCCCGTATCTGGTGTAGTTTCTCCTCTCCGTCATCTTCCTTCGACTCCTTCCATAGAGGGGGAAGCATCTCTCGAGAGTTCTCTCTCCCATCAACCAACATCTTCCCAATCGAGAGAGATCGATCTCAAGTTCAGATCGGAGGGTTCATCTGCTGAGAAAACGGTCGCTAATCCAGTGCGGTTCGTGCTTTTCTCAATTTTGAATTAGAATAACTGAAGATTCAGATCAAGTAACGAGTTGGTTCCTTCTCCCACTTCGGAAGAGGTTTTCAATGTGAGTGGAGAGGAGGATTCACTCGAATCTCGGAGAGACAACCTCCTCGAGGCAGCACTCCCTTGCACCAAGGAAGAGGATTGTGCTGAGGAATGCGAAGATGAGAGGTGAGGAGAGAACTATCCCTCCCCAGTTATCCATCCCCATCGGGAATGAACTGTTGAATCACGGCCATTTCTTTTTTCGACCGGTTACTTAGGACGGCATTTGTCTCGAGGAAAGAACGGGGAAGAGTGGAGAGAGATCGCCTACCCATCCAGATCAAGTTCCCTTCCCTCCTCTGGTGTAGTCGCACAAGTTGTAAACAAGTGCAAAACAAGTATAGAACAGGTATGTGGACAAGTTGTAAACAAGCACCCATCTCCCTACGCTCAAACTGTTTTACAACTTGTTTTTCTCGGTTGCTTGTTTACAACTTGTAAACTTATCACTTGTTTGCAATTTGTAAATTATATTACTTGTTAACAACTTGTAAACTCTATTTAGCGTAGGGAGAGGGGTGCTTGTTTACAACTTGTGCACATACTTGTTCTATACTTGTTTTGCACTTGTTTACAACTTGTGCGCGCACACCAGAGTCGATGAATGGCACATACCGAAAGTGATAACCGCATTCCTTGATAAGGATAGGGCAATGAGTGATATCTGATTACAGTACCCCTCAATGCCGTGATGGAGCATGTGTATGCAGCAAGTGCGCGAAACACGTGTGCGACTTCGAGAAGAGAGGTGATTCTCGATTGGAGTGAGAGTGGAAGAGAGGAGATTGCAGGCGAATGTGGATGGAGTGATCTACGTACAGTCTCTCCACACTTCAACAATATCTCAGTGGCATCTAAGAAGGGACAGGGTCCGTTCCCTCTCTCCATTCACGAGTTCATCCTCTATTGCAGACAATCGATACGGCCTCTCTCGAATGGGACCTCGCAGTTATTCGGGACTCCTCAGGTATCCCAGATCTCCTTCCTAGTGATTCCTCCCCCTTCAGGAGAGCTGCCATCTCTGGACCACTCTCACTATCTGTAGATCTATTCCCTTCTCACAATCTGGAAGTGAAGATCTGTGTGCACTCTCTACAGGCGAGTCTCCCCCCTCCAACATCTTCCCCCTCATCCTCGTCCCTCTTCAGACGTGTCAGTCACAACGAGTAGAGGCACGAGCATGGAATAGAGTCACTGCGAAGATCAGGATGAAGAGCACGGACAAGGTGAGTCCCCCCCCCCCTTCCCCCCCCCCCCTCCCCTTGGGGGAAGAGGCGTGCAAACACTCCTTGCAGCTGTTCCTTCTCTTCTACAACAAGGCAGCCATCGAGAAGACCATCGCCATCGATAACATCCATTTGGAATCGGGAGACTGCATATCGATGCCTGCCAAGGCAGTCAGGAGGAGAAGAGTCTGAGCCCCCCCCCCCCCTCCTCCCCCCCCCCCCTCCAATTCCACACCTCAGGGCGAATCGTTCTTGCGATTGTTTACTTCTGCTAGTATATCATTCATTCCCAATTCCAGAATAGTCCTGAATAGTTTCTTATCATGAAATGGCAATATTACTCTCACTGGACATCAACAAAAACGAGTGAATTTTGTGCATGTACATACTTTATAACATTTCCTGTTATCGTTGTCCTTTGATTCTATGAAAAAAAGTTTGAACATTCTTTACAATCCTGAACTACAAAACATTCTGTGCATCTTGTAGAAAAACACAACAAATATCAATCAAAATTAATAATAAGGTGTTGCCAACTCTTCCGAAATGATCCCGTATCCCCTGTTCCACGATTGACCCTCTTTCTATCTCTGTCTTCTCTTTCGTTTGCCCTTCTCTCTCGTCATCTTTCTGTTGGTCGTCTTTCTCTGTTTCTCTCTTCTATCTTGCTAACAACTGTTCCATCGCGTTTAGATTTGTGAATCTACAGTTACATATAATCGTGCTCACTCTAGAGCATAGTAGTGTTTATGTTCTCTGAGGGAGTAGGGGTATTGGCTGTATGGGATATTGACAGTCCAGACAGAAATTGCGCGAAATAAAGTGAGCACACTCTTCTCTTTTCCCGTTTTGCTATCTTCCCCGGCGACATTTCGAGTTTGAGGATCCTTTAATCTGCGTTCTCGAATTGCTTCCAATGTTGGTCACCATGGAGAATTGTTTCATTACCACTTAGAAACGCCTTTTCTACTTGATTCAACTTGAGGGTCTCGTACAATACAATAAATACAATATTTCATTCCATTCCTTGTTAGTCGTCGCGAGCGGTCCCTCCCCAATTTCTCTCTGATTTGGAATGGTTTCCCCTAATACCCCTCGCTTCCGCCTTCGACTCATCAAGAAAAGAATCCCCATCCAAGCCGGAGTGGTCAACGTGTGATGGGTATGACCTACTAAGAGGGTCTCGTAGCGGGTTATAATTATCAGTACCTACGTTGAAATAAGTCAATTTATTTTGCAATATACTGTACTCAGTACAATTTCGTGCCAAGAGATCACCTGATATCGACTTTTAATTGCGAAATTTTCTATTGCGAAATCTTCTCGCGCTTTTTTCATATTTTCGATTGTCGGTCGGGTTGTGTTGTTTAACTGCTTTACTCATCAAAGTTGCCTTCTAAGCTTGGACGTCCTCATTTTCGCTGCATTCCGCCTGTTACTTACAATCAGAATCTTTGATCAGACCACTTCTAAGATAAAATCGAGAAGATTTTATAGTTGGGATCGAATTAACTCCACTACGAGACTCCGTCATAGTATCGAGAAAGCTTATATAGGGCAGAGATGGTGTCCAAGCTTGGTCGCAACTCGGAGATGCACCATAGTTTTACAGATGTAATTTTTATATTTTCCAGAGAATGTCCGGGGGTTCGCAACAATATCAAGTTGACGAGATTATAGGACATATGAAGTGCGTCTTTGTTTTTCACATATTATTATAGGCTGTATATATCTAATGCATCCTACCTTGATGAGGGCGCTGTGATTTACTCTGGCTGTGTGACATATTGATAGATAGTATTACATATCAACTGATTATGCATATTATAGGACGAAAGATCTGGTCAAAGAAGGGAGTACTCTCTCTTACGACGAAAAGGACTTATTAAAAAGCGAGTGCCCATATGCATTCCAGGCATGTTATCGTCCCTAACACAATATTGAGTGAAAATGCATATTGAGGTGAGCTGGGTTGGATATGAGGGTGAAGACACGTGGCAGTCGTATGAGAGCTTCGGTGGAGATAAAAGGTTGCCCAGGGACTATGCCAGGAGGATATCCCTCGATCTGACCTGTGCGAGAAAGGTCAGCCACTTTTAATTTTGATGTACTTCTTAATCTTATGTTCGTAACACAAGCATATATTCTTATGGTGTATTCCTTGTCTCTTTTTCCGACTTTAGTTCTAATATCGACCTTGGGAGTCTTAGGGTGGAACTTATATAATAAAGTAAAACTGTATAAGCTCACATATCCCAAACGTTTGTGAACGCTCATAACTGATCTCCTAGAATCATTGGGCAACTTTTAAAAAAGTGTTCATCATCTCCTTGAGGAAACAATCTACTACGAAAACCTCAAAGAATTGGGATATGTGAGATGAGGTCATTTCCGCGTTAGGAATATTCGATTTCTTATCCGCAAGCCTTATAGTAAAAAGCCGTCAAGCTATCCTTACTCCGCCCTATATAAAGCATTTTTTAATAATCGACTTAGTCCTCACTCATCTCTTTAATTTTGCTTGTGCTACGAACACATATTCCCTTAAAAATTTGCATTCAGAAGTTTTCATCTTCGGAAGATTTACGTCGTCGAGTGGATGAGATTGAAGAGAATCAGAGGAGACGCCATGAGGGACAAGGATCGAGCAGATCGAACCACTCCCCATCTCCCAGCATGACGAAGAGGATGAAACCAGACTATTCGGTACGACTATTTTCTTTTTTCGCAATACTGAAAACATTTCAAAAGCGACATTGTAATAAAAACATTTATATATTCTGGTATATAAAGAGCTAGGTCTCGTTCGATGTAAATATCCGCGTGTCGCGATTTTTTAAAACCAGGCAGCTGAAAATACAATGAGTCCTCGAGTAAGAGTTTTGAATATTCCTGCTGAAGAACACATGTTACAAGAGTTGGAGGAAGAGGGGGGGGGGAGCACGTAGTCGGTCATGTCCGTTAGATGACCAAGAATGACGTACTCGCCCTCGTCCCTTTCCATCTCAACGACAGTGATCTCACTTATTGCAGGACTCGAAGTCATGCGAGATATCGGAGAAGAAGAAGAAGAAGGTAGAGGAAGTGATCCTTCTCTCTTCTGAGGTATCATTTTACATATTTGATAGGGGGGGGGGGGGGTATATGCAATCACGAAGATCTGCTCCCTCCAACTTATCCTTTCCTCCTTCCAGGATGATGAAAAGGAGAAGAAGAGAAGCGCAGGGGATAAGAGGGCGGTCAAAACAGTCAAGACCCAGAAGATTGATACTGATGAGGTTAATTGGTTCATTACCATTCATCCATTACTTATTAGTTGTGTTCTCTCGCAGATATCCAGTTCTTCAGTATTTGTAACGTACCCTAGGATTCCGGGATTTAAGGTCGGTGACTGGGTGACAGAAAGTTAGTATTTATTTTTGTTCAGGTTTATCTTCCGATCGAAAAGAAACATAAAACAAAGAAGAACTAAGGTTCAAAATAGAGTCCGATGAAAATGAAGATATGGAATCAATGGAGGTACATATGATCTGGAAACAGTTATATGAAAAATATATGTGTGTATTTAGCCAGCGAATGAAAATGAAGGGAATGAATACACGCAGTAAAAAAAGTAAGAAAATTCAGAGAAATAAGAAATATGTGAAGAAGGATGAAGAGAGAAAGAAAAAAGAGATGAATATGAAGAAGAAAAGAAATGAGCAGAAACGAAGAAAGACGATCGAAACTGTATGTTAGAGGGGAGAATCACGACCCTTATGCTATATTGAGACTGGTGATTGCAGAGTGAGGAGAGTGAAGAGAGTGATGACTCAGCCATGGACGAGAAGAAACGAAAGAAGAAGATGACGACGAAGGAGCAATCGGTGAAGGAGAATGGAGCGAATAATTCAATGTCTAAATTATTGCAGAGCGATGAGGATTTCGATTCAGATATTGAGAAGAGAAAGAAGCTAAAATCAAAGAATAAAACATGGATGGACGATGTATTTATTTTGTTGTTTTTTAGCTATACTTCAATGGTTGTAATTTAGGAGGAAATGGGAGGTCGGATGAAGAGAGAATCGAAGAGACGGAAGAAATTTTCTCACTCGGAGAAGTATGGACTGGAAGAGGGAATGGAATGGGTAGATATGGATGAAGGAAGGGGAAAGAAGAAGAGTCGAGGAAGAGAATGGAAGGATGAAAGTGATGAGGAGATGTCTCTCAAGAAGAAAATGAGAGGATCGAATGATGATACGACTAAGGTTTGTTCCCTCGATCATCAATGAATTCAATGTGGACAC
>BTRK01000004.1:26784669-26850322 GCA_036245805.1 Pristionchus mayeri | reverse complement strand
GTACATTCACCTCCATACATCTCCATGTTATATCAACCTTAATATGTATTATGTTATTTGTTGTACTATTGTATGCATTGGTTCGCACCTATTGATCCGCGTCAACATGGGATCGTTCCCATAATTCTCCAATCCGGTTCTCCCATTGCAGCAATGGTTTCCGTTCGAAGATTAATTCATCGTTCCTTTGTTGTAAATCTCATTTCCAATATTCTTTAGCTTGTTACTCTTTTTTTCGAAGAAAATAAACGATTTTAAGAATTGTAAATTCGATATATATCACAGTAAACTGGAGAGTGGCACGAATGAACCTGAGTGTAGAGGATGAGATGGACAGGAAGGAAGAGAAGGAAGAAGGGAGTGCATCAGACAGGGGTCATCAGTTTCTCGAGAGGGGAGGGGTCTCCTGTTGGGGGATTGGGAGAGAGAACTGTCAACCAGCTCCGTCCATCTTCTTCTCCAGATACATCCTGAGATGGGAATGAGGGTGAGGGGGAGAGGGAGGGAGAGGTACCTCGTTGATCTGAGTACAGCGAATCTCCAGAAGAGGAATGCTGCCAGAATGAGGATGCAACTCTTGCCGATGAGGACGGACTATGAGACGAGTGAAGAAATCCTCGTGGTGACCTGATGAGAAGGGAGAAAACTCACTTCATCCTCCCCCCCCCCTCGACACGTGGGTTTACACATGTATAAAAACGTGGGACACAGAAATAAATTTGAATGGTTTTGCCACCCTTACCGTAAAGAGGCAAAATGGCGACGCACTACACTAAATGCCGGCTAAATTTGCCGTCCCACACTTGAAAGCCAGATCCGGATTTAAATGCACTGAAAGCCGGTTTTGGTGTGCGGATGTCCGGTTGTGTAAGGTTAACTAATTACACTTAATTTGTAATTTGCACAGCTGGCACCTGTCCCACGCCTGAAGAATTTATTTGTCTTGCGGAAAATATTTTGAGCCCACGGGCTCGAATAATCATACTCTACTGTCTAATTAATTTAACTCTTCCATTTGTTCAACCTCATCCGAATAGTGGTCAATTTCACCTGAGATGGTCTTCCTCTAAAGGATCGCCTCTCTCCTTTCACTAATCCAATCGGTGTGGTCGATTGGATTGGTATAATCACTTGGAAGATCACTCACCCTGGCCGAATAGACCGAGGAAGGAGTGAGTGGAGAAGATGGCGAGAGAGAAGGAGAAGACACTCACCAGACACCAGATGAAGAACTCCGTTGCCTGCAGAGAGATAAAGGGAGTTCATTCCTTTCTCCGCCCTATTCCATATTTACAAATATGTTTCAATAAAAAAGACGCACGGCAAATATTATGATAGGCCAGAGGAAGCGAGGGCGTTCCCTCTTGAGAGCATAGAGAGTGGAGAGAATGATGAAGAGATGAGGAAGGAGCCAGAGGAGACACCTCAACCATCGAGATGGAGAAGGAATGAAGGGAAGAGAGACCAGGGAAGGAGGAAGAGAGTACACAGAAGGAAGACAACCATCTCCACCACGAGGAGACTCTTGCTCACATTCTGAATTCAATGAGAGTAGAAGATGATTGGGAAGGGAAGAGATCGTACCAGTACATGGAAGGCTCCTCTCATACATCGATTCGATGGATCTTCGTCCGCGAATTCGACATCGTACTGAGAGTGAGATTTGAGAGGGAGAATAAAAGAGAGAGGAGATACTTGGAAGAGATTCTTGAAGTAGTCGACGAGAGGGACGGAATCCACCACGGGATGAGGCATAGAGAAGAACTGAAGAGACTAGAATGATATGAACAGAATGAGACTAATCAGAGAGAGAGAACTGTGTACGGCAGCATTCCTCCCTCCCTCCCCCCCCCTCCCTTCCCCCTCCCTCTCTTCCTCTCATTTCACTCGTGTTAACCCATCTTTCCTCTTTCTCTCTTCTCCCTTTCAGTAGTTTCAACTTCTATTGATTTGTTACTCGAGAGAAAGAGATACAAGTTGATCAGCTGAGAGGATGAAATGGCCATTGGAGCGAAAGAGGGATTTGAAGGAGTCCTGTGGTTCCCCTGTAAGTGCTCATTCATATCTACTACTCGTTTCATGTTTCATGTTTCAATATTGAATTCGATTAGTCACAAGCGTTTCCATGCACCATTGAAGCCATGAACGTATAAGGTCCAGTCAGAGACACTTGATTTGAAACGATATTACGTTCCATGCATATTGTTCAGTTCGTAATTTTCCTCTCTACTGCATAGATAGAATGGATGAGGTAATCTCAGAGTTAATGTTTATTGTCATTCACAATGAAAAGACAGAGATCAAAGACACTCGAGATGAAAACTTCATTCAATGTATGTACAGGCTAGTCAGAGTCAGAGTCAGAGGCTAGTCAGAGTGGAAATGATAAGAGGTTACATGAGTCAGATGAGGGGGGAGGAGAGGACGAAGGAGGCTAGAGATTGAACCATTCGAACTCTTTAGACCAGATCAGTGTCTACAGCAACAGCAGCAGATGAGAGCCCATAGACAGCATCTGGAAGGGGGGGGGAATGAGGGGGATTAGGGGGAGTGGCATCATCTCACCTGGCTGCGTCTTCCTCCGCGTGGTGATGATGATGGCAGTCGTCGACCACTCTGCAGTATTCCGGTGAGATAAGGGTGCAGCCCCACCGAACTACCGTATCCCTCCTCTTCCCCCTCCCTCCCATTCGTTTTCCCCTTATTCGCCCACTCACACGACTTGGGGTTGCTGATGGACGTACATGACGTTTGGTTGAGCTCCGCCTCCCGGTTGATATCCTTGTTGCTGTAATGGAGGAATGAGTGGAGGAAATGAAGGGGGAAGGAGAGGAAGAGTCTCAAGGGGAGGAAAGCCCTAGTCTAAATACCCTTTCTGAGCAAAGAAATCGTTGACTGAGTAAGGCAAACATTCGGTTTGTTCAGCCATTGAATTCAATGAAATATTCTCGTTATTTGATAAGAATTCGAATTATTTGGAAAAAGTGTCATGCTGTACAAGTGGAAATTGAATGTTTACCTGAGGGTAGCCCTGCTGCGGGTAACCTTGCTGAGGATATCCAGACATTCTTGAGAAGAGGAAGAACAATCAATGATACAGTTGACTGATGGAGAGACGAGTGATAGCCTTTTATTGAAGCTGAGAAGAGTGATAAGAACCGAGAATAGTGAGTCATCTGGAGGGAGTCACTGAGTCATTCCATCACACGAATCATCCGATAGCCAATGAGACATCCTGCACGGAGAAGACACCCGAGCACTAGAACAATCTAGTGCTGCATCAAACACCCAATTGCGACAGGAAAGTCAGAGTAATGTCGAATCAAAGATCATAATCGGAGCGAAATGTATGAGCTCAGGTGTTGTGTTCGCTGGGAAGATACTTTCTGGCTGTCCGTACGAGTGGGAATCGAGCTGAAGAAGAGGGCATTCTTATCATTTCACAACATCTTCGTCGTGCTCACCATACATCCAATAATGCTTTCTGTATGTCGAAAAAAGGCACGAACACAGTTGTAGTTGAATGGGTCATGTAATAGACAATAACTTTGGAAATTGGATATACTGCCTATCCATATAAAAACTTGAGGTAAATCATTCCTAAATGTAAACGCTTCTGTAGATTAGATGGCAGACACTGCGATGCCCATTGTAGGTTGGGAAGTACAACATGGGGAGAAGAGCTTTCCATCGCAAGGGAGGTAGCATGGACTTCTTTCTTGCTAGTTCAATGGTTCTCCATGATATAGCTCACAATGATTTTTTATTGTAATCAGCTCCCTAATTACGACGTACTCTAACCGATTTGATATCGCAAGAAATACAGTAAAAATCATTTTGTCCTCTTTATCATTTTCTCCATGTGGACCGACACAAGGCTAAGTGGTCTAGTGGTATGATTCTCGCTTAGGGTGCGAGAGGTCCCGGGTTCAATCCCCGGCTCAGCCCAAATTTTGCATTCCTCCAGTAATGTTAGAATCGCCAACATCCCGTCCCTTTCCGTTTACAAAAAACAAAATGATTGAACATCTTTTCAAAATTAGTAATCGTAACCACCGTTTCATTTCGGCAAAAACATCATCATTGGTCGCGTATTTAACTTAATTTAGCAATATTTATCTTAAATATTTTGTGATATGCTTTCATTTTACAGACGTATGAATGTACAAGACGTAGTGCTAACATTTCCTTAGTGAGTAATATTAGTTGTTAGAGAGTGAATACGAACCGATATGAACATTATGATAAGTATACAGTATCACAGTAACATTGCCAAAGCAATAATAAGTAGTTTGTAACAAGAGTGTAAAGTGATGCCTACACCTCCTCTTCAATGCGATGCCTTCTCTCTGTAGTGGGCAGCGAGTATCTCCCATGCCTTGGGAGCCATGAATCCATCGGGAGGAGTGAGTCCATCCCTTGCCAATCCCCTCATCTTAGTACCAGAGATGAACTCGAAGTCTTCCTTACGAGTCCCATCGAACATCGACATACGACCATTCTGAGAGAGAGAGGGAGTAGATAGAGCGACCCTCCCCGCCTTACCTTCTTATCGTAGGCTGCCACTCTGAATGGGACGACATTGAGATGGGAGAGTCCAGGAGCCATCGACAACACCTACAATTCCATCAGTGATTCACCTGACCCACTCTATCTGTCTAGCGAACCTTTGCTCCGTGGGTCACTTCATAAAGCGCGTCTCCACTCTCACTGGCTGGGTCAGCGATACCTGCGGGGTCTCTGCAAGATACCGTATCCCCTACCGTACCCCTGCCATAGTCCTCCCTCTTCTCACAGTACCTGCCCACAATGTAAGTGTGTACTCCAGCTGCGAGTCTAGCCCTTGCGTGCCACTGCACTTCCGTCGGTCCGGCATACATCATAGGAGATGGGAAGATGGAGAGAACCTCCAATCGATCAATTATCACACTTACAGTACTCCCATCTACAGTACTCACCGTCCAATCTGCTCCCAGTAATCCCTCTTCGATCACTGCTTCGTGCTGACGAATACGAACTTCCAATGGAACATCGTCATCCTCAATCAATCGATAATGTCTACTACCACAGTAGACAATACTACAGTATACCTTCGTCCATCCTCCGAGTGGATGGAGAAGCAGAATAGGATTACGGTACTTCTCGAGTAGTTTCGCTCTCGTTTCCCTCATGAGAAGAGCGTGTCCATTATGGATCGGATTGCGTAGCTGAGCAGAAGAGGAGTTGAGTCCCCACCTTCTCCCTCTCTCTACCTCTCCCTCCCCTCCACCCCCATCCCTCCTACCTGGAATACAAATACTGCATCGGCCTTCTTCTCAGCCAGAATTTTCCTCAGTTCCATGGGAGTGAATCGGAACTTGTCCAGTCCATCGTTGAATGAGATTCGATCGAGTACCTACAGTCTCCCTTCCTCCTCCTCTTCATCCAAATCTCTCTCCCTCTCCCCACCTCAATATCTCCTCCCAGACAGTACTCTCCCGCATTGAGTACTTGTGCCACTCCTGGATGTCTCTCATCCATGCATCCGAACTGACGGGCGGCTCTCTCCTTCCTGCAATCCCTTCCCTCCCTCCTCCCTTCTCTCTCTCCTTCCTACAATCCCTTCCCTCCCTCCTCCCTTCTCTCTCTCCTTCCTCACCTTCTATGCTCGAATATCTCTCCCTTCTTCAGCACAGCCACTCTTCTTCCTTCGTAGGACAGAGCGATAGCAGGTGCCACTTCTCCATCTGCAGTCATCACGAGTTTGACCCTCTGAACTACCGTATGCTCACCTCTCATGATTAGTTCCTTCTCTTGTGCAGTCAGAGTGAGTACGATGGGTAGGGACTGATTGAGAGGCCCGTCCATGGGGAATGCATCCTCATCCTCTTCTCCCTCCACACTCTCCTCTCCAGGGAAGATGCATCTGCACACATCTTCCCATTTCCTCGCCTACAGTACTCCACTCACTTCCGTTTGAGATCCAGCATCTGTCCGAAGTGGAGGGCCTGTAGGTACTGTCGTTCCCGCATGAATCCGTAGAGGGGAGAGGCCCAGCCTTCTGCTAGAATCTAAATAATCATTCCTCGACTGACCCATTCCCCTTCTCTCCCTCCTCTACTCTCATACCTGCAACCACTGGAATTGGACCAGATTGAGTTTCACTTCATGCTCCATTCCCCTCAATTCCATCTCGAGTGTCGATCGAAGAGAAGGGGAGACAATCAGTTCACGGACGGGAGGAGCCAGACATGAGAATGCCTCAATCCATCATAGTATACCCCATCCCTTCTCCTCCTCTCACCTTCTCTGGTATCACTTCCTTTCTCACGAGGAACTCCAGCACAGCATTCATACACTCTTCAGCCGAATCCCTTCCAGAGTGAAGAACGAGATCGGCTGAGAGGGCATTCCCTCATCCCCCTCCCTCCCCTCCCCTCCCCTCTCCTCACCATTCACTGGTGGTTCATAGGCCGAGTCGATGCCAGTCATTCCTTGCACTTGTCCCTTCCGCGCCTTCTTGTACAGATCTGAACCACTCTCTCTTCCTCCCTTCCCTTCCTCTCTCTCTCACCTTTGGGATCGCGACTCTCGCACACTTCGAGTGGTGCATCCACGTACACTTCGAAGAAGGGAAGGTCACTCTGCAAGGGTACGGGCATACATTGTGGCACAAATTTCATATTTCGGGCACTGCAATGAGTCTAGTATGGATTCACTCACTGATTTGTGTATCTCTCTGGCTGAATCTCGATCTGCTCTGAATGGGGAGATGAATGATGCGAGAGTGACCATCCCCGCGTCTGCGAACAATCGAGCCACCTCGACCACACCAATCCATAGAACTCTACAGTACTTCTACAGTACCTCAGCAACTCTTCGGATGTTCTCTGATCTCTCCTCCTTCGAGAAACCGAGATTCTTGCACAGGCCGTGTCTCACATTGTCTCCGTCCAATCCATAGCATGGGATTCCCATCTGGAAGACACAGATACTGTAATCCTCTTCACACAAAGAACGAGATCATTCTTTCTCCACTCGTTACTCGAAAATGGCAACAACTCCCTCGACACCCACTCGGTTTCACTAGATGATAATCTAGTGAAACCGAGTGGGTGTGAAATAATGTGGCCAATCAAAAGAGATCACCACCAACTGGATGAATGCCACAGTACTCCAATCTCTCTCTCCCCTACCGTACCTGCGTGAGTGTCTTCTCGAGGGCGAAGGATACGGTAGTCTTCCCTGCTCCAGACAGTCCAGTGAACCAGATGGTGCAGCCTCTGCAAGTGATTGCAATGGTGGGGATGGATGGTGTTCCCTCTCTTGCCTGAATCCCCGATGTCTTCCCAGTACATCAGCCCGTTCCTCCCTCCCCACTGTGTGCTCCTGCATCGTCACATTCGTCGCACCCGAACTGTAGCTCTGAAGGAGAGAGAGAGAGAGGGGGAGGGAAGGAATTAGACTGAGACACTCACGGGCATTCGGAATCTCTTCCGGGGATTCGGCTCGTAGAGGGCATTCTCAGAGACTGGCGAGAGTGGAGGAGGCGCCATCTGGTGCATACTGTAGATGATTATCGATCGGAGGAAGTTGAGAGTGAATGAGAAGTGACGGGAGAAGAAAAGGAACGACTGGTAATTGAACACCCCTTTTCTATCCCCGTTCTGTGTACTGAATGAATAATGAAAGTGACTGATGAACTCCGATCTCACACGAAAAAATTACAACAATAATAGTGAAAAGGAAGAAATGACAAAGTAGAAGAACAAACAGTAAGAGTACGCGAAGAGGAAAGGGACGGAGGGGAGGAGGGATGTTTCAATGAGGGAGAGGAAGAAGGTCGATAGAGGGGAGAGGGAGAGGAGTGAGTGATCTACTATCCCTCCCCTTCAATCTCGTCCTTCCCAATCATCCGATTAATAGACAATCGACGAGTAATTCGATGGAAACAGATGTAAAAAGGAGAAGAGTAAGAGTGTGGTCTGGAAATCCGATGGGAAAAGGAAGACATGGGGGAAGAATGAGAGAGTGTGAAGGGAAGAGAGAGTGCAGAGAGGGAAAGAGACGAGAGAATGCAGAGAGGGGGAGCCCTAGGGGAAGAGTGCAGTCTAGTAAGACTCTCTACAATGATGCTCTCGCTCCAAGAACTACCACTTCTCGTGATCTACAATCCTTTCTCCCCTAACATAAAAAAAAATATTTACCTGGGGGAATCATCACTAGTATGAAACTCTATTAGACTTGCATGTCGCTTACTCATCGGATGTTATTTCGGATCCCCGATATATAATTAAATTATTGTTATGCGGTACATCTGTTTGTATCAGGTGGAACATGCCAACACGTAAATAATTCCGAGAAGGAAGGCAAATACCTCAAAAATTTCAACCGATTATGGTAAACTAGGTAGTGCTTCCAGGACGGTATTCGTGCATCTTTGCCAATGAATCTTTCAAATAAATAGATGTGTTGCAGAATAGATAGCGTGTTTCATGGATTGCAACCAGTAGAAATCTCGTGTAACTTCTCCATTACTCTTTATCACCAACGACAGTGGCATACGAAGCAAGCACACGATGATTAGCACCTTCTGACTGAATAGAGACAAGTTAGCAACGTACTCATATTAAGTGTTAATGGGAAGACGAAGAGGTCACAAGAGGTTATCCATTCGCGCGAATTCGAATACATGTACGAATGGAGAATAACTTGAAGGGAAAGGAAAAGGAGTGAACTTAGTGACAGTTTAGGAGGGATATTGAGAGGATATAGCAAGAGTGAAATAGGAAAAGGAGAGGGGAGGAGTAGGATGTGAATGGGATTAAGAAGAGAGGAGAACCAATACGGTAGATAATATCAGTGATCGGAAACTGAAGAGCAACATCAGATATGCAGATAGTACTTACACCTTACACAATGTACAATATGAATCAATCTCTAGTGGGGTCATCACTCGAGGAATACCGTAACCTTCTCTCCCTTAGATGTTCGTCTTCTTGTCTCTGGAAGGGGGAGCGACGCTCTTCTGAGTGTCCAGAATGATCGTCCCGAGATCGTACGTGTTAGGGGTGAAGACCTGCGTGGCGATGCATTAGGTAGACCCCCCCCCCTCCCCCTCTCTCTCTTCTCTACTCACATTGAACTCGGGCAGTTCGATGGTCTCTCCCTTCTCCTTATTGCAGTAGTGGCGAATCTTGATGTACGGTTCGGGCACATTCGGCACCTTCAATTCATGCTTATCTGAGTTCGAATGAATACTCGTCATTGCCCTAATCAGAACATTCACAAAAGAAAGAAACAAAAGGGAGGAACGTACTCCAGGGAGCCAATCGAAGTCATCTGCACATCCGTCCAATGAGAATCGTCCCTCTTCGTTAGAGAATGTCACTCTGCAATCACACCAATAGAAGGGGAATCAACATTCAACATCTACTCTCGATAGTTCTCTTTCTATTGTTGAAGAGTGGAAGCCTTCACATGGCACTCACCCCATCAGATCATCGGGGTCGATGAAGGAGAAGGGGAACACTGAGTCTCGATCGAGCACACGGATCTGACAATTATTGATCACTACCGTACTCCACTCCCCACTATACTACCGCAGCATACCTCTACATTGGTGCTCTTGGTCTGATCCTTCTCGCAGAGGACCTTTCCCACTATCCAGACACAACCATGACCAGCCTGAGAGAGATTGAGGAGGGAAGAGAAGAGAAGCAGAGAGAAGGAGAGAGGGAAGGAGGAGATCATTCCTGATAGATACTCACCATCACACGAGAGAAATACAATGAAAGAGATGAAACAGTAATCTCGAGTCGAATGAATTCGGAGGTTCGAGAAAGGAAATTGGATGGGGGAGGGAGAAGAGGGCGCAGTTCGCTAACTCTCACAGACAGTATTCACAGAAGGAGAGAGGGTCGCCCTCCCTGATTCGATCGAGCAAAACAGATTAGGACTGTATCGGAGAAAGAGAAAACACGAATGAGTCATTCCTGGCGAGGGCCTACTTCAATTGATAATCGGCAAAATATGGCAGATAACAACGACGATATTTCCAGTTAGGATGAACCACTAATTGTAATGATAGAAGGAAATGAACACGTATGATTTATTGTTGCCCTTGATGAACTGACTCGAGCTTGTGAGAGGAGAGAGAGAGTAATCGAAGGAGGAATGAGGGAATGGAGGGACGAGTATCGATCGAGTGATAGGAGAGAGAATAGGGAAGGAAGAGAAGACGGGGATGGGAAGAGGTGGTAGATCAAAACGAGATCCCACCATCGAAAACAGATCAAATGACAGAGAAATTAAAACTTTTAGCCAGAAGAGATAGAGCAGAATCAGTGGATTGATAGATCCCGCTGTTCAGTCCACGATGCATTGTGCATCTCCCATCTAGTGGAACCTCCTCCATTTCAATTGAGAAACAGCTGCTATCCAACCCACTTAACTATGACAAAGTTGGATAAAAAGAAGGGGATTCGGAGTGATCTGCAGTCTTCTCACATGATTTAGAGGAATGAGAAGGACAATAAATCGGCCAGAGAAAAGATGAGAATGCGGATAAGAGACGTCACGGAGTCAGAGATTGACAGTTGGCACTCTAGCATAATTGTTGTGTAATGACTAAAAGAGTGAAGTGAGAATGTTCGCACGGTAGAGTGACCATCCGTCTATCGTTTACTCAGTGAGAGAAGAGAAGGGACGAGACACACATTGCACTGTTTTGAGTGCTCAACGGTGGTCGGAGAAATGAGAGACAAAATGATAAAAGAAGTGGATCAACGTTCTTGCACAGTGAGTCAACTCAACAAGATCTTAGAGAAGAGACAAGGAGTTAGGAGATGAACAAAGAAGAGTGAAAAGGGAGGAATTGGGACAGGACAGATGTTGTCAAGGGAAATGAATGGTAACAGAAATAGCAATGCTGTGCCGAAGTGAGACAACGATAACAAGTAGAAAAATAATAACCCGTGGTCAGTGACCAAACTCCCCTAATTTAATAGCTTGGAATATACTGATATATCACTTACACATAAAACGAATTATTATAGGCAGTTAGGAAGCTTGCGGTTAGTAAAATGAACAAACGAAACAAATAGAACAAGGCTGATTGAGATACTCTTGGAAAGACAACCACTACGAAGGGAGAGAGCGTAGAAGATAGTTTACATTTGTACCATACAGTTTATCGGAGCACGCAATCGAGTCTTCTCTGAGAAACGAGAGGGGTAAATGGAGGACAGGGGGAAAGAGAGAACTGGTTGATAGTGATCCCTCTTGAATGAGTCATCCATTCCCTCCTAAGATGGAGATCCCCATAGACTCAAGTGGATAGATGACACTTCTCTCTCTCCCCTTCCTATCCAATCCAACCAATCCCATCCCTCACACCGTTCCCTCACGATGGAAGAATGCAACTATTCGCTAGAACAATCGAGTCTTAAGGCTTGGTAAATGATAATAGAAAATGTATTCTGCATATACATATTAACATCTACAGTACTCCAGAAACATATCTGTTGTGTATTACAAATCGACGAATGATGAATACAAATGGAAATGGATTACAAGAAAGAAGAATTCGAATGAAGAAAAACGAGTGAGAACCAGTGTGATAAATATAAATATGGATGAACAATGAATAAATATTCATACTGCCCTCTCCTCCCCTCACTCTCATTCGATGGCTGTCACGAGGAGTTCAGAGATTATCGGTTCGGCACATCTGAGGAAAGCAAATAAAATAGTTGATTTGTTAAAAATGATTAAGAAGAGTTTCAGAATGAGTATAATTATAAGGGTCACTTTCACAGATGAAAATCCCATGGTCAAACCTACCATAGGATCAATAATATGGTGGATCCTAAGGTATGGGGTTCGAATCCCAACCTCTACAGTCACCTTTGCCAAGCTTCGGGGGAAGTACCCAACAGTAGGCAAAAAATTGTACGAGCTTGGCAAAGGTCACTGCAGAGGCCGGGACTCGAACCCACCCTACCATAGGTATGTAAATTACAGCGCCTTAGACCACTAGGCCACGGTTTCTCACGATGGGATGACCATGCTTTTTCATCTCTGGTCACTTTACATAGTTTTTTAATTGACAGTAAAAGTTTGATTAAAGTTACCCAACAAGGACGAAACCCTGATCTCACCCTGATCCCGTTGCGTGTACGAGAGAGTATGCAAAAGTGAGAGAGCGCGGGATTACGCTGATCATTTCCGGCTTTCCCTTGAGGCTATTATTGATTTTTAGCATTTTTGTATATTCGTTCTATACTAATTCAACCATCGGCTATTTGATGGAGGACAAAAAATAATGGGTCAATTTCGCCCTTGTTGGGTAACTTTAATAAGAACAAGAAAACCATTTCGCGTTCGAGAAAATACATTCGATTTTTTTATTCCACTTTTTTAAAGATTTATTTCCTTTTTTAGCGCCGCACCCTCCCAATCTATCAAAGGCTCAACGTTCCAAACCTTCATATCGACAATTCTAACTGATCCACCCTATTGCTCACCTGATGAGCAGATTGAGGCCGATCGAGTTATCACTGGGATCGATGGCCACATTGGCCTTCGCCAACACTTCGTATCCTCCCCTCAAAGAGAACCACATTGAAATACGCAAAAGTTCCTAGAAAAACTAATTTAACATTTGTTCATAAAAGGTGCTCTAAATGAATATTCAACCCAATAGTTTGGAATAACTAACCTGAATACTCCACTCATCATGACGACGTGTCTGTTCCTTCCCTCTGGCACGATATCCGATCTCTCGCAGGGAGCCAATCCGAGTAGACCGCACACCTGCCATGTATCTACTCCTCTCCTCCTCCCTCCTACCCATATGTGGGCAGGCATTGCTGCTGAGTCTCAAAACCCGCGAGGGTTCCCACTATTTCAGCCACAAAACCGGCAGGGTTTGAGGAAATTGGAACCCTAAACTTGTATGAAGAGCTATACAAAACCCGGGAAGTTGTTGCTGCAAACAGTGATAGTGGCCATGTTGTCTCCTACCTTCTTGATTGCTTCATGGATGGAGGTGACACTTGCGAGTGCATAAGTCTCCTCCACTGTTCCTCCCTCCTCGAGTGCATTCCAAGCTGGGCCGAAGGAAGCCTTCGCCAGCGGCTGCACCGAGTCACTCACGCGCAACTCCAGCTCCTCTAGCTGAAATAAGACTCATCCCACTCCTGCCCTCCTATTCGGGAAGGAAACGGATAGAATTCAAGAACGGAGAAGTAGGAATAACGAAGGCAACTAACCACATACGAGTCGTCGTAAGTGTCGTCCGATTCGGGTTCTCCAGTCGATGGATCCACATCTTTCACCTGTAAGGCAACTTCTCCCCCTCCCCTCCACTTCCTCCTTCCTCACCTTGAAGTTGAGAGTGGCGCTGAGTACCCCCTGCACTGCTCCTGATTCAGGGAATGGCAGAAGGACGAAGATGGAAGCGGGTTCTCCATACGGAAGACGGGCGATGGGACGTTGACGGGCAGCAGACCACTCGCCCTGCAATACCACATTATTGACTGGAAGGAGACAAGAATGGGCACGCACCTCTGCATCTTCCAACGAGATATTCACTTGCTCCAGCAATTGGTCGTTCAGAGTGTTCTTGACCTCGAACTGGAAAGACGACAGTTCGATTCATTCTTCCTCTCTATTTCCCTCTCTGTTAACCTCACCTCCAGCAGGACATGCTTGGCAAAGATGTGTTTCGAGCACTGCACCGTGTATTCGTTCACATTGTCAGTCAGGGGGACGGGGAGGGTGCTCTTGAAGAGAGGGCCGAGGCCATTCGTGAGTCCCTCCAACTGAGACAGCCTCTCCGCAGCTGAAAATACCCTTTTATCTGACGGTTACCCTAATTTAATTCGAAATAAATTGATGCAGGTCAAACAAATAGTGCAAAATGGCACTATTATTTTCATTTCACACAGTGAGAAAGTGTTCCTAAGGCAGATGGTTTGATTTTTGGTTCTCGCCTGACCTAGTGTGGGAAAACGAGGTAGGGAAAAGTCGGAAATATGGAGCTCCGTAAGCGCAAAAATTTCTAAAAAAAACTTAAAGTTAATATCGGGGAGCATATTTTGAACGCCGAAACAGAAGACTGGGCTGAATCTGTACCGGCAGCAGTTGCATTGGCAGCCGTCTTCTTCTCCTTGAGGGGAGCCACTTCCTCAGCCAGCAGAGTCTTCGCCTTCTTCGCAGACGGGGCAGAACACACGGGAACCGACTGAGACACTCTTCTTCCTCTCCACCCCCCCCCCCCTCTGTTCACCTTGAGATCGAACTTGCTGGAATGGGCCTCCTCGTCCTGCACATACTCTGCAGCTGCTCTCTCCAGTGCAGCAGGGGCAGACTGCAATCCACCCCCTTCATATCAACTAGGGAGAGGATTCTCTCCTCCATTGGTTGCCTACCTGGAGAGTGTCCAACACCAGACTGTTCACTATGGCGGGACTCATGTCGAGTACGGAGAGGTAGAAGGTCGCCCGATCACGCACCTTCAATCAATGAGTGTCCCCAGGATGGAAGGTGTCACCCTTACCTCATCCTCTGAATCGAGTAGGCAGTTCTTAAGTAGTCCTTCGATGGATGGTCTCAGTTGGGGACACTGGGCACCGATCTTCGCCAGGGCAGACACTGCTGCTGCACGCACCTCACAATCAGAGACCGATACGTCAATCCATTTCTATTTTCTATACATTATGCCATTTTGGATCTACTTTCGGCATTCACAACCCCCATGAAACCAAATCCAAGTGAGTGGAATACCTGGGTGGTTTCGAGAATGACTCTGTTGTACACGAATCTGATGTACGCGTGGGGATTGGCAGTCTTAGGAGCCTCGCGACCAAGCAGATGGAGCACCTACAGGGAGGGAAGAGGGTTAGGAGGGATGAATCACTCCCTCGCTCTCTCACCTTCGTGGCCAGTGCAGGATGCTCGCAGTCCTCGATGAACTCGCAGAGCTGGGCAAGACCTGCAAGGAGACAAGTAACTACCAAGATATCGACAGGGAATAATAATCACACGAATAATAATAAACTATGTGCACCAGCAAGTCTGGCATCGGGATTCTCCTCAACGATGGCAATGAGAGTGTCCACTATCTCCCTCTTGTACTCGAATCCACCGTCGTTCCTGAATTGAAGGATGAGACACTGAGTGGGGGGAGGGGGTGGAGTGGTACCTGAGCATATTGGCCAGGAAGGGTAGCATCACCGTGTGCTTGCGGGGATAACGAGCGATGAGTGCACGGATGGCCTCCACCACTACGATCTGCATCTCATCCATTCCCCTCCCTTTTCATTAGACTGCCTTACCTTGAATTCATCGGAGATCTCACTGACGAAGGAAGAGATCTGCTTCATCAGTCTCTCTACACTGCTCTCTGCTCCAGTCTTGAGTAGAGTGGTGATGGCCAGAGTGGCGATCGATCTGATCCATCCACTACACTCCAATCGAATGGGAATGAGTACCTGTTCGAGTCGGTGATCAGCTTCTCCAAATCCACGTTGCACGAGGTTACTGCCTGCGGGTGCTTCACCGACACCTGAGTAACAACCACCCTCGCACTCTTTCTACTTCCACCCACTATTTAAGAGATAGAAGGGAAAATTGAATGCATTAGAAATATCAAGAAAATAGAAGGAAGATGCTAGCCTTGTTGAGTGTTCTAACAGCGGCGAATCTGAGTGCTGGTTTGGGGGAGGAGCAGAAGAGTTGGAGGACGGAGATGGCAGGAGCCAACTCGGAGGGGGAAGTGTTGGGGAGGGAGACGATGGCAGAGGCTGCCTCGTACACTACCTGCAGAGAGGGAGTGAGGAGGGGGAGGAGGGGAGGGACTGACCATCTCACTCTTGTGTCTCAAGCATGAATCGATGAACTGGAAGAAGGCACTGTCTGCCCTGCAATACCATCCCATTGTCAAGGGAAATACCAAGGAAATCCGACAGAAGTATAAGTGTACATACTGGTCGTCCTCCTCGATCAGCTGCTTGGCGATTCGAATGAGATAGCAGAGGGCGAAGGGAGATCTGCAAGAGTTGTGGTTATCGGAGGGGTGAGGAAGGGTGTATTCACCTCATTCCTCCCTTGGCGAACTTCTGCACCAATTTGTTCACTGCCAGACGATCGCTGGACCTGCAATCAACTCAATGATACTGAGTGTCCCTCGAGTTGGGATTGTGCATCTTCCCTCCCTCTCCCCTCACCTGATCTGGTAGAGAAGTGCGAGTGCATGCAGCTGCACCATGTGTCCATCAGCAGAGGCTGCCTCCTGCACTTCATTCGCCCAGCGACGAACCACCTAAGCAATGAGAACACTACTACGGATCCACCAACAAAACTAATGCGTCTTCATTAAAAAGTATCAAACTGAAAAGATAAGAAGAAGGACTGACATCTCCAGCCTTCTTCATGAGATGGATGGAAGACACGAGGGCGGCGGATGAAACAGCAGGGTTTCGATCCACGATCGCCTGCAATCAAGAGGGTGGGGGAGGGGGATGAGAGGTGTCCACAGTGCCGCACTAGTGGGGTGAGGCGCATGACGTGGCTTGGACAAGTATGGAGATGAATGAGTACCTGTTTCATGTATCTTTCGATAGTCTGAAGCATGGCAGCATCAGTGATGAGACAGAGGGCGCGTATGGCAGGGGCACGATATGCATCCTCCTTCCCTGTCATGTCCTTCGTCAGCGATGAAGTCACGATGATCACGTCGTCCGAGATCGTCGAGAGAACCTAAATAGTACTAGTAATAACAAGAAACAACATAAGTATTTTTTTTTAATTGATCAGTTTTACATACCTTGACTGCCAAATAGACGAGTCTACGGAGGGTAGCATCCTTGCTCTGCCACAGCTTAGTCACCCCGAAGAAGGCCTCTGTAGCCTCCGTGCGACCAATGTTGTCACCCTGAAGAAATACATAATCCGAGACCATTTAATCTCATCTAAAATGAACTTAACAATGTAACGTCATCCGACAGCTAACAGTCAGTAGCTAGTAGAATTTTTTAGAGACGCAGCCAAATTGCATGATTTGGAATCACATTGAAGCAACTATCTGCTGATTTTCATGATGCCTGACTTTTTTTTTACAAATCAAATACTCCACCTGGATGCAGGCTCAAGTGTAAAAAAATGAAAAACGATTGTTACCTGCTGGACAAGATGAAACAGCTTGGTAAGGATGATGGAGCACTTTCGGGCATTGATTGGAGTCTCGTTGAAAGCTCGGCACTAAAAAAAGTTTAAAATAATACAAACAATCTTAATTCTTACCTCCTGGAGAACAGCAGTGACGTCCAGCTTAGCATATGGGTTTCCCCCAGACTCTTCATCCTTCTTTTCACGCTTCATATCTGATATAGAATCCATCGCAACTTTGACAATGATCCGACAAATGCACTACGTGGATAGGAATAGAGAAACAGAGAGGAAAGGGGCGGCGACTAGAACAGGTTCCATGTGGATGCTCAACTTTAGCTTAGAATTAAGCGCGTATCTAAATAATTCTAACAAGTAGACATGGACTATAAAAGACGCAGAATGAGGTCGCATGCAAAGCTTGTACTGAAGAAAATACAACGAGAACAAGTCAATAAACGGTTAAAACGACCATGAGATCCACGTGTAAATTCACTGGTCGTCACTAAACACAGTGAATTTGTTTATCGCAATCTGATGTATTTTCATTCCCATATTTTCAGTCAACGTTTTCGTTGGTTCTGAAAGCTCATCAAAAACACGATATTTCTAAAAACACAATGTGAACATGGTGATGTAATAAGACATCTTGAGAATTTTTTTGGGCCTTACTGTTTTTTGTTGAAAATATGTGATACGGCACCAAAAATCCTTTCTAAATGAACCGGTTCGAACCACAAGCTACACACAGCGTAAAGTATCATAGTAAATATTTAAAAAAATATCATGATGACGGAAACGAGAAGAACCTATCATGCTACTTTATTATTCCATCTCCGCCTACAGTATCCTTCCATCACCATCCACACTCGTCGTATCCCCTGTTGAATTCCTGATAAAGATTTGGCGATGATTACATAACCAAATGCACTTTAATTCCATTCTACGTTCCGCTGTTGTGATGTGGAGGGATTAACAATTATAGAAATACCTCGAGTTACAAGAAGAAAAACACCTGCGGATTGTCTCGAGAGACCCCCCTTCAATTCATTCCTCTATTATGTCTTCCCAAGCCCCGGTTGTTTCTCGATCGGGAGGTGGGAGTATCTCCCGATCGAAACCATTCAGTGCCACTTCATCTACTCACATTACATTCACTCCTGAAACTGTGAGTCCAATCTGTCTCTCTAAGTATTCCGTCATTCTTCATTCCAGTTGCTATTCGCTGCTGCTAACTACAGACAATCGAAAGACGTGGAAGTGCACAACAATGGCCAGTCGACAATCATGTTCAAGGTATATCAACCATCTCCAATCGAGAGATACCGTATTCTCAGATGAAATCAACCTCCGCCGAATACTACCGTATTCGACCCGTCTACTTCCTATTGAAACCGAAAGGAAGAGAGACGATCAAAGTGACCTTCAAGGGTCTTCCGTCAGATGTGGCACTGTGTCAAAGGGTAAGTCAAGGAAGAAAAGGAAGGGGAAATGATTTATCTCCCTCAGGATCGATTGACTGCAGTAATGGCATTCACAATGTCTAATTCGAAAGATGTCAAGGCGTTGTGGGAGAAACACCGTAAGATTGCGGTGAGAGGTGTACTAGGGATGTCTAAACGGAATACGGCGACTCCGTTTTCCTCATTTCCCACTCACTCCATTCCGTTATCGGCCGATCTGCCTCATTTCGTATGCGGAATGAGGTGTCAAAACGGCGACTCCGTTTTGCCATTCCTCCGTTTTCGCGCGCGGCGAGCGGTCTATTGTTCTCTCCATAATTTAAAATCAAAATTGATTACGGCAACTCCGTTTTGACACGGCGCGCCGTCAAGAAATGACGCCGATTACGGCAACTCCGTTTTTGAGAAATGATAGGGAAATCAAAACGTCAAACCTGTTTCAATTCCGTATAGATAGAGACCACAAGACGTTCTGTCAAAATCTTCACATGAGGCAATTTGTGTGCCTAATGTAACCCTAATGGTCTGAATAAGGCAACGCTTTTTGATTTAGGGCGATATCTTAACTTTGATCCGAATTATAATCCAAAAACCTCAATCTCACTCTCAACGGGAGAATGCTCGAAATCGGGATCGTGGAAAAACGCAAAAGGCGGTAAGAAAATAGACAACTCCTTATCACAAACCAACACCAACTCGCTTGGTGTGGTGGTGGAGATCTAGGTCTTGTGCCCGTAACTCCCTAGTTCGAGTCCCATTCGTTGTAAGTGGTTTGCATTTTTTTGCAATTTTTTGTCGAAATTTTCTAAACTTTCCGACAGTTCAGCAAAACATCCTCCTTTTTTCCAATTTTGTACGATTTATCTTACTTATGGGAACTACAAAATACGATTGGAGCAGCTATACACGAGCAAAATTACCCATTTTACCCCTATTCCTGATCTTAATTAGCGTATGCTGACCTAAGTAGAGTAGCCCGATCAGGCTGCTCCAGTCGTCATTTGTGAAGGATCCTAAGAGCTACCGAAATCTGTTTTACTCATTCGATTTGGCCAAGAACTCGAACTGTCGGAGCTCTTGCGGATTTTGAGCGAACTCGGTATTCCCGAAAGTGGGCGTGGCTTGTGGTCTCTACGTATAGACATCCCTAAGGTGTACGGTAGATGATGATCAATTGCTCACGTTTCATCTGCAGCATCAACCAAATACTTCGAGTAGGAAATATATAAAAATCGATTTCGAGGACGAACGACGAATGTCGGTCAGTGAATTGTGATCTTTGATCTCTAATTGATCTCTGATCTCTCTTAGATGGCTCGTGGAGTGACCTCATCCGCCCCCAAGACGAATATCTCTCTTCTGACGAGTGCCTATCCCAATCCTCCTGATGTGCCTCCCAGTCTACCACGACCATCCGGGAAGACAGCCAACAGTGGAGGAAGGGACGGATCAATCACCCATCCCAACTCAACCAAGAAGGAACAAGCTATCCGTCCCCCTGCAGTCCATCCCAATGATCTTCGTCCCGTGGCTCCGCCCCCTCCGGAGAGACTCGAACCATCCCTTCGCACTTCGATCCCTCTCCCTCCCTCTCGACGATTACCTCCTCCTCCTCCTCATGAAGAATCGAAGGAAGAGGAAGATGCTCCTCCTCCCCCAATCAACTCGAAGACTCTTCCATTCAAGACCCCTCTCTCTCGCAGACTCCCTCCACAGCTTCCTTCCGAAGAATCGCAGGAAGATGTAGATGAGGCCCCGCCCCATCCAGTGCACTCCAAGTCTAAGGTGTTGCCAGTGAAAGGTGTTCCTCCTCCAGTCTCTCCCGATCAGCGGAACCCATCAATGGAAGACGAGACAAGCAATGCTTCAGATGTGCCCTCTCTCCCTCAGATGGACGTCCCTTCGAGTACTACCAGTGGAAGGAATCCTGTCAATGATGAAGCCAAAGAAGCATCGTATACATTCTATATCCTGGAGAGGAAGGGAAGAGCAAAGAGGAGGAGAATGAGAATGATGAAGACTCCAAACAGTGAATGAACACCAGCAACAAATTCAGGCATTGTAATACCACCAAATTCAAATCGATTCACATGTTCTATTCGACTGCTATAGACAACAGATATAAATAAAAAAGTGTACATTGGAATTAATTAGCATTTTCGTAAATACTATTTGTATAATCGGACTGAGATCCAAAATCAGGTATTCATCTCTTCATTTCCCACACTCTCTCGACCGGTCGAGCAGCGAGATAGTGTGGGAAATGAAGAGATCGGCTTCAGCGCGGAGCGAATCGATGCAATTTAGGTTTGAATACCTGATTTTGGAACTCTAAATCGGACTCTACGCATAGATCAGTGCTGTGTCCCATTTCAACTACAGTATTCAATATTTTCAAACAATTCTGCATTTGTTTTTTTCCATAATTGTAATTTCATAGCTATATAAAAGAAACCATTTTACGAGGCATAAATTGTATGCTACACAGTAAAACTGCACGTAAAAAAGCTTTAAAAAAATTATTTGAAAAAACTGTTTCATGATAGATGATGTGTTTTATAATAATGCAGAATAGTCGATACGGTATTTCATCCTCCGGTTCCGGCATGCCGCGGCATTCTTTTTATTGATTTGTTTGCCTTTTGTTATGTTCGGCGTATTTGTATGTTGCCCTCCGATTGCAGGTAATATCGTGGTGCATGTATACGTGATTAGGATGTCAATGTTGTTCCAGTCCTTCAAGCGTTATCTGACCACATCTGTTTCTTCATTGTCCAGGTTTGTATGGATTTTTTCATGCACATGTATGCATATATGCATTTCAGAAAGACGGTTGTCTACTCAAACGGAATTGTAGCATCTTGGCATCCAGCCGAGCCTATTCCCTACGAGAACACTAAGCCGATCCCTGTTACTGATTCTGCCGAGGTTTTGATCTTCTATATTATATAGTCTTGTTAATATTCATCTAAGGTATGTATCCTACTTTTTTTAAAAACCTGTACATATTCTGCCTTGTAGACATCGGTTCTCGCAAGGGATATTTCAACTCTCCCTCGAGATCTGAGAAACGGTCCTACTAACTCTGATCTTAAAGAGATCTTCTACACGGATAAGAACGAGTGGTACACCAGGTCAGTTATCGCCAATTGTGATCTTGATTATTAATATTTGGCTGATTTGACCGTATTTTACCTATTTTTAACTATCAACAACATTGTTATTCAGAACTCGTGAAGATCGGCTTCGAGCTGTGGCGGGTCCTCGATCCAAGCGTTATTGATTATACATCTATTAGTTCTCAATTCCACTGTTAATTTAAATGTCTCGTCTATCGCTCATTAAATTGGGCACAATCTCATACTCAGAGGGATTAACCCAACAATCTAAATTCGCTGAAATAGTCAAGAAATCTCTCACTAATGGTCTTCCAAGGTTTGTTTTTAACAGTCGTTGATAATAACCAAAGTTACCATGTAAGGGCGGTATCCTGATGCCAAGGTTGCATGCGTTGCGTGCAACAAGTAAAACATCCTATATTCTTAATATGTCAGACACTTCCTTCTCCTTCTACAACACAACCCTGTATACACAGTTGGAATCCGATCTAATACTGTCTCAGAAGAAGAGGAGAGACGTCTAGTATATCTTGGTGCTGATTTTCATAGGTTGGAATAATTAATATCCAAATCTATTTCAACAATCTGTTTCACAGAACATCCCGCGGCGGTCTGATAACTTTCCACGGTCCAGGTCAACTCGTAGTCTATCCAATTTTAGCCCTCAAAGGATTGAGAGATTCAACTGGGAAGGTAATTTCCTTAGTTCCTCAATCCATTTAAAAAATGTTATAGTAGCTCAATCATGGTGATGTTTTCCGGGGAAAATGTATTTGAATCTAATTATTTTAGGTTTTGGGGGTGCGTCGATACGTGGAGCAGCTAGAAGAGTGTATAATACGCACAGCGAGTGAATCGGGAGTGAAAGGAGTAGATAGAGTGGACGGGTTGCCAGGTCAGTTTTGTCATTTCTCTTATACAGTACCTGACAAAAGTATGTCCCGAAAATATATATCTTCATAACTTTCTTCTGAGATGAGCTCGTACAGAATGTATTATTCGGGTAACTAGCGGGCAGTTTTTCTTCGCTTGCATTTTTGGAAATTGAATTGTAGTATTCATCGAATATTTATGGAACGTTACTTCATGTGGTGGAAATATATCCATTGTTGCTTTGAATCCGTACCTAAACTCGATGCATTTCTGGGGAAATCGATTTTTCGAGACCTCTATTTTCGCGAAAAAAATGAAAAACTTTTGTCTCCGATGAGCGTCAGCCTCTAAATTTATCAGGTAATGTACAATGGCTGAAAAAGATTGGGCACAATTCAGAAGTTCGAAAAAAAAAATTAATTTCGATTCAAAAATTTTTCCCAGATTCAAAAATCATAGGAGAATGAAAAAGTTCGTATTTAATCGATCATTTGAATGTTTTCATCAAATTATGGAATTACAGTAGTAGTACATCTCTTATCCGATCCGCCTGTCTGCAATACATTTTTTCTCTTCTCTTCTTCAATTGTTTTCTATTGTTGTTCCATATTCTGCCTTGGGGAGACGGAGAGAAACCAATCCGCTGAGATTGATAGAGGGAAGAAATGGTCTATCTGCAAAGAAACGAGACAAGGCGGCAGTACTGAATTCTCTATGCATAGCTAATATTTGCCATGTTGTATAATATAAAGGGTGATAAGAGTATAGCCTAACTGTGATGAGAGTGATGATTGTTTCAGGAGTGTGGGTGGGAGGACGTCGTAAGCTGGCCTCACTGGGAGTCTCAGTGCAGCACGGAGTGACGGGGCATGGGCTGGCACTCAACTGTGATGTGGATCTGGCCTGGTTTGATAAGGTTCGTTCGTCGAGAAATCGAGCATAGAATGAGAAGAGAAATCTAGTCGTTGGAATGAAAATGCTTCACTATTCCGGAAGCGTTTTGTCATGCATGGACAGATGGGAGAAGGAGAGAAAAACTGACGAGTTTAGAAGAAAATTTTTATATCGTATCAATTGATATAATCACCCAGAATATGAGTCGAAAACAGTATGATTCATTGTGTTTTCGGATAAGATTTCCATTCTTATGATCTATATAAAATGAATCGATGAGTGCGGATAATAAATATTGTAGGGATTAGGAGGTTTTTATTGTGTTATTGCATATTCTTATAAACATTTTAGATCGTTGCTTGTGGTATCTCGGGCGTGGAAATGACTTCGCTCCTTCGAGAGACTTTCCCTTCCACTCATTCTGTTGACTGTAGTGTAGCTACCGTAATCCCCCGTATCGTAGACGCCTTTTCCCAATCATTTCATCTAGAGGCTAATAGAGTTACTGTAGACGAAGATCCCTCTGCCTATGAGATTGTGACCCCCAATAGCAGTAGAATAGGATAGATGTTTTTGTTGATCCCTCTTCTTGTTATCCAAATCCCTTGTTGTGTTCTTCCAGATAAAGACGACGTTTCTTTGTGTCTATTCTCGGTTGTCCCATCCACCAACCCTTTCCTTCCTTTCTTCCGTCTCATTTCGGTTGTGAATGGTGCACAACACATCTCCCCCCCCCCCCCCCCCCCCCCCCCCCCCCCCCCCCCACTATGAGTTATGTAGGGTGTCGAAACGAAAACTTGTCCCCACTTCATAGAGGGGAGCGTGTCAGAGGGAACTGTTTAGTGGGGAGGTGAAGGGAGAGCATCCTTCTGAAGGGGGGGGGGGGGAGTCTTCCCTCGTGTCTTCGTCACTTCTCGTATTGAGAATGAGCTGCCGTCGGTGAACACAACCATCGATTTTACTATTACAACTCGTGGAGTCGAGTTGGGGAGAGAGTTGTTTTTCGCCCCCCCCCCCCCTTCGTCCGTTCTCAATTGCCCCTCTCCTACCTCGTACTTTGTTTATTGACGAGAAAGATACGATACGACATATTGGGTAACTCGTAACTTTTGGTAGAACTCGTGAAAGTGTGATAGTTCTTATTGCACTAATCAATTTATACACGAATATAATACATAATTCATAAAGAACATCATGGAATAGATAGAGGTAGCTAGATGCGTGGTTGTGTACAGGAAAGAAGTGATTTGTTGCTGAGGAGGATGATGGTCAATCCTCGATCGATAGTCGATTGATCTACCGCAGGAGGTACACCACGGGGAGAACTGCGGCTGCGATGAAGCACGTAGAGGTCGTCGACGACTGAGATGCGATCAGCTTCACGATGTCGTTGAGACCTCCAGTCTGCAATCGATATATGAGAGGGTACAGTAGACGAGATACCTTACCTCGAACATGGACTTGGCCATATCCATCCACTTGCCCTTGTTCTGGTTGAACTGAGCCTCTCCGCCAGACTTGACCTGAACAATAAATAGAGATTATGGGAAGAGTGTTAATCTGTCATAGATTTGCAGATGATCTCCCGAGTATTCACATCATAATCATCACTACGATTAACCAGAAGCTGAGGGAGAGAGTATAGGGGGGGGGGGGGGAGAAGAGAAAAGGGCTATTCAGCAATCCCCGCTAAACCACCGGAAGGTGGGGGGAGAAAATTGGAGAGAAAGAAAGGAGAAGAAGAAGAACTTACGGAGTTGGAGAACGAGGTCACAGTCTGCAGGAATCCATCGACCTGCAGAGATCGAAGATCAGAGGGAGAAGTGGGAGAGGATAGGAAGGGAGGGATACTGTACCTGTCGAAGAGTCTTCCTCTGAGAATCACTGGCGATCGCTTCCAGAATAGGCATCTGCACGAATTGATCGATAATCGATCTATCGTATTGTATAAGGTACCTTCTGCTTGATTCCCTTCAGGAGATCCATCACACGGCCAACATTCCCTTCGAGATCCTCAACAGTACCTCATGGTTTCAGTAGACACCGTATTCCCCAATAACATAAATCCGAGAACGAGAGGGTTCTCTTCACTCAAAACAAATCTTGCAGACAGGCGAAAACAGAATTTGTCTCTCGAAAATAAGTCGTTTGTCGATAGGTGATCCCATCCAGACAGGGTACAGTACCTTCTGAGTTCCAGAGACGAGGGACTGAACTCCCTTGAAGGAATCTCCGAAGAAGTTGCCAATCCCATCACCCAGTCCACTCACATCATCAAAGAAACCTGTACATAGAGAAGAGTAGGAAAGGTCGTCTACCGGGTGTGCATCCCCCTACAGTACCAGCTGCACAACTTACCAGCTGAAGCAAGAGCGGGAACGATAAGGAGACAGAGGACGACTCTCATTGTGGTCGGAAGGGAGACTGGAGAAGAGCGGGAGGACGATAGAGAGAGAGAGAGAGAGAGAGAGAGAGAGAGAGAGAGAGAGAGAGAGAGAGACTCGTCTGATGGGGAGGAGTCTGAGAGGGCGGAGTGAAGGGAACGATGGCACTCTTGTTGATGGAGGAAGGGAGAGGAGACACGAGGAGATCGAAGAGACTGTTTTGGAAGAAGGAAGCAGAAGGGAGGAGACAGAGAGGGAAGGAGGGTGCTGTGAGTGAGAGAGGGAAGAGGAGGAAGGAGCCAAGGTCGACGAGGGTCAGCAAAGGAAGTGTTTTCATTCGAGATACAACAAGTACATTCGAATAGATCAAATACATTGGGCAGAAAACAATGAGTTGGAGATAAGTGAAGTGTGAAGCAAATGAAGGAGCACCCATTAGGAGAGTGGAGAGACAAGCGAGGACTCAAGTTATGATCACAGATTAAACTAGCGGAAGGAGGTCATCCTAAGAAGGAGAGATATCATGTATACTTAGAGTGAGGGGGGGGGGGGGGTTCACGCGGATGCTTCACTCAAGTTCTTCCACTGGGATATCATGAGGGGGACGAGACCCAATCCATCCTCTCCCGCTGTCTCTGAGAGAACGAGAGCCACCTGCAATCACAACGGCATCCGACTATGTACCAGATGAGCTGTTTACTACGAGGTAGATCATGTTAGTGTGCCTCTGCAGTCTGCAGTACCTGTCTAGGGGCGACCCTTCCATCCGAGTGTTTAAGAGGGTGATTCTGTACCACTCGCGTGTTCTCAGCCTCTGAAATATGGACTGGGTAAGGAGAGAAGATAGATGGACGAAACCTCTCTCTCTTCCAGTTTTAGATCCAACGAGAACGAAGATGACGGCCATCGGGGAGAATGAAGCATCCACTAGAGCATCCACCACTCTGAGAGGAGGGATAGAGGGGGGGGGGGGGGGGAGGGGGAGAGGTCTTACCTTGGAGAGAGGGAAGAACAGCCATCAGTGAAGATGACTTGCAAGTAGAATGCATTCATGTTCAAGCGAACACTCGCTTTCGCGAATCTGGCAAGAAAAATGCGTTTTGGAACAAAATGTATCGAAGAAGTAAAATGAGTGTTTTATCGAGACTCACTTGGAAGTGTGGTAGATCACATCTGCATATTGAGTGGGGCCGAAGGGTTGCAAGGCCAGAGATGCCCTTCTGAATTAGCACATTCAAGAAATTCTCCCTTTCCTTGATACCTATATGTCTCGATGACTCCTCTCAATCCGAGAACGTGCTCCGACGAGGCATCCTAAACATCTCATTCAACATCATTCGATAAAAGGGGTAATGAATACCAATTGGAAGCAGTTGTTCATTTCCAGCTTCGGCCCTACTTTCGCACCGAATCCAAGAAGAGAAACTCGCTGAGAATACTTTAGTTAGATGAATGCACGACAGAATGTTCCATGAATAGTATACATCATACCTGATCTCTCATATGGAGATGCACAAGGGAGAAATTGGAGATGATCGATTCGTGGTACGCATTGGCTGAAGAAGTGAGGATAATGACTGGATGAAGAGTCCCCCCTTACCAGAATGAGGATGAATGTAGTGGAGAGCCATAGGGTCGAGAGGACTCCCATTTGATGCCGTGAAGTCAATGGCAATCGATGGACGAAGATCACATCTGGAAGAGAGACCAATCTACAGCAATCCTCACTCAATTACCGTACCCCGATCTCATGACATCGAAGAAGGAGGGACCGGAATCTCGTTCGACAGACTTCAGCTCAAGAAGGAGTTTATCGGATCGTCGTGCTCCAGAAGCATCCATGAGCTGAGAAGATTGTATAAGGGAATGAGGGGGGAGGGGGATACCATGTATGTGTTGAGTGCACCTGCTCCCTTCATCAATTGAGTGATCGAAGTAACGAAGTATCCGATCAACGAATCTCCATGGTTCAAATTCTCGTTCATCACATGCACCTGCAATCATTCAATGATCCCCCTTCATGGAGAATACCGTATACCTGCAGACTCGCTGCACTTTCGAGAGGCTGGATGGGAATTCTGAAGGATGTCCATTTGGCTTCTTTCGATCGAATCACCTAAATGAATGATGAACAATGAGAAGAGAAGTTGTTGAACCTCGCTCTTGTAGAGGAGAAATGTTCGTTGCTCCGAGACGATTACAACTAGGAAATAAGCACCCAGGGCGAAGTTATTGTACGATTTGATATGCTCTCCGACGAATCGCAACCTAGAATGAGTGAATGTCAAATAGAAGATAAATGTTTCTCACCTGAGGTAATCATTGTTGGAGGATGGAATTCGAATTTGTACACTGAGCAAGAGACCAGTGGGGAATTGGAGATGATGCTCAAAGTATGAAATGATTATGTAAGAATTGAGCGAATAGTGATACCGGAACGGGTGAGCAGACGAGAGTAGCGAGTGGTTCCTCGACTATTCCTTCCGATCCACAAACTAGTAAACTCTCGTCCTTTATTCTCTCCCTACAATTAATTGCTGCAAGAGAATACTACTGTTGTCAACTAACGCTCGGAACTGCAATATCTGGGGATGGTCGAATCTGTAGGGTACTGTAGTCTTCTGTGAGAAAGAAGAAGACGGGAGATCGAATACTGTATCGCTCTGAGAGAGCTAAAAAGCATTTTTTTTAAATTTAAAATGATCAATATTGAGATGCTTACAGTATCAGTCAATATCATAAACTGAACATCTCGTTGTGTGTACTACATTTGCCGGTTATTTCACGAACTTCCTATTATAGGAAGCCATTTAATTACCCAATTAATGTTAGTTTGTAATGTTAATTAACCCTTAATATACTTTATATCTTACAAATGTATACTCACCTCTAGGAAGCCTGCCGAAGCATTGTCTTTCAAGTGAACGCTTATCCGAATTCCGTGTGACTCAGGAAGCGGTCGAAAGTTGCTGTAGTTCAATTTGACTAACTATCGAATAATTAAACTCACTAACCTGAATGATAGGCTGAGTTCCACTCCATACAGAGTCATATCGCGAGTAAATGACGCACCATGTGCTTGGAGTTGTGTGGAAGACGACGAGTGTGCGCTCATCTTTCTTTCTTTTCTTATTTCCCTCTCACTTCTTTACTCGATCGCGCTTTCTCAATCGTTTTATACCACTTGTAGTTGAAACGGGAGTGAGAATACAAGGTTGTCTAAGTCTCTTCTAAGCGTTGACTATAGCATCCGTTTCGCCCATTCTCCTTATGTTTGCCGCGTATGCGTCATCTTCGTTTCGCAACCTCTCAAGATTTATTGTGCTGATTGTATCATTTGAAGGATGTCTTCACGATGGTATCCTGGGAAGAAGATAATCACAAACGTCGGAAGGGTGAGTCATGAATTGCACTACTTGTTGAACCTCAGGCAGTACTTTTTTCCCCTATGCGTTTGTTCAGTACCTCTGAAGTAGAGATTCGATGTGCAAATGTAGAATGGTAATGAATCTAATTGTGATAATGATGATGCAGGAGGTTCTCCGTGGTTCTCGTCTTCTCTCAACATCTGCAGCTCCTTCCTTCTCTCCGAAGACGACAGTGACCACTCTTCCCAGTGGAATGAGAGTAGCAACCGAGAACACGAATATGCCCACGGCAACTGTGAATATCCACTGCATTTGATAGTGGAAAAACTCCTCCTTTTAGATTGGCGTCTTCATTGATGCAGGAAGTCGATACGAAAATGAGAAGAACAATGGGACGGCTCATTTCCTAGAACATATGGCGTTCAAGGTACGTTCTAATACAGGTGTGAAATATGAGTTGGGTTTGTGGGAATTGGGAAATTGCTCTTGAAATTCTACGGCACGTAGATACCAGGGATGTATCATAAGAACCCACAGATAATTCACAGTATAGTAATCTGATGGTATTCGTTTTTAGTTTATGACAAGGTGTTCCACCGATGCGTTGTAGCATACTGTATTCAATTCAATTAACGTAGTCCGAATGAGATGGAGAAAATGGGATTGCAGGGAACATCTCGTCGTACTCGATACGATCTGGAGTTGGAGGTGGAGAATATGGGAGCCCATCTGAATGCATACACTTCCAGAGAGCAGACTGTGTACTACGCCAAGTGCTTCGCCCACGACATTGAACGGTGTGAGTGAACAATACAAATATTCCTTTGCCAATGACGATAGTCATGTGATTCTCAGCTACGGATATTCTCTCGGACATTCTAATTCACTCACGACTACATAAAAAGGATGTGGAGGCAGAGAGATCAGTTATTCTGAGAGAAGCTGAGGAAGTCGCTCAGAATCTTCAGGTTTCACTGTTTATCCATTAGTGAGATTGTTCCGATCTGTGATCCATCCCGCGAACATAATGAAACTGTGCTGTAAAATTAAGTACAACCTGCATACTACTTGTTAAAATCTTCCCATGAGCGAATGTTTTAAATTTTGTTCTCTAGTTCTCTTGAGTTCCCGTCATGGAATTTGAAATGTAAATGCAATACTCAATTTCTTAATCTGTTGCAGGAGGTGGTATTCGATGAGTTGCATATGGCCGTATTTGATGGAACTCCCCTCTCGTACACCATTCTCGGACCTGAGAAGAATATTAAGTGAGACTTATTTATTCTCTTTCGATTGCACTTCCTGCAATCCAGTGGGGTGCACAGTCTACGGAAAACTTGAGGGTATTAGATGACCTAAACGTACAATTACATTATGACCAAATGAACTGATCGTTCACTAGTCTACCTAAAAATATATTTCTGTCCATTTCGTCCAAAAATCCATTTCTGGAATAGATTCCCCATTCTTGAAGATTTAAGCAACTTCTAACTATTCTAAAAAATTCCCATCCGCAAAGTGCATTATGAGTGACTATCTGAGAGAATTGAGCAATTCAACCTATAGGCCGTACAGTGAAAAATAAAGTGTTTATTTTAAGATGCCCCCAGGGGTAACTTTTCACGTAGAGTTCGAAAATCGATCTTAGAAAGCCGTATCTTTGACCCCTCATTTCGTGTATCGCACTGCACCTGGGTGGTCGGTTTTTGTATATTTTGAACGGCTCATCCAAACCCCATACATATATAGTAATTCTGAAAGGTCTCGACGAGATAAGCATTTTTACTATTGGGAGTGAAAGGCTAGCTCATCTTTGAAAAAAGTTGTTGCCGTTTGAAATCAAAAATTTGTCTAAAAATTACCGTCCTGAAAAATATTTTGGGGGCTATAGTTTTTTAATTAGGCGCATTAAAATCGCCATGGAAAAGTACCCCTAAGGCCAACTTTTCATAGAAAAAACCTTTCCCCATTGATGTTTCCTGGTTCTCGCAAAATGCCGTAGTGCAGATTTCCCGAACATTCAAATCAACAACGTTCAACAGAAAAATAAGTAACTCACTCTCATGCTGTGCCATTGATGTTTTTATCTTATTTTCAATATATTTTGCATATTTTGAAAAGCTAAAATCGTATCTAAGTGAACATCAGTTTGATTGACAGTGTTTCAATTTGATTTGACGCTGTTGTACACTTTGGCCTGTGTTTCGACAACGAAATCTCTACAACCAAAGGTCCTACAGTTAACAGATCTGAAATATAAAGTCTATCTGATAGTATAATTAATAATAATTTGTGTCGGAACCATTCCTATGCATTCCAAGTTTCTAGTGGTGCGTAATTTTATAATTTGTGTCGGAACCATTCCTATGCATTCCAAGTTTCTAGTGGTGCGTAATTTTTCCGTGTTTCTGCCACATCAATTCCACTCGAAGCGGGCTCAAACTTAATTTTTAAGAGCTCTAATGTGAAAAATCGGATTCTACGAGTGAAAATACACCCAGATAGTATGATTTCATATGTATCCATAATTTCGACATTTTCACCCCCTACTACCCTAAGGGCCAGAATGTGAAAAAAATATTTTTTCTTAAATTTTACTTTTGAACATTTTTTCTGGTACATTTTCACTCGTAGAATCCGAATTTTCACATTACAGCTCTTAAAAATTAAGTTTGAGCCATCTTCGAGTAGGAATTAATGAGGCAGAAACTCGGAATTCGTATATTACGCACCAACAGAAAGACGGAATGCATAGGAATGGTTACGACACAAATTATTATTAATTATACTATCAGATAGACTTTAGATTTCAGATCTGTTAACTGTAGGACCTTTGGTTGTAGAGATTTCGATGTCAAAACACACGCCAAAGTGTACAACAGCGTCAAATCAAATTGAAACACTGTCAGTCAACCTGATGTTCACTTAGATACGATTTTAGCTTTTCAAAATATGCAAAATATATTGAAAATAAGATAAAAACATCAAAGGCACAGTATGAGAGTGAGTTACTTGTTTTTCTGTTGAACGTTGTTGATTTGAATGATCGGGAAATCTGCACTACGGCATTTTGCGAGAACCAGGAAACATCAATGGGGAAAGGTTTTTTCTGTGAAAAGTTGGCCTTAGGGGTACTTTTTCATGGCGATTTTAATGCGCCTAATTAAAAAACTACAGCCCACAAAATATTTTTCAGGACGGTAATTTTTAGACAAATTTTTGATTTCAAACGGCCACAACTTTTTTCAAAGAAGAGCTAGCCTTTCACTCCCAACAGTAAAAATGCTTATCTCGTCGAGACCTTTCAGAATTACTATATATGTATGGGGTTTGGATGAGCCGTTTAAAATATACAAAAACCGACCACCCAGGTGCAGTGCGATACACGAAATGAGGGGTCAGAGATACGGCTTTCTAAGATCGATTTTCGAACTCTACGTGAAAAGTTACCCCTGGGGGCATCTTAAAATAAACACTATTTTTCACTGTACGGCCTATGCTCAGTTCTCTCAGATAGTCACTCTTATATTATCTTTATCAGCACTCGCCTCGTATGATACAATCATTTTCTAATTGTAGATCGATCACACGCGACGATTTGGCTGATTACATCAAGACTCATTACAAGGTTGGCTGATCATCACTCCACTTACATTTTTGCATTATTTATTTTTTCACTTATTATCACTTTTAGGGATAAGAGCAGTACGGGATAGGGGTTAATTTGAGGGCAATCGAATGGTGATCGCTGCCTCGGGAGGAGTGGATCACTCGCAAGTGGTCGAATTGGCATCCAAGTACTTCGGACAACCCCCTTCCAGCAGTGGAGAGGAGTATGTCATCAAGGGGAAGTATGTGCCTTGCGAGGTGAGGGAAGAGAAGGAGGAGTAAGAGACTCGTGAAGGACTATTAACTCACGCGATTGTTTCTTTTAGAAAATGTTGGTGGAGGAGAGAATGGAGCGAGTATCGGGGGCGATTTGTGTAGAAGGAGTCAGTTGGACACACGAGGACAATCTGGCCATGATGGTGACCAACACTGTAAGTTACATTCCATTCAACTCTTTATCCTTTAATAATACCTATTAGATGGAGGGAGTTGGGAAGAGGAGAGAATAGAAGGGTTGGTTGCAGATCCTGGGTGAATTCGATCGATCTCGTGGACTGGGACTGAATGCGCCCTCTGAGATGCAGTTGAAGGTGGCCAGCATCGAGGGAGTCTTCTCGTTCCAGTCATTCAACACCTGCTACAAGGCAAGTATATCGATCAAGTCATCAGCTGGTTCTCCCCTTCCATACTATTATTTACTCACTTCTCACTTCTAATCACCCTCTCATCCCTCCCTTCATTTGTTGACGTCAGTTGATGATTCCACGCTGTTCCATTTCACAAATAGGTGACTAAGATTAAACGATTGCCAGCTCCCCCCCCCCTCCCCCCTCCGTCTCCTTCTTCCTCCCGTAACATGAGATTGAGATGTAGATAGTAGCAGCATGGGACATCCACTGGGAGAGAGAGAGAGTACGTGAGTAGGGAGGGTGTGATAGGAGAAGAAGAACTGCACTCTCTCGACAGCTGTTTGATCACTCTCCTCCATTAAGATACTCTCTCTCCCTCTCTTGTTCCAGTGAAGTCTGAATCTATCGAATGAGAGAGGGTATCAGGGTAGGCTGGAGGGCGATTGAGTGATGAAGTGAGAAGAGGAGAAAGCAAGTGTCGTCGTTGAGACAACGAAGAGACAAGTGTTTTCATCTCTCACGATCTCTTGAGAATCGCATATTTATTCAATGAACATAATCCGATAATAACAGATCATCCTACTCATCTTTTCTTTGCAGGATACGGGTCTCAACGGGATCTACTACCAGACTGAGCCTAAAGCTCTGCGACCTCTCATGAATGCTGTTGTAGAAGGATGGAGATGGATGGCATACGGTAAGGGATACGGTGCCCGATTGGGTCATAATGAAGGTAGTTGTACTGCAGATGTAGACGCGGAGACAGTGGAGAAGGGGAAGAGATCTCTGCTTACCAATTTGATGTTGATGCTCGATGGATCGACTCCAGTCACTGAGGATATCGGAAGACAACTCATATTCTACGGAAGGAGAATACCCATGGAAGAGCTGAAGGCACGAGTGGAGGTCCGTTCAATCATACACAACCGACTACTCGGTGCTCTTTTTCACCATATTAAAATACTAGTATTCAATTTTTACTCCAGTCCAATTTCACTCTTCATGATCCTGGTTTATTCTCATTGTCTTTATTCTACAAACCTGATTTTTACCAAAAAAATAAATTACCAAAATAAAACAGAATTTTGAAAATACCATGCACGGCATACTAATACCGTAAATGTAAGTTCGATTTTAGGGTGTTATATTTGTTCAGACGTGGGAACCTTGATCGATCAGGGCTATTTCGATCTGAGGTACTGAAATATTAATCTTCAATCGGACACGTTTTTCAATTTTCACGTGCCTGTTGTCGAGACACCTAGAGCGTAGATTTACGAGTATTCCAAATGTCTTCCCCCATCCTCTCCCCCCCCCCCCCCCCCCTCCTTCCAATTGACTCCCCATGTGAACGATCCCATCACGTCTGAAACCCGTCACACGGATACTTTAAAAACAAATGAATGATCATTAAGGTAGTCAAAATATTGATTAATTGCAGGCTATTACCGTAGATTCGCTGCGGGAGGTGTGTCAGAAGAGACTGCTCAATTGCAAGCTGGCCACAATGATAGTCGGTGAGTGATTGTGTGATAGGGAATAAAGAAAAGGAGAGAAGGCACAGAATATTGAGAAGTGCAATGAGTGGATGGGGAGGGGATTTGATTGGAGCGACTAGTAAACAGACAAGAATCGGTTGCATCTGCCTCACTTTTGTCATGAAGTGAAAATTGAGTAGAGGTAGATGAGTGAAGTGTAAAGAGAGAGTGGGTGAAAGTGAGAGAGAGAGAGAAGGAAGAGGAGGACTGATGATCACTCTGTATCTCTAACCCGAGTCTCTTTCCCAGGTCCCGCTCTCAAAGATATTCCCTCCAATGAAGAAATCGAAGCCGCTCTTTCTCGTTGATAACCATTAAAGTTATCCATATTTTATAGTTGTATTACCTTATTATTTGTTGATTTTCATTTGATCGAGATTGATAAACGATGTAAAAAATTTCGCGTCTGAATTTATCAAATTGATCATGATGGAGTATATTGTTTGTCTGTAAAAGTTGACCTCGGATGTTCTTCCGTTGTCGAGTCGCGGGAAGAGAAGAGCCATCATTGTTTCAGTCCTCTTCGACCCTTCTACTCGAGATGCCGATCCTTTTGAGGGGTCACAATCTCGGAGGCAACGCTTCCCCCACAAGGTCTACTTTGACTTCACTTTAAGTAATGCTGTTGGTGCACATTTCGAAGTCTTTCAAGATTGATTCGAACTTGGGATTCTCACTTCTATTCACGTTTCCTCTCACTGAATATTGTAGTTGATTCCAACTTGGGAGTTGGGATGAAATACATACAGTACTCAGTGAGAGACTAGAGAGCATGTAAAATGAAGAGGCGACATCCTGGAATCGAAGCTTTAAGACAACTCTAAAATAGTAGACATATAAAAATTTCTGCTATTCCTAGGATATTTATTTTCCAGCATTTTAAAATTATTATTTATATTGCATAGAGTAGTGCAGTGCTGTATCGATTGAAAGGCGTAATCCCTGACCTATGGCCTTCACAGAAGACCAGCAGGCGACCATCTACGAACTGCCCATGCAGGAGCTGCCAGTGTACAACCATCCAGGAGACAGTCCATTGTAATTGATCCCCTTCTCATTGGCCCCTTTGGATGACTACCTCGGAAGGGTTGTACCCTCTCTTCCTTCCAGTTGACTCTTCCCTCTCGGGGATCTCAGGACGATGCATTGGCAGATGATGAAGTAGGCAGTGGAAACGGGGTTGCAGTTCAGCCACTGCAGCAATCCCAACCCACTTGGAGGCGAGTTAAAGAGCACCATCTTGATGGGTTACATGCATCTTCCCTCTTCAACTTATCACTGCAGTGAGAAATTGGGATCGTTGTACAAGCGATTGCAATTGAATCATCTGATTCCTCTCTTGGTCATTCTCATCTACATGTTCATTGGCGCCGTTCTCTTCCTCTGGTTGGAAGGAGGCGATGGTAGGTCACTCTTCCTCTCTCTGCCAGTCTAAAGAGATGAGGGGATTGCAGATGCAGACGCAGATTTGAAGAATCATCCTCATGCAGACGAGAGAAAGATATTATTAAAGAGGTGTGGCTTCATTCTCATCAGCTGAACTCCCCCCTCCCCCCCCTCCCCCCTCACTCCAATCGATCACTTCCTTGCATCAGTCATCTCCCGTCTGTTTTTGAAAGGAGTGACTGGGTGTAGAATGAGAGGGAGGGAGTCACTCATCCCAGTCAGGGGAAGGGGAGAGAAGGGAGAGACCCCCTGAGCACCTTTCCCATCCCGCCATTTCAACACATGTTTTCTACCCAAGTCGATCGAGTTAAGAGAGAAAGAAGAGAATAGAAGAGGAGAGGGCTGGAGACGAAGAAAGAGGGAGAGAGAGGGCGTCCCGCGTGGGAGTTATCACAACAAAATATGAGAATAAGCATAACCCATTCAGAAATGATAATTTTAAAAATAACACTCAATTTTCATTTTACTAGCTTAAAATGGATAGGAATGAATACTGAGTTGTAGTGAATGCACTTGGATCTAATCACTTCTCGGTCCCTCTCATCTCTTCTTAGATTGGAGGAGATCGTGGAGGATCGATCGGCCCGTCGAAGATCTGCGAGGAGGAAGTACTTGAGTGATGCCCTCGACCACTACGAGAAGGAAACTGGACTACTGCCACTCAATGTAATCACACTCTGCTATCCCAGATACACTATATTATTCCACTACAGTATTATAGAAAATCTGACCCTAATTCAAAATGTCTTCTAGTGGTCGCAATAAGTTGAAAGGTCGAAGGGGAGGAATTGCAGTCGGATCAGAAATGGTCTCTCGCCTCTTCCATGTATTTCGCAGGCACTCTCTTCACTACAATTGGTAACTTCCATTTATCTACAGTATAAGGCAGTCATCAGATAATTCACTATGATTCCCTTTGCACTGATAGTCCATCTTCGACCCTTCCCCTTCAGGCTACGGAGACATGGCATGCGAGACTACGGCGGGACGGATATTCACAGTCATCTACTCCTGTGTCGGAATCCCCATCATGCTCATCACTCTCAATGACCTGGGTGAGTTCCCTTCCTCGTTGAGTCATATGCTCACATGAAATACTTAAAGGCTTCATTTGTTCCATATTGATAGAAAAATACAAAGGTGAACAAGAAATATTAATACATCAGCCGGATTTGGTAGTTAATCAAATGGATGAGTAACAATGAGATTCGCAGTAAATATCCAAGAGTGGCAAAGTGTTCATGAGATTTGTATTAAAGTAAATGTAGGTCATGATTTGAGAGTCAATTTGGCACCAGTCTTGGGTAGTGTAATAATCGGAGTAATTCGAATGCAATTAATAATGTGAGTTATTTCAAGACACGTTTGAGTCCAAAAGTATGCTATATGAGGAATATGAACTTGCGTTTCAGAATTGTCATTGTGGTGTTTTAGTGTTGTCAGCCATCTAATCGATAGTGATTATTTCCTGCTTGATCTCAGTCTTCACAACCACTTCCTTCCTCAGTCTGCTTAGTTCCTCCGATGGACGCGCTTTCTTCACTTTCAGTCCAGTCTCAAATGTTTATCCACATTATTTATTTAGCAAGATATATAATATCTAGCTAGGTAATTTGACAATGTATCATAATTGAAATGGGACTCACATCATATCTGTCTTCTCTCTCCTCGCTTTCTCTCTCCTTCTTCACTGCGATTCGCGCCATTCGAGATCCCTAAAAAGGATTCTATTCTTTCAACATTTGGATGATCTTCATTTTTTTTCTCGATTATACATTGAAATGTGATTTTCCGAAAACAGAAATGAAGTTCCAAAAAAAGACAAACTGAAGTTCGCACGTCTACTTCCACTCCCATCTCCTTCTTTATCTCTTCTGCATTCTCATTCTTGATTATCCGCTTGCGAGTCTAGAAAATTGAATTGAGGAGATCAGATGTGAACACCATCAACTGATCGAATCCCTAGGAAATTATATTTAACAACACACGAATAAGTTGCTCTCATTTCTCCGAGATAGTTCCTCCGGATCTTCTTTCAGCTCCTGATTCGTTGGAATTGAACGACTGGGCATCTGAGATTTCGCACTCCTCGAAACTCTACTTATTTGAATTTGTGAATACCTATCAACGTAAAGTGTTCCTTCTGTGAGTCAGTAAATTTAGCTAGATTCTTTCGATCCCGCCTTCTCTCGCCCTCATTCTCTTCCAAAGGAAAGAGAGGGAGGGGAGGGGGCAAGCTGACGTGTACTAGTGCTTTTCCTATGGCCTACCTTGATACTCGGGGAATATAAGTCGGAAGAGGATGAATCAGTCGAGAGAACGGAGTAAGAACGAGAATGGGAATCCACTGAACGTCTACTCCCGGCTCCCTGTTTAGGGCGATTCTGCAATGATCAAATTAAGTGGGTTGATAGTCAGATCTTCCCATGCATACATAGAGCACTATTGTCCCATTGTTTTTTAAAAAAATAGGTGAATTAAAGATGAGTAAAAAATAAAATACCGAGACTGGAACGGAGGGAAGATCGGCGTGTTTCATCACTGCTGGCTTAGAGGGATCGTGAGGCATATGTGGAATTCTCGGAGAACGAATATCCGCGTATGGATCATAGTTTCTGTCTGGAATAGAACATTTATATTAATTATATTAAGAACTTTATAAATAGATACAATTGAAGCGAGAAAGTACAGACAAATGCTGCTTAAACATACTCGGTTTGATGTGAGAGCGGACGATTTTCGGATCAGCTCGCGCATACTCATCATCAGAAATGGAATCTAGGGATTCGGAGGGGCGAGCACGGGAGAATGACATTCGTTGTTTCGTCACTTTCGAAACTGTCCCCCGAGTGGCTGAGCATCCACTGCTCCACTCTGGGCCAGAGAAGGTCTACAAATCACCATTTTACATCGAAAAATAAATGATACAAAGAGAGAGATAGAAAGAGAGTAACGAACTGTCGAGGATTTCCTCTTATGTATGGCCGATAGACTTTATTGGGCCCCTTCGCGGATTTCTTGGACATGCTGAACACACAACAATATCTGAAAACATAGATTATGCATCATATTTCACAAATATGGGCATGTACGAACAAAATATCCCGTAGGAAAATGAAGAGAAAGAGACGGGTGAGTTACGAAACGAGGAGGGAAAGAGAGGGAGAAGATAGTCGAAGCAACTCATCAAGGATATAGTTGAGGGAAGCGACAAATATTCAACACATTGTTAGGTTGTGGTGGACTTATAGGTTCAGGTACTATAGAACAAAATTAAAAGCATACTAAAGTGAATTAAGAAAACGAATAGGGGCAAAAATAGGAGAAATAATACGAATCCCTTCAACGAAAATTCTTAATTCAATCGATAGCGGAAGGACCATACAGTACGCCAAACTATTTCGAATTGGAAAACGCTTTTTTTATGTATTAATTCATGCAGTGTAATTATTATCATATGCAATTATTTTCAAATTAAATTCTAACTGGATGGAAAGACAAATAAGCGAAATTCTTTGACGAAGTGATAACAGCTCCTTTCTGTCTGAAGTATTGAGAAACGTTATTTCAATTTTATGTTCCTGGTGAGACCCATAAATGATCCACGGAGAATGCTTTTGTGTGCAAACATAGAGTCGCGTGCAGGGAGGGTGAAGGACGAAATGTGCACGGGAAATCGCTCTTATCTAATCATCTCAATCACTGACGATCAACTAATGAATGAGAGTAAATTGATCACGTGATAGAGGAGAGAGAGAAGAGAGACACGAGGATGTAATGGAAGTTGGTAGAAGGGAGGAAGGGAGAGAATGAAAGGAAGGTTTGGAGGGGAGACGCACCAGAGAGAGAGAGAGAGAGGGGGGGGGGAGGGAGGGGGAACACAAGGCGTAAACAATGCGCTTGACCAGACGATAGGATGGATTGGCAGTTTGAGAACGAGTCAGTCACCTTGATGGGAAAGAAGATAAGCTTGTCCATATCACACCGCAGTATCGCCTAAGAGAAGGAAAATACTTTTTGCGCGAGATATTTATCGCTGTCCCTGTCCCAATCCTGATCAACTTATCTGTCGTCACATCTCGCACCTAGACAGAAAAAATGACTATTTATGGATTTAATGGTCAGAAATGTGATAAGTACGTGCATATCTATCTGAGGGGGGATGGTAGTGAAGTGTCCTTCTTCGCAGGGAAGTTCCTCTACGCGCACATCAACTCGATAGTGAAGGGATTGACTACCGTACTCGGATCGATCGCCCTCCTCAAGAGATTCTTCCGATGTCTGAACAAAGAAGTGAAGGAGGATGAAATGGCAGTGAGTCTCTCCTCTCTCTCCCCCCCCCCCCCCGCGACGATCGAAATATCCTTGAAAATGAGTATAGACGAATTGTTGTAGCATCTCCGACTGTTGCAGATGCAAGACGTTGAAGCGCAGATGGATGTAGACTCCGCCAAGTCGGAATTGGGTAGGAGAGGGAGAGAGAGGGGGGGGGGAGGGAAGGAGAACCCCTTGCAGGATCACTCCCTTCAGTGGATGAATTGGAAGAGGGGAAGGCTCCTCGAATGGGGGTGATCACTGCCCTCTCTATCACGGTAGGTCACTCCCCCTCCCCCCTCTCACTCCATCACAGGTGGGATGGATATTCCTCTGTGCTGCTCTCTTCGGGATCTGGGAGGAATGGAGCTACGGAGAGAGTTGCTACTTCATGTTCATTAGGTAGAGAGAGAGTGATGATAACTAGTGAATCCCTTCCATTGCAGTCTCTCGACCATCGGATTGGGAGATGTGGCAGTGGCGAGGAAAGAGTGAGTGGAGAGGAGAGGGGGAGAGTGATCATCCCTCTCAGTCTCATGGTTCTCTGCTTCATCTTCGTCATCGTCGGTCTCTCTCTCGTATCCATGTCCATCTCTGTCGTGCAACAGGTCTTCCCCCCCTCCCCCTTCCCCCCCACCCTTTCCCCCTTCCCCCCCCCCTCCCCCTTCCCCCCCCCCTTCCCCCTTCCCCCCCTCCCCCTTCCCCCTCCTCTCTGAAGAGAATGATTGCAGGCCATCGAGGATCTCTACATCAATCTGATCATGAAATTGCTGCGTGAATATCAGGAGAACCTAGCTCAAGGTGAGGGAGAGGGAAGACCCTCTCCATTCTTCCCTTGAGGTGGTGATGCAACGGGAGCATCCGTTGGCATGATGAGGATGTGGGGAAGCAATCGAGCTGCCAAATTCCTCATGCCTCTCCTCAGGTGAGGAATGATCTACTCCGAGAGAGATTACCGACCCATTACAGCAAGGAGAAGAAGAGATACGCAATGGAGAAAGTGGAACACGAAGCTAAACAAGTTAGAAGCCTCTCTCTAATCTCACTTCGATTCATTCCAAATGATATCCCGTTTCCCGCAATCACTCTCTGAATATAGTTTATCTATCTGTTGCGAATTGTGTGCCTAATCAATATCTGATCTCAGGCTGGTCTGGATATTCCTCCCATTCTCACTGATCTCGATGAGAAGACTGGACTCCCCAAGATTCTCAACATCAAGGTTCCCTCCAATTCCTATTTTTCTTTTCTTCTCTTAAATTTCGAATTAATAATTGCAGGAGGAGGTTCGCGATTCAATGGTTGATTGTGTGTCTTTCGCTTACTAGATTTCATCTGCTTCACTCCATTTCCTCTTATCGCTTCTCCCTTTCCAATTAGTATTCGCACCCTAAGTATCCGTCTCTAGCATAGATGAAGTGATGGCGGATCTCTCACCTAGTTAATCTTCTGATCCTGCTCGAGAGTCTCTCCTTTCCCTCCACCTCTCAAATGGTCCATTGAGGAGGAGAAGTTGACAGAAGACGGCCCTCCTGCCATCCCCATTGAATTGGAGAGAATGCTGATGAAGCAGCAGTTGAAGGTGGGAAGGGGGAGGGAGAGGGGGAGGGGGGGAGGGGGAGGAGGGGGAATGAATCAATTGAGGAGGAAGAGGCAGCTCTGGCGATCTCGATCCCTCAAGTGATCACTCACAACTCAGCCACTCAGACGGAGACAACTCTCACGTTCGTTCTCTCGATTTCACTGAGTGGAAGGGGCAATTCAGAATGGATGAATCGGAACAGACTCTGGAGAAGGAGATGGAGGAGAGTGGAATACAGACTGAGGAGAGACTCGCTGAGGTATCCCCTGCCAAGGAGAAATTGCATGCCTCTTCCTTCCTTCCTCGAGTTTCGTCGCAAAGAGTAGTGGATAGAGTAGCGATGCTTCTTCTTCGTTTCAGCACGAGGAGAGAGATACTCAGACGGAGTTCGTCACTCACGAGGAGAATGGATTCCAGACTGATCGAGTGACGACTAATGATGCTGCTATGAACACTGCCAGTGTCACCAGTAGTGTATGTAGAAGAGTGCACGATAGACCCCCCCCCCTCCCCCTCCCGCACACTCTCATTCCAGGAACACCAGCAACAGACCGATGAAGTGCAGACTGCTGATGAAGAGGTCGCTACTCCCCATCCTCTCCCCCTTCCCCCATCCCCCCATTCCCCTCTCTTCAGGTGCAATCGTACCTCGTGGAGCATCTGGATGCGGAGACTGAAATGGAAGCAGTGGAGACGAAGAACTGCAGACTGCAGACTATGAACACTGTCGTCGTCGAGATCTCCATGCAATCGGAGGATCTGGGGGTGAGAGAGGGGGGAGGGGGAGGGGGGAAGGGGGAGAGACGTCCCTCCATTGCAGTATGAGGAGGAGAGGAAGTCTCCCTCTAAGATGGCTTCAGCGAAGAGGAGATTGAAGAAGGCATTCGGGAAGAGACAAGAGATCAAGAGGAGGACATCCGAAGGAGATCTCCTTGCCAAGGTCGAGAGGAGAGGGTCGAGGGTGCATGTTGTGAGACTTTCTAGCGGAGACATACGCTTCTATTTATATTATATTTATATTTACATTTCTGAGTGATATCGAGTCGTTAGAGATGTCTAGAATGAATAACTATAATGGTGTGGTCGATACTCAGTCGACAGATTCAGGATGAACAGGGAGAATCAATTAATGGATCAGATGGAGGAATAATCGAGGAGGAAGATATGATGGATGAGAATGGAGTAGGTTGAGAGGAAGGACTCGGTCGTGGATACTCAGTTGGATGGACCTCCTCTCCCTTTTCAGTTGATTCCCACTGCTACTTACACCTTCGTATCCACTCACCAGAATAAGAAGCAGCATGGAGTGAGAGTAGACCCTTCTCTGTTGTCTAACACTGGGATTGCACCATTGAGGGAAGAGAAGGAGAGAGGAATTGCAGGAAGAAGACGAGGAGGAGGATGGATCTGTCGAGAGTCTTCATTGGGATCCCGTCGATGGTCAGTCCCCCCCCCTTCCCCCCTCCCTCTCCCTTCATCCACTCCCATTGCAGGAATGCACGCTGAGAAGCAGTTGCCAGTGAAGAAACTGACGGCGATGTTCGAGTCTCCGAAGATGATCGAGAGGAAGGTGAGAGAGGGGGAAGGGGGAAGGGAGGGACGGATGAGAAGGGATCGAATTGAGCACACTGATCCTCCTCGGAAGAGACGTGAGAGTCGACAAGAGGAAGAAAAGAAGAAGTGATCTAATGATCTAATTGAATCTCTCGCCTGCTCTCTTCACTCCATTCACTTCACTTATTCGTACTTATCATCTCTCTCAGTGTCCTTGTCTCGCCCTCACTCAATTGTTGTCAACCCATCAATATTCTCCGTTCGTTTTTCGTTCTTTCACTCTTCTTCGTCCTTTCTCGCATCAACGGGATCCTTTTTGCTTCAAGTTCACATTTGAATTCGTTTTCCTTCGCGGATAAATCGTTGTAGAATATTTCATCGTAGATATTTATCTAATTGACACTGGATTAATTATTATTCGTAAATGATCCACCACTAATTTGCCCCTAAAAAGAGCATTTTAACACTGATTTGTAGCTTCGCATGCTTCAATTGATGAAAAATACAAATAGTTATTTAAAATCAAAAGGACCGTATCCGACTTGTGAACTGAACCGATTGGGAGAGTGGAGCTACGCAATCTATCTACCATTGTTGAGGATTTGGAGAATGAAGAGTTCTTCCTCGACTTTTTCTCCCATTAGAGAGCATTCCACACCGAGAGATGCAACTGCCTTAACACCAATCACTCTTCATCGACTGATAATCTTTCCCAATAGTATGACTATAAATCAGGAATCTCACGTGTGATATCACACATTTCTGGAATCTCATTCGCAAAAATCGTGATTCCTTCCTATGGTCAGGTCATCGATCAGCCCATGCAGTATCGCAGATGCCGGTCTGGAGAATGCCCGAACAAGGCTTCTTTCTCTATCTTCCTACTTCATTCCCAGATCTATCTTAATTACAGGTGCATATATCGTGTATCCCTCCAGTATACCGTACTCTGTACATTTCCAGATCGAGCTCTGGCGGCTCCTCCCCGTCCAGTCTCTCGCTCCATCAACCACGGAAACAATCAGTTTTCAAAACTGCATAATATCATAACAATTTCCTAATGAAACAATGAAACAATTAAAATCAGGTACTTATAATTAAAGCAAGTTCAACTTGCCGGCGCATACTGTAGAATTTTGGCGCGAAATTTAAAGTTTCGAAGTGCCGAGTAACGTTGTTTTCACCATTTCTCACTCATATTTTCGTTTCTTTTCCTTTTTTGAATACACTTTCTTCATTCTGGAGGTAATCCTCATAATTAAGCTTCGTTGCTGACTTAGTCTAGTGCATTCATTCTTGCCGTGTACGATTGAAATACTACAGATTTGCATGCTGAACTTTCGAGATATAGTCGTGATTTATCCGTCGTCTATTCTAAATTGACACCCTTTTATTAACCTTCCCTGCTTTCTTCAGTTATGAGTGACGCGGCTACCCATTCGCCTGCTCCTGCCCTTCTCAAGCCGGCCGACGAGGTTCCTCACACTACTCCCATCTCTGGAAATACTGAGAACACGCCGAAGACTGCTGTTGCCAACACCGTAAGTCGCAGTTTTATGAGTAGATGTTCATAATTCGTAGGTCTCCAAGATTAACTTGTATATACATGTATATATCACGCCTATCACGAAAGAATAGCTAGATTCGCCATTCTTGGGAATGAAGGGAAAATCGTCAAATGAGTTCTAGCCGATTTTGCCTAATACTCCCCCAAAGTCTCATTGTGCGCACTTCATTTTGGAGCTCCTTACACCGGGTCGGATGTCGGCTGCTTCCTATTCGAGCGCAGTTTTCACTGTTCTCGTGAAAGATGGACGAAAATTTCACTCTGTGACCCCGGCTCATTTTTCGAGCTCTATCGATCTATTTCTTTCATTTTGTCTAAATGTCAATTTTAGCCAAGCTGCATTGCAGGTCAATTTTCTAAAAAGTGTATGCAAACGCGCTGCCATAATTTTCACAGCTTATACAGTACGCCCAGATCTATCGAATGAGTGGTCTACGCCCAAAATACATGAAGGTCTGTATGAGTTAGGTCGCATTAACTTCTTCGGATCATTTGAAATTATTTTTCAACTGGAATGTTCATTTCATTCCATCCCACACCGCTCCAATCGGCGCGCGCTGTCGAGAATGAGTGTTCCAATGCAAAAATTCCAGTTGAAAAATAATTTCAAATGATCCGTAGAAGTTAATGCGACCTAACTCATACAGACCTTCATGTATTTTGGGCGTAGACCACTCATTCGATAGATCTGGGCGTACTGTATAAGCTGTGAAAATTATAGCAGCGCGTTTGCATACACTTTTTAGAAAATTGGCCTACCATGCAGTATGGCTAAAATTTAAATTTAGACAAAATGAAAGAAATAGATCGATAGAGCTCGAAAAATGAGCGGGGGTCACAGAGTGAAATTTTCGTCTATCTTTCACGAGAACAGAGAAAACAGCTCTCGAATAGGAAGCAGCCGATATCCGACCCGGTGTAAGGAGCTCCAAAATGAAGTGCGCACAATGAGACTTTGGGGGAGCGTTAGGCATGCCCCAGAATGCCCAAAACCGGCTAGAACTCATTTGACGACTTTCCCTTCATTCCCAGTATCAGCTCGATTCTCTCGTGAGAGGCGTGATATACACAAGTGCGCTAAAATGAACGTCTCGTCTCTCACAATTTCTCCGTTGGTGTCTTCTTATCCCTGAAATCTTATTAGAGTTTTTTCATTGTCTAAATGACTATACTTTGTCAGTTCCATTAATAATTTAATTCCTCATGTTTTCACCCCATGCACGAATGATCTACTCTTGTTTTAATGAGTTGTTTTCACAGAGTGCGATGAAGGAGACCCCTCCAGCAGTTCGTCAGCGTCGTGCTATGCAGACTGCCCTCCACTGCTCCTCCCCCTCCGATTCCATGCTCTCTCCCTGCACAAGCAAACTGTTCGGCAAGAAAAGCAAGGTACGATACTTTTCTCATTTTCTCCTCAAACTCTAATGATATATTGGAAATGGAGACTTTGGAAAAGGCCGTGGAAAAACTCGAAGGAGGAAAATTGAGGAAAAAAATTCCTCCTTACTGCCATTTTTGTTCTAATATTGCTAGGGTCTTGAAATTTTTAAATGCGGTGGGAAAACCATTCAGGAACTCTTGTATTTCATTAGGAGCTAAACATTTGCGTTTGAGCTCACTATTCAATTTCCACTATTTTCCTTCTGAGATATCGAAGGAGGAAATAGTGGAAATTGAATAACGGAGCTCATCTCAAACGTATGGCTCCTAACGACAAACAAGTTTTCCTGAATGGTTTTCACATCTCCTGACCCTAGCTCTATTAGAACAAAAATGATAGCAAGGAGATTTTTTTCTGAATTTTCCTCCTTCGGCTTTTCCACGGCATAAGAGTCGAGGCGCGCCAAACTTGCTCTTTAGAAGATTCGGTTGAAGATTACTATGCTTTCAAAAGCTTTGGATTCAGATTTCCTCAGCATCGGCTATCCTCCGCTCGAAGCAACAAGCTGCGATTCCTCTCAATCTCAATCTCAGCCAATCAGACGATGATGATAAGACGGGGAATAACAAGTGATAAATGAGCCTCCTCCCTTCCCGTGTATGTTTCCCCTATGAGTGATTCCCAAATCCTCATCCCGGTTTCACGTCACTCGTCCCTGCCAGATGCACTTTACTTGATGATACAATATCCTAATCAATAGCTACTCATGTTTTATTAACGAGATCCTCTTCCTGATCTAACTTACTATCATCAATCCTGTAGATTTCATTCTATATCTCATCGATAAAATATTCGTGTCAAGAATGAGCGATACTGTAGTAGCATTCACACTAATTGTATATCTTTGTGGAAAACAAACAGCTTAATCGTTAACATTTCCAATCTAAACGTTGGTAAGAGCAAATAGATATTTCCCATCATATTTCTGTTTCCAAAAGCGCACAAGGATTATTTAAATCGTAAAGAACTTTCATGTCTCTCCTTCATGGCATGTCCTCTCCAATACCTTCTGTCAGTAACTCTAGGAAGAAGATTCTCATTGCCAGAATTGGCATAGTGGACGGCGAATTGGTAACAGAGTGGTACATGAAGATTGAGAAGAGAGTGTGTAGTCTAACATTCTTGACGATGTTCACTTGGGTGAATGACCTGTTTGATTGATACATACATGAGAAACCACTGACTAGAAAATCATCTATTCCTACAGCTGTGCACTGATCACGCGAAAAAGAGTGTTTCCGAAAGCGCGCGAGTTGGCGTTTAGTGAGAGAGCACACTCGAGAGAGAGAGCGCGCAAAGAAATAAACAAAAAGAGGGCGGAGCTTGATCAGAAAGCAATTTGCATTTCCGAGACCCGGCAGACCCGGCGCGCGCCGGCGCCGAGACCTCGTGAGAATATTTTCGGCAATTTCGACGCGTATTTCGATGTTGATCCGTGTTTTCGTGGAAGGGTATAAATATGTTTATGACACAATTCTATTAGTGTCGTGTCCATGCATGGTTTGTATTCTCCGTGTATATTATAAACTCTTAGATAACCTTGTCATCTTCTAGAATTAAGCCGCTACTATTTTTTTCTTTTCCGCATGCTTTTGCTATAATATATTTAAAATGACGTGATTTTGTTCGAATGATTTTCTCAATTTGAAGTCTGACCCGATTTCTCTCTCTCTCGAAACGTACAGTAGACAATATTCTTTTACCTTCTCACGGCAATTGTTTCATCGACATACTAGGTAAAAAAATGGCCACCCCTGTGAAAGAAGATGCACTGTAAATTCATTTGCACAGCCCATGATGGTTTCCTGTGGTACTGTAATTTTTTTGAAAATCTTGCCTGAGAGTCTGTAGCTTTTCTACCGTTTCTGTCAAAGTACTGTACTAGAGCTAAATGACCGCACGTGCCACGCCATTTTTTTCGGTATTTTGATTGATTTGTGTGAACGGGCGATGTTTACGAACCAAGCACATCACTACATTTAAAGCCGTGAAATACAGAACCGTAAATAAGGGGTGTAAATCGTGTCGTTAAGCATAGAAATGACCGCACGTGCCACACCATTTTTTGATCAGAAAAGGAAAAAAAAATTGCCGTGCCTTCTTGAAGGCCTTCAAGAACTCAATTCTGTCATTGCTATTAAATGTGTTCATTATCCTTTACATTTTTTTCAGAAAATGGGTGATGGAAGCGAGAGAACAACCGTTCTCACTCCAGAAGAACGAAGGGAACGCCGCAGGGCAAAAATCCTTGCTGCATCAGATGAACGATTGGCCAGGATTCTGTCAGGACCCGAGGGAGGTGAATAATCACTAATTATGAAGTGGTGTGAGATGGAAATATTCGAAATAAAAAATCAGGACTAATGAATATTGTTGTTGTGTTTTCAAATCTGTGTTGTTTTTTCTCAGCATATTCGCTCAGGTGAGACTCGAATGGCTCCTGCCATGGAGGGTGGCGATTTCCGCGCTTCGACTATCGTTGATTCGAATGCAGACACAAACGGAAGGGCAAATGCCGCTCTGCTTGATGCTGACGATGTTCCTTCGGTATTTTAGTCTTTGCTAAACCTATCAAAAGGAGATACTCGGTAATTCTTGCCATGGCTGTGGAGTTCTGCCTCAACCTATGTTATTACGCAATCAGTGATTAGAGAAAGACATATCCCAATGAGGTCGTTTTCCTTAGAATATATCACGAGCCAACACTGTGAAAATCTTGAATATCCGTAACTTTGTGGCTTATGGATATCAAACGGGCATGAAACGGTTGGTACCTTCATTTTGCCTTCATTTTGCTCTCTGATCTTACTACATGTGATTTCACGTCGGAAGCACGTTTATATTCATTTTTCATCTCTATAAGGTGCTACATTTACTTACGTGAGTTAGGTTTCTGGTGTCGAATTCGATGCTGGGTACTCATATGCATATAATTGTTCATGATTTTTTAAAATAATTTTTGAAATATCAAGTTTTCGCCTAGGAAAAAGCATTTTTAACATGTTACATTTATCGAGCCGCCATAAAGACGGAGGGATTCAAATTTATGTAATTTGAGCCTTTTCGATTCCATCACATTCTTTATCGAAGAGACAAAAGTTGGGTTTACAAGGTGCATTGATTCGCCCCATAACGAGATAATTCAGAGTTTGTAATTTGAGCCAAAAGTTGATCATCCAAAACTTGTTTTTGGTAATTCAAGGACCATAGCTCTAAATATTATTTCTTAAAAAGATAAATGAAGTGAACTGTTCATCGAATTACACCCCAGATCACGAAAATTGAGCACCTTATGGAAATGAGAGATGCGTAAAGCGTGTTTTGACGTCATCTGGAGCCAATAGAATCTCTACGTGCGAAATGAATGTGCCCACCGTTTTTAGCACCTTCGATAACTCCAAAACACAAAGTTACAGAAATTCTAGATTTGAGCTCTGCAAATCTGCTTGATTCTTATTCGAATGGCGTCTTATTCATGATTAAGTTTCCCTCGTTGACGGAGATGGGAGTGAAGTATGAGCCTCCTCGTCTATTCACATACGTCCGTACTGCTCGATGCAAAGTTGTCGTTGGTCTCGGTAAGGATATCATTGGATGATATATCTCTGATTAATTCCTAACCACACTCAGAATACTTCTTACTCATATGGGAACCCATTTTAGGGCTATTGTTCTTCATGCTCTCAACATTGGATGTGCTCTCATCAGTCCTTCTTCCCTGGTCCATTCTCTTCGTCTCCTACTCTATCGTTGAAAAAAAGAAGGTTTATGTTTGACCGAATGTTATTGATATTGACCGAATGTTATATATGATTCCACTATTTTCCTTCTGAGATATCGAAGGAGGAAATAGTGGAAATTGAATAACGGAGCTCATCTCAAACGTATGGCTCCTAACGACAAACAAGTTTTCCTGAATGGTTTTCACATCTCCTGACCCTAGCTCTATTAGAACAAAAATGATAGCAAGGAGATTTTTTTCTGAATTTTCCTCCTTCGGCTTTTCCACGGCATAAGAGTCGAGGCGCGCCAAACTTGCTCTTTAGAAGATTCGGTTGAAGATTACTATGCTTTCAAAAGCTTTGGATTCAGATTTCCTCAGCATCGGCTATCCTCCGCTCGAAGCAACAAGCTGCGATTCCTCTCAATCTCAATCTCAGCCAATCAGACGATGATGATAAGACGGGGAATAACAAGTGATAAATGAGCCTCCTCCCTTCCCGTGTATGTTTCCCCTATGAGTGATTCCCAAATCCTCATCCCGGTTTCACGTCACTCGTCCCTGCCAGATGCACTTTACTTGATGATACAATATCCTAATCAATAGCTACTCATGTTTTATTAACGAGATCCTCTTCCTGATCTAACTTACTATCATCAATCCTGTAGATTTCATTCTATATCTCATCGATAAAATATTCGTGTCAAGAATGAGCGATACTGTAGTAGCATTCACACTAATTGTATATCTTTGTGGAAAACAAACAGCTTAATCGTTAACATTTCCAATCTAAACGTTGGTAAGAGCAAATAGATATTTCCCATCATATTTCTGTTTCCAAAAGCGCACAAGGATTATTTAAATCGTAAAGAACTTTCATGTCTCTCCTTCATGGCATGTCCTCTCCAATACCTTCTGTCAGTAACTCTAGGAAGAAGATTCTCATTGCCAGAATTGGCATAGTGGACGGCGAATTGGTAACAGAGTGGTACATGAAGATTGAGAAGAGAGTGTGTAGTCTAACATTCTTGACGATGTTCACTTGGGTGAATGACCTGTTTGATTGATACATACATGAGAAACCACTGACTAGAAAATCATCTATTCCTACAGCTGTGCACTGATCACGCGAAAAAGAGTGTTTCCGAAAGCGCGCGAGTTGGCGTTTAGTGAGAGAGCACACTCGAGAGAGAGAGCGCGCAAAGAAATAAACAAAAAGAGGGCGGAGCTTGATCAGAAAGCAATTTGCATTTCCGAGACCCGGCAGACCCGGCGCGCGCCGGCGCCGAGACCTCGTGAGAATATTTTCGGCAATTTCGACGCGTATTTCGATGTTGATCCGTGTTTTCGTGGAAGGGTATAAATATGTTTATGACACAATTCTATTAGTGTCGTGTCCATGCATGGTTTGTATTCTCCGTGTATATTATAAACTCTTAGATAACCTTGTCATCTTCTAGAATTAAGCCGCTACTATTTTTTTCTTTTCCGCATGCTTTTGCTATAATATATTTAAAATGACGTGATTTTGTTCGAATGATTTTCTCAATTTGAAGTCTGACCCGATTTCTCTCTCTCTCGAAACGTACAGTAGACAATATTCTTTTACCTTCTCACGGCAATTGTTTCATCGACATACTAGGTAAAAAAATGGCCACCCCTGTGAAAGAAGATGCACTGTAAATTCATTTGCACAGCCCATGATGGTTTCCTGTGGTACTGTAATTTTTTTGAAAATCTTGCCTGAGAGTCTGTAGCTTTTCTACCGTTTCTGTCAAAGTACTGTACTAGAGCTAAATGACCGCACGTGCCACGCCATTTTTTTCGGTATTTTGATTGATTTGTGTGAACGGGCGATGTTTACGAACCAAGCACATCACTACATTTAAAGCCGTGAAATACAGAACCGTAAATAAGGGGTGTAAATCGTGTCGTTAAGCATAGAAATGACCGCACGTGCCACACCATTTTTTGATCAGAAAAGGAAAAAAAAATTGCCGTGCCTTCTTGAAGGCCTTCAAGAACTCAATTCTGTCATTGCTATTAAATGTGTTCATTATCCTTTACATTTTTTTCAGAAAATGGGTGATGGAAGCGAGAGAACAACCGTTCTCACTCCAGAAGAACGAAGGGAACGCCGCAGGGCAAAAATCCTTGCTGCATCAGATGAACGATTGGCCAGGATTCTGTCAGGACCCGAGGGAGGTGAATAATCACTAATTATGAAGTGGTGTGAGATGGAAATATTCGAAATAAAAAATCAGGACTAATGAATATTGTTGTTGTGTTTTCAAATCTGTGTTGTTTTTTCTCAGCATATTCGCTCAGGTGAGACTCGAATGGCTCCTGCCATGGAGGGTGGCGATTTCCGCGCTTCGACTATCGTTGATTCGAATGCAGACACAAACGGAAGGGCAAATGCCGCTCTGCTTGATGCTGACGATGTTCCTTCGGTATTTTAGTCTTTGCTAAACCTATCAAAAGGAGATACTCGGTAATTCTTGCCATGGCTGTGGAGTTCTGCCTCAACCTATGTTATTACGCAATCAGTGATTAGAGAAAGACATATCCCAATGAGGTCGTTTTCCTTAGAATATATCACGAGCCAACACTGTGAAAATCTTGAATATCCGTAACTTTGTGGCTTATGGATATCAAACGGGCATGAAACGGTTGGTACCTTCATTTTGCCTTCATTTTGCTCTCTGATCTTACTACATGTGATTTCACGTCGGAAGCACGTTTATATTCATTTTTCATCTCTATAAGGTGCTACATTTACTTACGTGAGTTAGGTTTCTGGTGTCGAATTCGATGCTGGGTACTCATATGCATATAATTGTTCATGATTTTTTAAAATAATTTTTGAAATATCAAGTTTTCGCCTAGGAAAAAGCATTTTTAACATGTTACATTTATCGAGCCGCCATAAAGACGGAGGGATTCAAATTTATGTAATTTGAGCCTTTTCGATTCCATCACATTCTTTATCGAAGAGACAAAAGTTGGGTTTACAAGGTGCATTGATTCGCCCCATAACGAGATAATTCAGAGTTTGTAATTTGAGCCAAAAGTTGATCATCCAAAACTTGTTTTTGGTAATTCAAGGACCATAGCTCTAAATATAATTTCTTAAAAAGATAAATGAAGTGAACTGTTCATCGAATTACACCCCAGATCACGAAAATTGAGCACCTTATGGAAATGAGAGATGCGTAAAGCGTGTTTTGACGTCATCTGGAGCCAATAGAATCTCTACGTGCGAAATGAATGTGCCCACCGTTTTTAGCACCTTCGATAACTCCAAAACACAAAGTTACAGAAATTCTAGATTTGAGCTCTGCAAATCTGCTTGATTCTTATTCGAATGGCGTCTTATTCATGATTAAGTTTCCCTCGTTGACGGAGATGGGAGTGAAGTATGAGCCTCCTCGTCTATTCACATACGTCCGTACTGCTCGATGCAAAGTTGTCGTTGGTCTCGGTAAGGATATCATTGGATGATATATCTCTGATTAATTCCTAACCACACTCAGAATACTTCTTACTCATATGGGAACCCATTTTAGGGCTATTGTTCTTCATGCTCTCAACATTGGATGTGCTCTCATCAGTCCTTCTTCCCTGGTCCATTCTCTTCGTCTCCTACTCTATCGTTGAAAAAAAGAAGGTTTATGTTTGACCGAATGTTATTGATATCATGCCTTTCATGAGAAAATCGAGCTGAGCCAGGGAATGGGGATAAAATCGTGAAATGAGTTCAAACCGGATTTGGGCATCGTGAGGCATGCCTGGCACTCACCCAAAGTCTTATTGTGCAGACTTCATTTTGAAGGTCCCTGTACCGGGTCGGATCTGGGCACCTCCTTCTTTGAGGGCAGATTTCGCGCCTCTCGTGAAAGATAGGCGAAAATTTACCTCTGAGAGACCCCCACTCATTTTTCGAGCTCTATCGTTCTATTTCGTTCTTTTTGTCTGAATGTCAATTTTAACAGTGATACATTCCAAGTAAATTTTCTCAAAAGTGCAGGTAAGGAAGCAGCTCAAATTTTAACAATGGATGCAGCTTGACGAGAGCTTGAGAGATTGAGATTGATTGAGCTTGAGATTGAGAGATTGAGCTTGAGAGATTGAGTGGTTTGCAGCAAAAATACGGATACTAGGGTGAGACTTTTGGTCTCTAAACTTTGCGCAATCGTTTGCATATATTTTTCAACAATAAAATAGGAGAAAAACTAATCATTTGTGGCCGCGAGAACAATGAGAGCGGTCTGCGCACATTGTTCGCTGTGGTAAAATAACTTCAAATGTTTATAAAATATTTTAGAGACCATAAGTCTCACCCTAGCACCCGTATTTTTGGCGCAAACCACTCATTCTAAAGCTCTCGTCAAGCTGCATCCATTGTTAAAATTTGATCTGCTTCTTTACCTACACTTTTGAGAAAAGTTACGTGGAATGTATCACTGTTAAAATTGATATTCAGACAAAAAGAACGAAATAGAACGATAGAGCTCGAAAAATGAGTGGGGGTCTCTCAGAGGTAAATTTTCGCCTATCTTTCACAAGAGGCGCGAATTCTGCCCTCAAAGAAGGAGGTGAGATCCGACCCGGTGCAGGGAGCTCCAAAATTGAGTCTGCACAATAAGACTTTGGGGGGAGTGTCAGGCATGCCTCAGGATGCCCAAATCCGGTTAGAACTCATTTCACGATTTTATCCCCATTCCCTGGCTCAGCTCGATTTTCTCATGAAAGGCGTGACATGCCTTAAGAGACCCTCCACAAGAGAACGTAATAGAGTCACGGACGGCTAAAAATTAGATAATTCCCGTACTTTTTTTCTGAAGTGTAAGCCCCGAGTGCTGATTGACGGCCGCAATAACTAAGGCTTAGGGTCGATTTTGGAAAAGTTTCAGGTACCCCCCACTTTGGGGGTCGAAAAATTCGTATCTGAGAATTAGAAGGGATATAGATATTCTGGTGTATTTTCACTCGTTGAAAACGAATTTCGCTATCCCGATGCGAGAAAAAGATAAATTAAAAAAAGATAACATCAAAAAACCACTTTTTCGGTCAATTTTTGCGAATAATCGATATTTTGAAATTTTCGGCGCAGTCTCTCGATACGATTTTTGAAATCAGCATACAAAGTTGGCCCTAGTCTGAGAAAATCGGAATTTAAAAATGACATATATTTGAGATATTTTGATCCAAACATAGAATTTTGGGGTAAATCGGCAAATATTCCGCCATACAGAACGCTGAATTTTCAAAACAAATGCATCCAATGGTCTAAAAACTGTTCAGTATATCTATTTTTGTCACATCTTCATATTACCATGTCAAGAGAGATGATAATTAGCAAAATTGGAATTCTCATTTTTTCGACCCAGCCAAATGGGCCAAAAATGTCGAAATCGTAAAATCTTTAACAGAAGCTTTTTTCTGGAGCATTTTCACTCGTAGAGTCCGTTTTTTCACATGAAAGCTCTTGAAAACATGTTTTAACGTTGTTATGATTTTCTACACTTTTGAGCTGTTTTCGACATTCGAATTTTTGACTTTTTCGGATTTCGATTTTCCATTGCTTCTACAGCACCTAGGAAGATGCAAATGATTGTACTAGACATAAGAAAGTATTTCCTGATCAATGTGTATACATACAGTGAAAAATCAGCGTTCTGTATGGCGGAATATTTGCCGATTTACCCCAAAATTCTATGTTTGGATGAAAATATCTCAAATATATGTCATTTTAAAATTCTGAATTTCTCAAAGTAGGGCTAACTTTCAATGCCGATTTCAAAAATCGTATCGAGAGCCTGCGCAGAAAATTGCAAAATATCGATTATTCGCAAAAAATGACCGAAAAAACAGTTTTTTGATGTTATTTTTTTCAGTTCGCATTTTCTCGCATCAAGATAGCGAAATTCGTTTTCTACGAGTGAAAATACACCAGAATATCTATATCTCGTCCATTTCTGAGATATCGATTTTTTCGACCACCAAGGTGGGGGGTACCTGCAACTTTTTCAAAATCGACCCTAACACTTAGTTATTGCGGCCGTCAATCAGCACTCGGGGCCTACACTTCAGAGAAAAAGTATGGGAATTATCTAATTTTTAGCCATCCGTGGACCCTTGCACAGTTGTTACGTTTTCTCGTGGAGGGTCTCTTAAGAGACCTTACACGAGAGAACGTAACAGGTCCTCGGATGGCCAAAAATTCGATAATTCCCAAACAATTTTTCTGAAGTGGGGGTACCGAGTAGTGAGTGATGGCCGCAATAACTAAGATTTGGGGTCGATTTTGAAAAAGTTTCTGGGGACCCCCACTTTTGTTGTCTAAAGATTGACTTTCTCAAAAGTATATGAAATATAGTTTTTCTTGTCTATTTTGACGCGTAGAACACGAATTTCAACATCAGAGAGCGAGAAAATGCGAAATTAAAAAGATACATTCGAAAAACTGAAATTTTCGATCGGAAAAGGCACATAATTAGCCATAACTAATTTTACAAAAATAACAATTTGGGTCATTGACATTTTCCGAATCTGCAAGTCATAAAAAACGTTAACCATTTTTTTCAGAATTTTAAAAATGGGGAATCATCGATTTTTTCGAACCTGAATTTGATCATATTGGGTCAAAACGAAGGAATGGGACACTGTAATTTCTCAAATGTGACTCCATAGTAATTTCTGCTTAGAGAAACCTCATTAGAATGTTCAAAAGAACTTCAGCCACAAATTTCAAGGTGTTTTATTAACTTGGGTCCTCAAAACTTGGAATTGACAAAAATCGTGATTTTGACCTCAATGATCAGGTTTTGGATTGATATTTCGCCGGCATATCGCCCTTGTAACAGATGCCATGCGGATTATTAGTTAGTATAGAATATATTCTTACTATTTATGGCTATTCCATTGGATAACTGAAGTTCCGCTTGTTGCGCTATCCAGCTATTATAGCGATTTCGTCCGAAAGTTTCGATTTTTCGACCATCTCTCTTTTATATGACATTTTCATGAGTCGTTATATGCAAAATCGGTTTCAGCGAGTCAAAATACACAAGAAATGTCTTATTTTAACACGTTTTCTGAAAAATGCTAAAATCGATATTTTTGAAAAAACATGAAAAATTTAATATCATGATTATTTGGCGCAATACATATTTATGGTGTATTTCCACTCGCTGAATCCGATTTTGCATATACCGACTCATGAAAATGTCATTTTGCATATACCGACTCATGAAAATGAAAATGTTAAAAGAGAAATGGTCGAAAAATCGAAACTTTCGGACGAAATCGCTATAATAGCTGGATAGCGCAACAAGCGGAACTTCAGTTATCCTATGGAATAGCCATAAATAGTAAGAATAATTTCTATACTAACTAATAATTCGCATAGCATATGTTACGATAGCGATATGCCGGCGAAATATAATTCCAAAATCTCATCATGTAAGTCAAAATCACGATTTTTGGCAATTTCAAATTTTGAGAACCCACGTTAATCCAACACCTTGAAATTCATGGCGGAAGTTGTTTTTAGCATTCTAATGAGGTTTTTCTTAGCAGAAATAACTCTGGAGTCATATTTGAGAAATTACGGTATCCAATTCCTTCGTTTTGACCCAATATGATCAAATTCAGGCTCGAAAAAGTCGATGATTCCCCATTTTTAAAATTTTAAAAAAAATTGTGAACGTTTATTATGACTTGCAGATTCGGAAAATGTCAATGACCCATTGTTATTTTTCTAAAATTAGTTATGGCTATTTATGTGCCTTTTCGGATCGAAAATTTCAGTTTTTCGAATGTATCTTTTTAATTTCGCATTTTCTCGCTCTCAGATGTTGAAATTCGTGTTCTACGCGTCAAAATAGACCAGAAAATCTATATTTCATATACTTCTGAGAAAGTCAATTTTTCGACCCCAAAATAGGGGGTCCCCAGAAACTTTTTCAAAATCGACCTCAAATCTTAGTTATTGCGGCCATCACTCACTACTCGGTACCCCACTTCAGAAAAAAAGTTTGGGAATTATCGAATTTCTGGCCATCCGAGGACCCCTGTACAGTTGTTACGTTCTCTCGTGGAGGGTCTCTTAAACTACAATGCGCTACTTTAAAAATAACGAATATATGCAGTATAAAAATATGCATAATTTGTTGAAGGAGAAGTAAAGATAGGTTTATGGTCATTTTCACGATCTTCATTTTAAACTTCTATTCCAGTGCCCCCCCCCCCCCCCCCCTGCCATTAACTTATAGTTCCTTTCTTTTCTGTTCTCACCGAGTCACTGCTCTCCCCTTTTCAATGTGTTTTTTCCAGTGTGTATCTCCCTATCCCAATCATGGGTATATCTTGAATGGACTGATGTGGGCTGGATTCTCCGAGGAAGTACTCATCAATCTGGGTGAGTGAATCCCTGCAGGTTGTGATCATGGTCGTCGTTGAGGTTTCTTGATCGAGGGAATCTCTGGCTACGTCACAGATACGTGCACTCTTCTTTTTATCTTCATGATGCTAACGACTGTGAGGGATGTATCCCTCGTCGTCACTTCCTCAGTCCTCCTCTCCACTGCAAATTAATGCAGTTGCAGCAGTTTATACAATTACCAGTTGATCTCATTTTGCCAATGGTAGTTACGCACTGTGAATATACATTTTAGTTTTATTGATAACTTATTTTTAGGTAAGAGAAACATATTGTTGCGATTTACGGGATCCGATTTTCTTTGTTTAAACACATGCCGTCAAATACAAACTTTCAAATTCCACTTTTCGTGTTGAACTCATTGATGAAATGAGTGTATGCGAGAAGAGAAGAGAAGAGAAGAGTGATAGAGAGTGATAGGACTGAGTCAGAGTAGCAAGTGTTGAAGGGAAAGGAGATGAAGAAGGGACGCCTCTCTGGTCGCTTTTTGATAGGGGAGGAGAGATTGGAAGAGGGGCATCTGTTCTGGAAGAGGAGGGGAAGCAGTTGAGAGGGCCATACCTCTAGCTATCCTTCACTCCATTTCGCCCTTGCTTCTCCATTATCCATCTCCATTCAGTCTGCATCATATTCTTCTTCGGGGGTTCGATTGCTCTTTAGTCTCTGTCTTCCTCTCCAATGAGTTAGTCAGTGCCGCTCTTGGGTGATTCAGTCTCCGGAAGGGAAGAATCTCCCTCCTCCGTCTCACTACCTTTTCGTATCTCTATCTATTCCGTTCGATTTGACTAGATCAGCTTCCAGATTCTTAATCTCATTGTGTATACTAATGAAGATATCTCCCAATGGGCAATAATAATTTAGGAGATGGGATCTCTCCTATCTCCTCCCCTTCCTCTCTCTTCCTCCGTCTTCTTTCACTGCACTATCTCCGATCGATGGATGAGAGAGTGCACTGATTGAAGAGACGAATTGATAGGAAGAGAGTCTAGCTGATCTCCTCCCTCGAAGAGAAGGCATCTACCCTCTGTTTGTACAACCCTTTGCTCTGAGGAAGGCATAGGTCAATTGGTGTGAGAGAAGGAGAGAATGCATCTCAGACTGAGAGAATGACTTCATTCCTACAATCACATCCTCCATCTATTACAGAAGTACTGCTTGATCTCCCAGCTGCGAGGATGTTCCACTCATGGAATGTGTAGATAGGGGAGTTGAGGGAGGGAGGGAGGGGTTTGGAAGGAGAGAGAGAGTGATTATGAATGAGTGGAGAGATAAGGAGTGACCTGTGGGAGGGAGAGAGTTGTCTCAGAGAGGGTCGAGAGGGGATGGTCTGTCCCTCTCTTCTTCCACTCCCTCCCTTACAGTCCCATAAATCACTCATTCTTTTCTCTCCAGACTCGAATGCGAGAAGTTTCAAGCATTTGTATGAGATAATTCTTCTCTCGTCGAACTCTATCTATCCCTCACAGAAATAATCAGTAGAAGTGACCCTCTCATTGTCTCTTCACTTATCTTTTCTGCCACATCTGGGAGGGACACTCTACTCTCGGGTTGAACGAGATATTTCTTCGTATCTCGTTGATAACAGCTGAACTTATCTCAAGTCGAATTCCCTTTTTATACTGTGTTATCTTATCAGCCATAGATGATTGCTCTTTCATCGATTACTGTAACTTGCGAGTCCTGGAATATTCGTCATTCATTGATGTGCCCTTCCATCTGCTCGTGTCTATCGTACTCGTAATATCCCGTAGTTGCCACATGTGTCCTCCCTCTTTCCTTCATTCTCCACTCTTCTTTCACCTCCTCGATTCACCATAAGAACCGAGGGGAAGAAGGGACGAACGAGTCCAGATGTGGCGCTCGTGCGAAGAAACGAAGGCCAAATTATGTTCCTCTTCCATCTATCTATCTCCTCTTCTCTCACTCATTCCGAGGTCTGAAAATGGGGAGAAGAAATTCTTTTCCATATACAACCAGATGCGAGAATGGGAAGCACCGCTGTACTGCATTTTTGCTAACTCTTCGATAGGCCCCTCCGCCCCTCCTCTCTAGACCCCCTCCTGCCTACTTCTGCTCAGTCCCTCCCTATCAATTGCGGATTGCGTCTTCGGAATAAGCCTGCCAGCAGGATACTCCAGCTCCCTCTCCTCTCTCCTTCCTCCTCCATCTCCTCCTCTGCTTCTCGACCCTCAATGACTCAGAAAGAAACGCCTGTTCAGGCGGGTCATTTATCGTCTAGAGAGAGGAGATTGGAGTCGATGAGCAGAGGGAGATCTTGCACCATCCCCCTCCCCCCTCCCTTCTCCCCCTCTGCACTTCTCTCTCTTCCTCTTCTGGTAGATCACGTACATCATTCATCCCATCTTCTCTCCTCTCTTTCCTCTATCCATTGACTACTTTGATCCTTCGAAGACGACGATTCATTCTTAAAGTAACCCAATAAGGACGAAACCCTGATCTCACCCTGATCCCGTTGCGTGTACGAGAGAGTATGCAAAAGTGAGAGAGCGCGGGATTACGCTGATCATTTCCGGCTTTCCCTTGAGGCTATTATTGATTTTTGGCATTTTTGTATATCCATTCTATACTAATTCAACCATCCTCTATTCGATGGAGGACAAAAAATTTCGGGTCAATTTCGTCCTTGTTGGGTAACTTGAAACCTATCGGATGGACTATCAATATTCCTCCAGTCCACATTAGGTCATCCATGTCTCATCGAGTCCATCAGCTGTGTTTATTCTGCATCTCTTCTTCCTTCTCTTCCCTATTCATACCTCTCTCCTTCTCTATCACTTCTCCCTCCTCATCTCTTCTTATCTCTTCTCTTGCTTATCAACACTAGTATGCGTGTCCTCTCAACTTCTTCTCGCCGACTCTTTACTCTTTCTTTCTCTCGCCTATCCAAACCATCGATTTACTCCATTCCTATTCTACTTTCCTTATGTCGTTGTTCTATCTACTCAAAGTATAAATCAGATCCTGTACTCATCGTTCCGTTCTTCCTGTGAGTCTCTCATTGCACACAGGTATCACCAGTCAGTGGAGGTAGCCACGAACAATTTTTTTCAAAGCCATTTAAAATCGATCAAACTAAGGTGCAATACTGCCCTTGTCGTGAGTTTTTGAAAGAACAATGCAAATTGTCCCAGAGCCGGCATTTAGGAATTCTCCGGCTTTGGCTCCGGAAATGCTGTATCTCAGCTCCCAGATGAGCTACAGAGATGGCAAAGGGCTTAAAAAACGCAGAAAATTATTTTGAGAAACTTTTCTGTTGAAGACATAGCATGAAAATCAAAAATACATTTTCTGTGACCAAAAATATGCTCTCCGAACAACAACAAAAAATATTCTTCCCATAATGTACGAGACTTCTGTGGAATTTTATTAATGATTTTGAAGGAACATCTTCCCTCACATATAACAAAAAAATAAAAATGGCAAAATACTAGGGGTTGTAGTCCTCATTTTTCGCATTCAATGTGCAGTGGTCGCAACTTCAGTTCTTAAATACATAATAGTATCATTCAAGCTCACTATATTTCACTCCCTGGTACTTATTTGTGAAGTTTTCAGACCAATAAACCTAAATTACTGTGTGAAATTCGCAATTTCGAACTCGAAAAATACTCTTTTCGAAGCCTCGAATAAAGATGAATTTGAGCATTAAAAACTTAAAAATTGTAAGCACGGGACGGACACCTCCTGTTGATTCCAATAGTATATACCACCGTAAACAAAAATAATGTCATGCGGTACCATCGAGACTTCTATTCTTCTCGATTTGTTCAGCCCAAAATCGCTCCAACGAAGGGTCGTCAAGTGATTAAATTATTTTTTGATTAGATTATTGAGAATATCGATGCAGTTACATCATGTAAAATATATTTGGTGATAGATGAGTCTGTAAAACTCTGAAATTTTCACAAAATTAAATGTTTCTGGAAATGTAAAATTTCAAATTTCGAATTGTTACTATTTTAGAAAATTAATAAATATGAAATTTCTTATAGTTATTCGGACTCATCAATCACCAAATATATTTTACATGATGTAACTGCATCGATATTCTCAATAATCTAATCAAAAAATAATTTAATCACTTGACGACCCTTCGTTGGAGCGATTTTGTGCTGAACAAATCGAGAAGAATAGAAGTCTCGATGGTACCGCATGACATTATTTTTGTTTACGGTGGTATATACTATTGGAATCAACAGGAGGTGTCCGTCCCGTGCTTACAATTTTTAAGTTTTTAATGCTCAAATTCATCTTTATCCGAGGCTTCGAAAAGAGTATTTTTCGAAAGTTCGAAATTGCGAATTTCACACAGTAATTAAGGTTTATTGGTCTGAAAACATCACAAATAAGTACCAGGGAGTGAAATATAGTGAGCTTGAATGATACTATTATGTATTTAAGAACTGAAGTTGCGACCACTGCACATTGAATGCGAAAAATGAGAACTACAACCCCGAGTATTTTGCCATTTTTATTTTTTTGTTATATGTGAGGGAAGATGTTCCTTCAAAATCATTAATAAAATTCCACAGAAGTCTCGTACATTATGGGAAGAATATTTTTTTTGTTGTTCGGAGAGCATATTTTTGGTCACAGAAAATGTATTTTTGATTTTCATGCTATGTCTTCAACAGAAAAGTTTCTCAAAATAATTTTCTGCGTTTGTTAAGCCCTTTGCCATCTCTGTAGCTCATCTGGGAGCTGAGATACAACATTTCCGGAGCCAAAGCCGGAGAATTCCTAAATGCCGGCTCTGGGACAATTTGCATTGTTCTTTCAAAAACTCACGACAAGGGTAGTATTGCACCTTAGCTTGATCGATTTTAAATGGGTTTGAAAAAAATTGTTCGCGAAGGCCCTAATTTTGCTTCATTGACTCGTGATACATGTGTGCAGTATCTCATCGACTTCTCTTAGGTAGAGGGTAGAGTGCACTCCGTCTCTCAGATGAGACTTCTCATCTTAAACGCGGCTCTGGTAGTCGCTGTCCTATTTGCATCAGATGTGAGTCTGCCTTCTCAAAGGGAGGGAAAGGAGTGGATGAGCATTGCAGGAAGATCGATGCAGGGACAGATCGTGCTACCCCATCACTGGCAATCTTTTGATCGGAAGGAAACACAGACTATCTGCTTCCTCCACTTGCGGACTCCACGATAGAGAACGGTGGGGAGAGAGAGAGAGAATAACAGAAGGAGGGAGGCATACTGTAGCTGACGGTTGAAGGTGTAGATGGATGGGATGAGTATTGCAGATTTTGCATCGTATCTCATCTGGAGGAGCAGACGAAGTGTTTCTACTGTGATTCTCGCCATGAATGGAGACCCTACAGAGACCCCTATCGACTCTCCCACAAGTGAGTCTCACCACGAATACAAGATCACCGTAGTTATGGATAGAGAAAATCAATATTTGTAGGATCGAGAATGTCGTCTCTGACTCATACGAGACGAAGAATCAAGCATGGTGGCAATCTGCTAATGGAGTCCAGAATGTCACTGTGCAGGTATCCAATTGATTGATACCGTAGTAAGATGCAGATCACGAACTGACTTTTCAGCTGGATCTCGAAGCTGAATTCCAATTCACTCATCTGATCATGACATTCAAATCTTTCCGCCCTGCATCAATGATAATCGAAAGATCTTCTGATTTCGGAAAGACTTGGTGAGTCCCTCCCCCTCACCTCCCCCCCTCCCCCCCCCCCTTCCCCCTTCCCTCTCCCCTCCCTTCCTTCTCGAATAACTCTTCCCTTCCAGGCAAGTCTATCGATACTTCGCTTATGATTGTGCCAATTCGTTCCCTGGAATCCCTGAGGGCCCTCCCCTCAAGCACACTGACGTCATCTGTACCCCTGCCTACTCTGATGTCGCCCCTTCTACGGGCGGAGAGGTACGGTAATTTCCTTGTATCGACAAGAGAATCGTTCCTTTCAGATTGTGTACAAGGCGATCTCTCCTCACATTGCAACTGATGACCCCTACTCGCAAGAGATTTCCTCCCTTCTCAGAATTACCAACCTTCGATTCAACTTCACCAAACTGCACACTCTCGGAGATGATCTATTGGACTACAGGTGGGAGAGGGAAGAGAGGGAAGGGAGGAGAGGGAGGAGGGGGGGGGGAGGGAGGATGAATGGTTGTATCTCAGGAAGGAGATCACTGAGAAGTACTACTACGCCATCTACGAGATCGTAGTGCGAGGTTCTTGTTCGTGTTATGGTCACGCCTCCAGTTGCATTCCCATCGATGACCAGGCTGCTCAATACGGAGGAGAAGACATCGTGAGAATCCATTACCGTAGTCTGAAGGGTTCATTGGAGCAGAGAGATGATTGCCCTCTCACAGGTGCATGGACGATGTGAATGTACTCACAACACGGAGGGACTCAATTGTGAGAAGTGTCTGCCCTTCTTCAATGATCATCCCTGGAGACCCGCAGTTGCCAATAACACTCACGAGTGCAAGAGGTACGGTAGGAGGGATACTGTAATTGAATGGACAAGCAAAACTGTCTTGTTTGAGATGCGAATGCAC
>BTRK01000004.1:26730652-26784169 GCA_036245805.1 Pristionchus mayeri | reverse complement strand
GTCGTCCACTATCTTCTTCCTGTTTCCATTGCATTTCTCCACTAGATTCACTACCAGCGAAGACATCTACAAATATTCACTCGTTAAATATCTCGTGTAGACTCTTCGAAGGACGTGCTCCTCCCCCCTCCTCTCACCAGAAGAGTGAGATCGAAGCCTTGTGTGTCATCTGAGAGATACTTGGGAGCGAGGAAAGTGAAGGTGGAGATGCACGAGGAGAGGAAACCAGGCAGCTGACCCAGTTTGGTAGAACACAATTCTGAGAGGGAAGGAGTACATCCATCAAGTGATAGTGACAAGGGAATGAGGGAACACTGACCATTGTCATACGATAGATTGGTGAGTACTCTTGCGAGGAGAGTGAGTGATCTCATGAGAGCCTTCTTGAGGGAGAGGGGAGTATAGGGGGAGGGCACACGAGAATGAACCACTCCCATCAGTCTACAAGGGGAAGGAGTACTCGGATGAGTGTAGTGGTACTCACTTATTGGCAGCGAGGATGATGGCAGAGGAGCGATGGGCGATGAGGAAGGATTGGTTCTTCTTGTGATACATCGAACACTGCAAGACAACTCCGTCGAGAGTCGGAGACAGAGAGACAACTCACACGATTCAATTATAACACTGGACATCATAGACTAAAAACTGACAATTTCAAGTACTCGGAAGCATCTCTCGAGAGGTATGAGTAGTCTCTCTGCCTTCTCTGCCTTCTCTGATGCCAACTCATCTACGATTCGGTCAACTGCAAGCACCATTCGTCATATAATTCCATCCGATATGAGTGTACATCCTGATGCGTACCTCTAGCAACGACCCATTGGAGTATTCCCAGACTGAGAAGATCATTCTTGAGATCAGCATCACGAGAATTGGTGAGCACGAAGACGAGAGCTTCCAGGATGAGGGACGACGGCTCAACAAATTATGCTCACTTTACCTCCCAATATTGTGTGGAAGTTTCTTCCAGAAAAAAAGAGCATAAAAATAGTAGAGAAAATAGACATGCATACAGAGAGTTCGTCCTCCACGAGATCGAAGCTGATCTTCCTTCCCGTTGATTCCATCCTCTCCAGGTAAGAGGAGAATATTGCCCATATCTGGAGAGAGCCACTATCTTCTCCCCTTTCCATCTTCCTCTTCTCTCACCGTTTTGTACTGTTTCTCCACACTCTCACTCATGGTGACTGGTCGTTCCAACTTGAGGAGTTGAGCGAGGATTCGAGCAGAGGGAGTGTCCATGAGGATGGACACTGAGTCACGACAGATCAGATAGATCACTGACGATGCTGCCAGGGCGAACGACTGCAAGGGCACCCTTCCACTCCCCCTCCTCCCCCCCCCCCCACCTCATCGGAAGGGGACTCAGCCAGTGAATGGAAGAGTGCAGTCACTTCCTTCTCACTCCTGATCAGATGGCGGAATTGTGGATTGATGCACTTACGAGCGAGTGACGTTGCACTGCAATCCATCCCGTTAGACCCCCAATCCACCAATCCGGATAAACTCTTTCACGAATAAATATGACCTGAGGCATTTGATATTCGTCGATCCGTCTCCTTTAAGTGAGGTGAGCATGTACGTCAGATCATCCTGCAACTTTCTCTTCCCAACCAGTTGCCTCCTTCTCCCTCACCTTGAAATCATCGTGTTCTCCACTCTCGAGCATCTGATGGGGTTCCTTCACATTCCTCACTCTTCCCTGTTGTGAATCTCTCGCGTAGATGGGCACTCCTCTACGGGAAACCTTCGAAGGCTGCCATCGACCAATCAACCTCCACCTCCCTCCAGTCATATATTACCTGAGTGAGTGAAGTAACACTCCTCCTCTTCTCTTTCCTTCTTCCTCTTCCTCTTCATCATCATCTTCTTCCTCTGCTGCATTCCATTTGTGACGATACACGGTTTCTTCTTCTTCTCCAAAGCGAGTTTATCCTCCTCATCTTAATGGACGCTTACTACTAAATAAGCCAGATAGATTCCTACTTGCTCTCACTCGCGTGATTACAAAGACCACAATAACCATTACTCTAAATAATAGTTTTGATAAAAAAATAGAAAAATAAACACATGCGATTGCGAATATGGTATGTAAATCGAGCATTAGCCCCTCGATACTTCCAACCACATAATGATAAATATTCCGTCGACAGAATAGAACCCCAATTTCATTTTTAGATTGATATACATTTTCGAGAAGTCCCAAATAACGCAGCCTCCAAGATACGGCTCACATCATTTTCGTTTCGTATTCCATCTCAAAATGATTAGTACCTTGAATACCGTGACTTCTTGGGAGGGATTGGCGGGCTCTCTTCACAATCATCGAAGTCATACGCATCACTCGCATCTCTCTTTTTAGGAGAATCTCTCGAGATCGTAGCGTGACTCATGTTGCGAGTGAGCGAACCCTAAAGAATTAATTCCATTTAATATTTTCCACCGGAATTATAGTAATGCATTGAGACTTTCATCCAACAACAACAATAAGAAAGTTTACGATAAGTGCACATAATAAAATGTACCTGTGAACTCATGCTTCCTTGAGTTGAAGGATGGGGAGCATCCTCATCGTCATCTTCCATCTACAATCCTAATGAAAAGGTCACATAAAAAAAACAAATCAGATGATACACAAAGAAAGTGTACAGAATACGCACATTGTCTTCCATCCCATTATCCGAAGTACTTTCTGGGAGCGAAACAGGAGGAGAGAATACCTTCAAAATCAGCTCAACAATACGATATAGCTAGTTTCAAGGAGAGAAAGAGAGAGAGGGTAAGCCTTACCTGACGAGGACTGGGAGGTTTCGCTGAAAGATCGTTTACATTTGGAAGTCCAGATGATTCCGTCGGAGTGATATTCACTTTGGAGGCCGTTTAACAACCCTGCAAGTTGGCTTAGGCATTTAGACATGTGAGAAACTCACGGTTTGGAGAAAGCTGCGTCGAAGAGCGATGCCGCCTTTTGACCGGAGTGGAAAGCTCCGTAGCTTCGATAGTTTTCCCGTCAGTCGAATCCGAAGCCATCGGTCTAGATATATATTGTATAAAATACCGAGAACGACTAAATAGCAAAAAATTTTAAATGAATGGCGACGCAATAGCAATTAGGGTACATGGTGTGAAATAGCGCTTTTGGAACGTGCCGTGTTCGCGGTGTTTGGTATTCGACATTCGTTAACAATAAAATTAGAATAATCGCAAGAATTAAATTCTAGAATTTCGTAATTGCAAAGTATAATAGTTGAAGGGCGGAGCGAACTTATAGAACGCGCACCAAATGTGCTTCAAACGCGCAAAAGCGCGAGTTTATTTCGCGCGTCTTTTTTTGTTGATTTATGTTTAGTTTTTGTTCAGTTTCGTCTAGAGCAGCTGTGTGCTCTTGTTCGACCCTCAAAATCGATTCGTTTGATGTTCAATTTGCTTTTGAGGCTGGCATGTACTTTCACCAGTGCACTGAAATTCGTGTTCTTTAAAATATATTCTGAATCGGTCCTTCATTCAATCAAATTTCTTGCGGTTGACTAAGCCTTAAATTGATTACTTTTTTCCGTTTATATAGCTTATACTATTCTCAGCTAAGCTTGCATTCTAATTACCCGATTAGAAAGTTGGCACTCTGCCAATGGGCGGGTCAATTCAATTTGGCGGGAAGGGGGGGACGCCGAGTAGAGCCTGTCCTCTCACTCTCTCGCTCTATCACTTTTTCTCTCGCGTCTATCGCAACACATGGGTTGCCCTTTTGTTGCGTTATTGTGTCATTGAGCTGCCCACTTTTTAAAGATGTGAAAATTATTTCAGCTCAAAGCAACAATAATGGCCGGAGGCAAAGGAAAGGCAGGCAAGGACTCTGGCAAGGCCAAGTCTAAGGTTATTTCGACTCTTCCCCCCTCCCCCTCTCAGACGCTCATATTGGCTATTTTGAGGTGATCTCTCGTTCGGCGCGAGCTGGTCTGCAGTTCCCGGTCGGTCGTATCCACCGATTCCTCAAGCAGAGAACTACCTCCCACGGACGTGTTGGTGCCACTGCTGCTGTCTACTCTGCTGCCATTCTGGAATATCTCACTGCCGAGGTAAGACTAGTATGTGACTCCCGCGAAGCTTATATGGTGGTATAATGTTGCAATCGTGACGAAATTTGCGTTTGAGGTTCTCGAGCTGGCCGGAAACGCCTCGAAGGATCTGAAGGTGAAGAGAATCACTCCCAGACATCTTCATCTCGCCATCAGAGGAGATGAGGAGCTTGACACTTTGATCAAAGCGACTATCGCTGGCGGTGGAGTCATCCCCCACATCCATCGCTACCTTATGTCGAAGAAGGGTGGTCCCGTTGGACCCGGAGGAGTCCCCCTTCCTGTTCCTGGCGCAAAGGGCCCTCAGTAAATGCATCCCTCTCACACTCACTACTCACCATTTTGTATGTAATGTTCGTTTGATCCCCTTTTCATGGCATACACCTACCTAGGTCTTGATGACTACTTCCTTTCACTTTACTTTATGCTTTCATTATGTGTGTACGACACATTGGTTTATATTCTGAACACACGCTGGAATAAATGATCTCAAGGAAGGAATGCTTGTTGTGTGGAAAGGTGTAATTGGGGGCTTGGTCCGCGAGGAATGTGAATTCATACTCAGTATAGTGGGAATGGATGCTCCCAGCAAGGTCTGGAGAGACCTCCAGGAGAATACAACATTGAGTGGAGTGGTTAAGCTGAGATTAGAGAAGGTTTGTTCAATGCAAGTTTTCTATAATCAACTTTCGTATGTCTCCTCTATTCCTCCCTCGTTTTAAGGAGCTGTGGAGGCGACTCGTCTGGCTGATTGTCCTCTCTAGTTGCGCTACCTTTGTTACCTTTCAAACAGGTGTGACCTACCCAAATATTGATTCCCTATTCCGATCAGGCATTCTCTTTGGTCGATTTTTCGCGTCGGAGACGAGATCGAACAAAGTGGTTAGATGCATAGAGTGCCCATTGGAATGAGACCCAATGACCTCAGTCAGTCCATCCTCCGATTCCCTTTCCTGCTGTCACGATATGCAACCAGAACGCATACAAATTGAGCGAGGCCCTCACCATTCCACACTTCGGGAGATTGGTACTCTCTCCTATATCTGCCCAGTAATCTCATAACATAGTTGGACACTTTCCGAGCAGTGACCAACAACGAAGCACTGAATGAAGACTGGACTGAACTGATCTCAGTTGATGGGACGACGATGTCTTCAGGCTAATCCCCCCTCCCCCCCTCTCACATTCACTCACTCCTCACAGGCAGTACTCCTCGTCTTGTTCATTCCACCTATTGTATCTGCTACTCCAACGAGGCTTGCTTTGTGAGTAGAGAAGGTGAAGAGATCTTGCATCATCTACATACTTTGATCTTTGATCTCTCAGTGGATGTCTCTCACTACGCCTGCGTATGTGTATATTCACAAGCGTGGCATTGCTATCGCTGTCCCCAGAATCAGACTTGTCACTACCGATACCATGGTAGGGCCGCTGGGGTGGTCAGGGTCATCTCCGTATTACAGCTATTGAAAAAGAGGCTGCGATTGGGAGCGGATTTAGAGTTAGTCTCACCCCACTCCCTTTATCAAATCCCTTTTCGTTTTCAGGTAGAAGAGGATAAGATCGCGAATCAAGTGAGACTGGAGGAGAGTATCCCATACATAATAAGGAATCTCGACAAGAAGTTATTTTGAGATGGAAGTAATGACAGATTACAGTACTCTTCAGACGATCGATCGCCTTACTTATGAGTATGATGACTTGTTCAGAGGTTGTCTATTCGGAGGCGACAAATGTGATCAGAGGTGAGAGATCAAAGATTAATTGCCCATTATTCTAAGAAATTTCACCTCTACTTTCGACATCAAGTATGGAAGATGTTTCTCATTCAATTACAATGATTCCACAGCTGTTTCCGTGTCTAAAACGGGATCGTATCAAGGTAGATCAGAATAAGATTGTTTGGTGACATCCATCGATGCAGGTCTCAAACTTTTACTCTACAGTAATCTCTCGGATTACTTCGAAGTGAGTGAGACAGCTGGTGTTCGAGTTATCATTCATCATCAAGAAACGTAAGGATCCACTCCCCTCATTCCACCATGTTCTGCACCTCAAAAATGTATCCTTGCGAGAAATTCATCATCAATCCTGATTTTTCAAGAAGTTTAAATAATGCAGGAATTTTTGAAATTATATGACCTACAGTAATATCAGAGAAGAACGAACGTGTAAACGAACTGAGCAAATTTGGAATACGATAAGACGTCTTGGGAGTCACTTGAATATTCCCCTTCTTTCAGTCATCCATTCGCCAATATTCGAGGTCACAATGCTCCCATAGGAATGTTGACCACCTACTCAATGAAATCAGTTATCCATAATGACTGTAATACCGTAACCAGTTGAATCTGTACAGTCAATAGCCTCTCGTATCTCCTACGGTCCCCACAAGTGCAATGACTTCTCCCCTCCTAACTTCCCGTATCAAGGTCGATACACAGCCGAGGTAGGTCATTCTCTCCATCCATCTCCTCCCTCTCTTTACAGGGATGTCAGCGTATCTGTTTCCAAAGGCACTACAAGGCGGAGTGTGGATGCATCGATTCTCGCTTCCCTCGAATGGACGACACCGATGTGTTCTGTGCTCTAGACAACATCTACCAGAGTGAGATCTCCCTCTCCCTCCCCTCACTCTCTTTGAGGGGCGTGTCTTACCAATGTGAGTGTCCGAATCACTCTGGTCGATCCCTCTGCCTGTGATTGTCCCCGTCCATGCACGTGAGATGGAGTCCTCTCTCCCTCGATCGAATCCCCTTCAGAGAAGCCTCGTTCTCATCTACCATCTCGCAGGCCTTCCTTCGTCCAGATTCCTTCGTCCTCTTCGATCCCACCAACAGAAGCACCCATCGAGTGAGACTCACTCTCTTCTCAATCAACTGTATCGTACATGTTAGCAAAATCGGAAGGCCACCGAGCCCGAACCGGGCAAATTTCACTTTTCGGCGAAATTGCGAATACGCAATTTCGAGAGCTCTGTTTGTGCTCGTAATTTTTATCATGGTCGATTTGCCGGAATCGTCCCGGATATGTCGGGTCAATTATGGCTAGAAATTGATATATCGAAAGTTAAAAAATTATGGTAAATTATGGTATCTGGAATCCTATACATAGTGTAGCATTGACTAAAGAGCTTGAAAGAGTTCAGCGTGACTATACCCGCAGAATGTATGTACGCTGTTCCCTCCCTCCTATATCATATAAGCATCGCTCATGAGCTTAATCTAATGACTTTAGAACGCCGTAGGTTCATAATTGATATATTATTCCTCCATTCGATTATCCACAGCCGTTATTCTCTTGATATTTCTTCTCTACTTACAACGCGCGCCACTCACTCGCCCCCTCAGAAATGCACACCCACTTCGTATATCTTTACCTTTCATACCAAATAATTCTAGTTCCACTCTTGTATCTAGAACCATGTCCATTTGGAATGCTCTTCCCATAGAATATGTTAGTTTCTTCGCCTAGTGTATTTTCTAGTTACATCCGTTCACAACCCCCCACTTTTTATCCCCCGTCTATTATTGCCACTTGGCTTGATCTTTGATCCCGTCCACTCCCTACCCTTGCTGCCTGGCAACCTTCAACCGATTCGATCCAATCGACGGACATCCGTTTCTTGTATACCCTCTCGTTATTTCTTGAACTCCCACCTAACGGAATAAACGAATGAATGAATGAATGAATGAATGGTGCGATTACGGTATTTCGCAAACCTCACAAAGGTCGATGTGCTTTCGAAAATACCGTAATCGCACCAAAATGTTGTGTATTTGATTTACCGATTTCTAGCTATAATTGACCGGACATATCCGGGTTGATTCCGGGAAATCGACCATGGTAAAAATTATGAGCACAATCAGAGCTCTCAAAATTGCGTATTCGCAATTACTCCGAAAGGTGAAATTTACCCGGTACATCATAGGAGTACGTGATGCTCTCTCTATTCTACTCCACTCTCTCCGTCGATTCGCTCGTCGAGTTTCCCAGTTACACTGTGAGCAATATGTGATCTCTAATATTTCAATCGCCTAGTTTTCCAATCTGATCTCTGATCTCGGGGGAACCGTTGGATTCTGGCTGAGCATGAGTCTCATTGGATTCTACGAACTCGTCATCTTTCTAACCAAACTCTTCTCTGCATCTCTTCAATATACCCGATCCTTCTAGTGACTTCCTTCAATCTTTCTTCGAATGCTCTCTATGCAGTGTCAATCGGAAGATCTCGCAATCAATTGATATCAAAATGAGCAGCTCCACTCAGGAAATGAACAACAATGACAGAACGGTCAATCCGACCAGACGGTAAATAAATACCGTATGCCTACCTTAACAGCGTTGCCAGAGACTGGGACTATCGAAGGAGTCGATATCGATCAGAGATGGAGAAGGGTTTGGTGGAGCAGCGAGAGAAACACTTCGTGAATCTAGCTCGCATCTTAGGAATCAACCCATCTCGCGTTCATCAAATACACTCGAATAAACTGTTTCAGTGAAGTAGATTTATCATACATAGGTTAATGCTGATGAGATTGTGATATGGGATAGAAGGGGAAGCTTCGTACTTATAATAAGAGAAGAAGGGTATATGGGTAGGGAAGGAAGTAGTACATAGTGAGTCTTCTCTCGTCTCTCCATCAGAAGTGGCTACTTCGTCATCGTTGGAGAGATTGGATGGAATGGAGAGAAGGACGATGGAAGGAATAGAATCTCAATCAGAGGGAGAACGCCTTTCGGTTTAGTTCAAACTCGTCATCGTGAGACTCCATCCACTTCCATCTACGGTTCCAGTAGGGAGGAATCGAGAATGCACGGTTTACTGATTGAGGAAATGCTCAAACAACCACCGTACTCTCGTTCTCTCCCTATACTGGAACCCTCTTTAACCTCAGCAACCCGTTGCCTTCAGTTCCCCCTCTCCCTCTTTCTTCACGAGGGTCAGAGTTGTGAAGTTCTGAAAGAGATAGAATTGATTAACATGGGAGAAGATTGGTGAAAGCTCGTTACCTCCGCCACCGTGGGGTGGATTCCAATGAGAGTATCGAAGTCTTCCTTCTTCGCATTCAACTTGAGGGCGATTCCGAATCCCTGTGTTACTTCTCCGGCCGATGGACAAAGGATGTGGAAACCGAGCACTCGATCCTGAAGATGCATCCTCTCACTCATTTATGAGGAAGGCTAATGAAGACCATTCAACCCTTAGGGGACATCTCGTGATACCTGGTCACTGGCCCTGCAGATGAGTTTCAGATAGCAGTGGTCCTTCTCCTTCCTGTCTGGCACCGTGTACTCCAGGGGGAGGAACACATTGTGGTACACAACCACGTCCTCCTTCCCGAATCGAGCGATCGCTGCCTGCAAACAACTCAATGGACCACGCAGAAGAGGCCAATTGATCACAGATGGAAAACCCATGGTCGGATCTACCACAGGGTCAATCCTATGGTAGATCCTAAGGTATTGCGTTCGAATCCCAATCTGTACAGTCGTTTTTGCCAAGCTTCGAGGGAAGTAATCAACAGTAGGCAAAAATTGCACAAGCTTGGCAAAAGGAGGCCGGGACTCGAACCCAATATATCATGGGATGTAAATTTACAGCGCCTTAGACCACTAACAATAGGCACGGATTTTAACGTTGGGACGACTATGCCTTTTCATCTGTGCAATGGATGCAGTCATGCCATCCCATGGGAGGAAGAGGAATATATGCATATATACTCACCTCCTCACTCAGACCGCAGCATCCATATTCCAATGGCGTGAAAACTGTCGTCGGGATCGCATCGTAATCGGTCTGTAGAGAGTATCTTCGAGTGCTTGCTCCCCTATTCCACTAACCAACTCCATCTTTCCCTTGAGTCTCCTCATGAGTGCTCTTCCTGCATGGATGGCCACTGGAGTCAACTCAGGACAACCTGAGGAGCACTCGCATGAATGAGGACTGAGAGTGAGGGATGCTCCACTTACCAGACAAGACATCTCCCACTGCATACACGTAAGGACAGGAGAAAGACTGCTCCGTACGACGACCAACTACCTATACGAGAAGAACTTCGACACTTCTTTATTTCGCGGGACTAATATCACGCCTTTCACGAGAGAATCGAGCTAAATTCGCCAATCTTGAGAATGGAGGGAAAATCGTGAGATGAGTGCCAACCGGATTAGGGCATCCTGAATGTGAGGGATGCCTGACATTCCCTCAAAGTCTCATTGTGTAGATTTCATTTTGGACTTCATGACACCTGCAACCTGGGGGTTCCCGTATTATTACTTCCTACACCTTTTCCCCTCGCGACATCACTTTCCCCCGTGCCACTTTCACTATGAATCACCGTCCTTTGTAATGACGAGGCTATGTCTAGCCCCGCCTAATGTTCACGATCCGTTATAAGCTGATATCTCCTTCATTCTGAGAGAGAGTTGGGCACAGGAATAAATTGTTGCTGTACGTTTCTGTGTTCCACACTGCAAGACGGTAGTTCTCCCTCTCCCTGGTGCGTCCCGCTATCTCTCGCGCCGGCTCGACTACCTTCGCTGCTCACCGGTCCGGTGACTCCGCATGGAGCCTAGGCCCGGCAAGCGGTTGCTCGAACTCCCGTCCAGGGGGGCTGACGACTGCGCAGGTACAGACTAGGGAACCTCGGAGGTAGAATGTTGATCCCGCTACACCACGTTGTCCTCTCATTGGTCCTTCACCTCGTATAGACACTTCCCTGTCTACTCAAAATCCCTCCGAGGCTAGGACCCGTCCCTAATCGCTGCCCAGATTCCACCCCGTCGTCATGTCCCGGTCGGTTCTAGGCACCTCCCACTTTGAGAGCAGTTATCCCGGTTTCAGTGACCAATAGAGCAAAATTGACCTCTGAGTGACCCCTGCTTATTTTTCGAGCTGTATAGATCTGTTTAGCTCATTTTTTCTGAATATAAATTTTAACCACGCTACATTCAAGGGCAAATTTTTCGAAGACGAATGGAAAGGAGCAGTTAAAATTTTAAGAGTTCATGCATCGAGATCTGTCGAATGAGGTGCTGGCGCCGAAAATGCGTAGACGCCTGTGAAACTTTCGCCATGTAAACTTTCCCGAATCGTTTGAACTTTCTTTTCCACAATCAATTGTCACTTACACCGCTCTCTTCTGAGCGCGCGGCCAAGAAATCGTTTTTCTCCGAATTGACTCTGGAAAAGAAAGTTCAAACGATCCGGGAAAGTTTACATGACGAAAGTTTCACAGGCGTGTCCGCATTTTCGGCGCCAGCACCTCATTCGACAGATCTCGTTCAGATGCATGCACTCTTAAAATGTTAGCTGCTCCTTTCCATTCGTTTTCGAAAAATTTGCCTTGAATGTAGTGTGGTTAAAATTTATATTCAGAAAAAATGAGCTAAACAGATCTATACAGCTCGAAAAATGAGCAGGGGTCACTCAGAGGTCAATTTTGCTCTATTGGTCACTGAAACCGGGATAACTGCTCTCAAAGTGGGAGGTGCCAAGATCCGACCTGGTGTCATGATATTCTACTCTCTCTATTCTACTCCACTCTCTCCGTCGATTCGCTCGTCGAGTTTCCCAGTTACACTTTGAGCAATATGTGATCTCTAATATTTCAATCGAGTTTTCCAATCTGATCTCTGATCTCGGGGAACCGTTGGATTCTGGCTGAGCATGAGTCTCATTGGATTCTACGAACTCGTCATCTTTCTAACCAAACTCTTCTCTGCATCTCTTCAATATGCCCGATCCTTCTAGTGACTTCCTTCAATCTTTCTTCGAATGCTCTCTATTCAGTGTCAATCGGAAGATCTCGCAATCAATTGATATCAAAATGAGCAGCTCCACTCAGGAAATGAACAACAATGACAGAACGGTCAATCCGACCAGACGGTAAATAAATACCGTATGCCTACCTTAACAGCGTTGCCAGAGACTGGGACTATCGAAGGAGTCGATATCGATCAGAGATGGAGAAGGGTTTGGTGGAGCAGCGAGAGAAACACTTCGTGAATCTAGCTCGCATCTTAGGAATCAACCCATCTCGCGTTCATCAAATACACTCGAATAAACTGTTTCAGTGAATTAGATTTATCATACATAGGTTAATGCTGATGAGATTGTGATATGGGATAGAAGGGGAAGCTTCGTACTTATAATAAGAGAAGAAGGGTATATGGGTAGGGAAGGAAGTAGTACATAGTGAGTCTTCTCTCGTCTCTCCATCAGAAGTGGCTGCTTCGTCATCGTTGGAGAGATTGGATGGAATGGAGAGAAGGACGATGGAAGGAATAGAATCTCAATCAGAGGGAGAACGCCTTTCGGTTTAGTTCAAACTCGTCATCGTGAGACTCCATCCACTTCCATCTACGGTTCCAGTAGGGAGGAAAACGAGAATGCACGGTTTACTGATTGAGGAAATGCTCAAACAACCACCGTACTCTCGTTCTCTCCCTATACTGGAACCCTCTTTAACCTCAGCAACCCGTTGCCTTCAGTTCCCCCTCTCCCTCTTTCTTCACGAGGGTCAGAGTTGTGAAGTTCTGAAAGAGATAGAATTGATTAACATGGGAGAAGATTGGTGAAAGCTCGTTACCTCCGCCACCGTGGGGTGGATTCCAATGAGAGTATCGAAGTCTTCCTTCTTCGCATTCAACTTGAGGGCGATTCCGAATCCCTGTGTTACTTCTCCGGCCGATGGACAAAGGATGTGGAAACCGAGCACTCGATCCTGAAGATGCATCCTCTCACTCATTTATGAGGAAGGCTAATGAAGACCATTCAACCCTTAGGGGACATCTCGTGATACCTGGTCACTGGCCCTGCAGATGAGTTTCAGATAGCAGTGGTCCTTCTCCTTCCTGTCTGGCACCGTGTACTCCAGGGGGAGGAACACATTGTGGTACACAACCACGTCCTCCTTCCCGAATCGAGCGATCGCTGCCTGCAAACAACTCAATGGACCACGCAGAAGAGGCCAATTGATCACAGATGGAAAACCCATGGTCGGATCTACCACAGGGTCAATCCTATGGTAGATCCTAAGGTATTGCGTTCGAATCCCAATCTGTACAGTCGTTTTTGCCAAGCTTCGAGGGAAGTAACCAACAGTAGGCAAAAATTGCACAAGCTTGGCAAAAGGAGGCCGGGACTCGAACCCAATATATCATGGGATGTAAATTTACAGCGCCTTAGACCACTAACAATAGGCACGGATTTTAACGTTGGGACGACTATGCCTTTTCATCTGTGCAATGGATGCAGTCATGCCATCCCATGGGAGGAAGAGGAATATATGCATATATACTCACCTCCTCACTCAGACCGCAGCATCCATATTCCAATGGCGTGAAAACTGTCGTCGGGATCGCATCGTAATCGGTCTGTAGAGAGTGTCTTCGAGTGCTTGCTCCCCTATTCCACTAACCAACTCCATCTTTCCCTTGAGTCTCCTCATGAGTGCTCTTCCTGCATGGATGGCCACTGGAGTCAACTCAGGACAACCTGAGGAGCACTCGCATGAATGAGGACTGAGAGTGAGGGATGCTCCACTTACCAGACAAGACATCTCCCACTGCATACACGTAAGGACAGGAGAAAGACTGCTCCGTACGACGACCAACTACCTATACGAGAAGAACTTCGGCACTTCTTTATTTCGCGGGAACAGCCGTAATAATAATCGAGAAAGTGCTGAAGATATGTCCATCCCCTCCCCCTTCCTACCGCTGGAATTTTAATCCTTCCACATGTCACACGCATGTATAAGTCTATTATATTCGATTCTAGAATTATCGTACGACATTGTGTAAATGATCAGATAAGTACCATAAATACTTCGATCTAATGACTAAGTGTGACTACTTCCCAAATCAATCATGACCGTTGCATTCAAAATTATCAATTAGTTTGGACTGGTTCCGTGAAGTAAAGAAGTGCCAGAAATTCATGGAATGAAGAGTACAAATCTGACCTTTCCGGATTTGTCGAGTCTGACTCCAGGCAGATTCAATCCCAGATCAGCAGTCACAGCATCTCTCCCAATGGCAATGAGCACCTGGAGAGAAGAAGGAATGATAGAAGGAGAGGAGAGGAGGGAGAGGAGGGGATACAACTATGAAGGGGGGCACACCGTATTGAACTCCTCGCTAGTCTCTTCCTCACTTCCGTCTTCCTTCTTGAGATTGAAGTAGACCTTTAGCCTGCCTGCTCTCTCCTTACTTCTCGGTTCCAATTCCTCCACTCGAGTGGGGATCGAACTGAACCAATCCCATTCCCTTCATCAAGGGGAATCTCTCTACCTCACAAACTTGACTCCGTCCTCACTCATCTGCTTCCTGATTCTCTCTGCCATATCTTGATCGAATCCTCGAAGCAGAATCGAACGCACCATTACCTATCATAACATTTAACTACTACACTCATTTTCCAAATTCAATAAATATTTCACTACTCCATGTCTACAGTACTCACAGAGACATCTAGTCCCATTCCCTTCAGGAATCCCGCACACTCGAGGGAGACGTACGAAGCGCCAACGCAGAGGGTTTTCCCTGGAGGTAACCAATGGATAGATAGCAAGTCTCGATCTCTTTCCCTCCCTCCCTCTCTTTTCCTTCTTCCCCTTACCGGGTGAGTACGGGAGTGCGAACAGATCATCACTGGTAATACAGTATTCCTTCGCTCCGGGGATATCGGGATATCGAGGGCGGAGGCCAGTCGCCACCAGGAATCGATCAGCTGTCAACTTCGTCACCTGCAATCTCAATGTGTACCCTTTGCACTGTTTCGATAGATCCTTTTACGAGTTCAAATTCCTAAACTTCTTTAAGGGAGGATGAAAACCAAAAAGTACCCTTTCTCCAGGATTTTCAGAATATGTAGACACACTGACAAAAAATGATTCTGCAAAAACATTGGAGAAGGGTATTATTTGGTTCTCATCCGACCTAGGGCTCTTCTCTACCGTACCTTTCCCTTCTTATCAGTTGCTGATATCTCGTGAGTTCCTGTGAAGACACCGTATCCATTGACGTATGTCACCTCAATTGATAACTTGTTTTCATGTTCCCATTCCTTACATTTGTCCGTTCGTCATCATCTCTAATACAGATTCTTGATCACAAATATGTTCCTGACTAACCGTCTTCTCTCGGAGGGCGACTTTATATCCCCAATTGAGTGAGACGATATGATCTTGTACATTCTGTTTGAGTGTCTTCCAATCATGGACGATCTCCTTCTTGGGGGGAAGTTTCCATCCGAAGGAACGAGCATCGTTGATCGAATGACCAAGAAGGGCACTCTGCAAGGAAGGGAGGAGCATTGGGAAGGGGAGATGGGGGGGGGGGGGGGGGGGAGAGGGGGGGGAGGGGGGGGGGCAGTACCTGGTGCATCAGCTTCTTCGGGATGCATCCAACATTGACGCACGTTCCTCCCAATCCCCAGGTTGTTCCGAGGGGCGACGGCTTCACGAAGTCGAGACAAGCAACTTTCCAGCCAAGACTAAAAACAACTGCTTATTGGATCATCATTTCGGATCATAATATGGAAGGCACTGAGTATCTCCAGGGGGGAGGGGGGGGGGGGGGGGGGTTGACTGACCCGGCAGCTTCCTTGGCAGCAGCGAGTCCTCCCGATCCTCCTCCGATCACGACCAGATCGTATTGGTGGTCCTTGACCCATTCTGCCAGTCTCCCTCCCTCTGCCACTGCACGAAGAGCACTCTCATCACCCACGGGACATCCCTGTAATCACCCCTCCATACCATCCCCCCTCCCTTCTTCACCTTGACGAATACGATGGGCATTCCCTTCATCCCAGTGTACTTCTCTATCTGAGCCACAGCCGATTCCTTCACCAAGATCTCCTCCATCTCATTCACTCCTGCCTCATGCAGAATCGAAGTGATCTGCAATCGATCCATCTTCCTCTTCGTCTACAGTACCCTTCCCCTTCCCCTTCCCCTTCTCCCATACTCGTTTCTTTTGTTCTTCGTTCTCTTCCACATAGCAAATGGCAGTTTTTCTCGCATTCGATGCTCGATAAAGAGCGTACCACGCGTCCGCTTTTGTTTTCTGAGTTAGGTGTCTTCCAATCTCGGAGTGGTGTCCCTCCCTTTCCACCCCTCCCCCACTGACCGCAGGGAGAGCATCGGTCCTCTTGCCAGTGTACACCACTGCCACTTTGGCCTCTGCTATCTTGCCGAGTGCATCCTTCGCCTGTTCTCCTCGCTCCTCCATTCCACTACGGTACATGGGGGCTGCAAGAGAGTCATCTCCCCCCTCCCTCTCCCCCCACTCACCTCCTCCTGGATCGGGTGGTCTCTCTTCTCCTTGCGTCTCTCTCGTCTCTCCCGTACTGCACCCTCTGAGTACAGCTACGACTGCTCCCATGCGGGGAGGGAAGAGAGAGTGAGAGGGACGAGTCGAGTAGGCACGTCGAGACCCCCCCGCTGCAACAACCAAAGGAATAAGTGGAGAGAACATCAAGGTAGAGAATCGACTCAGACGAATTCAGTTAAATCAATGCACAGATCAGGTCAAACCCACTTTATTCGCGATATTCGTAATTAAAGAATAAACAATACAGAAAAAGAAACGATGCTCGTGAATAAAGTGAGTGAGAGAGGGCAAAGCGGGAAAGGGACGAAGGGGCTCTCGAAAAATACGATGCATAAATACTTCGCCTCGCTCTCTCCCTCTCACACCTTCTCTCACATCATCTCTCATCTCATAACAACTGTCATGTACAACACTCCGAAAACAATTTACTAATTCTATTTTCTCGAATCCTTCGGAAGAGACTGCTAAAGTAACGAATGGGTGCAATCCTAGCTGTTCTTACTGGGAAGGAAGGAGAAGATTTTCTTGAAGATACTCTGCTTCGGTGCCAATCCCAATTTCTTTCTCGAGGATTCAGAAGTCAACTGCTCCACTTGTTCGAGAGTCATCCCGAAGGAGCCAGATCTGTAAGGAAGTGAAGAGTAGAGAAATGTACGTACATGAATAGAATATTTTCTTTCGCACACTGTATGATCTTTGAAGCGCGAAAAAAATAGATAAGAAACACGTAATTCCAAATACAAATATTAAAAAAATCTTCCGAGACTATAAGAAATGGGAGATATTAAAAGAATGAAATGGCGGCTTACTTGTAGTTGTGAGGGAAGGCGTCGCCCCATTTGTTAGAGAGAATCTGCTCGAGTGCTGAATAAAAACTGATTGAATCAGCATCTAAGATGACATAGTAAGCGCTAAGTGGAAAGGGAATAAAACGGATAGGAGTGATTCACGACTGGAAACGAAGAGAGAGGAGAGAGCAGTTGGATAGAGAAAGAGAGCAATCGAGGAACACATCAAAAAGAGGACAAAGCAGAGAGAGAGAGGAAGGGGGAGATTGCATGTTCAATCTTATAGCCCTCTTTCTCCCTCCGTCAGACACAAATTAGAAAACCTAAAGTGAGATTACCACGGGGCATTCGTAGTCTATGTGGGTACTCACGTGACAGGCTATTGCATCAGCCCCCCCCCCCCTCCCATGACAAACACTCCTTAATGTATAGGCCATAAGAGCGGAAGACTACTATAGACTGAAAGGAATAAGCAGTTTTGCTCTTGAAACATATACTTTTTTAATGTTTAAAAAAAAAGAAGTGACGTCTCCTCACAGTTGAGTTTCTTCTCGCAGAGGGCAGCATTGAGGGGCGAGGCATCCTTGGCGAAGGCCGCCTCCACCTGACGGGCATCCATCACTCCCTCCCCATCACAAGGCAACTACTCACCTGCTTCCCCAGATAGACGGCCAGATCTCTCGAGGGACTCTTGTACTGGTCCTTCGGCCATTGAGCCACCAGACGAACGTACCTCTTGTACAACTGCTTAGACATCGAGAGATCGGAGATCAAAGATCACCTCGCCCGTTCTGGTCGCACCTTGAATCGGGAGTTGCTACGTGAGTCTCATGGGACAGATATCGGATAGAGACGACTGACTCAATTATCCACAGATGATAGATGGAGTTCATTCAATGTAGTTTATTGAGGAGAAATGAACAAACAAATGATTTCAATAAATTCGAGAACGAGTCTAACAAAATACTCAACAATTTTCTCTCAGAGTAAACAATAACGTAACAACGAATGATAAACACGTAAACGATTCGACAATGTAGTTCATCACTGGTACAATGGGAAGGGGAGGGGGAAGGGGGAGGGGGTACTCTCCTACTCATCATCTGAATCCACTTCTCTCTCCCCATTTATTCTCATCATCGCCAGCTTCGCCTCCATCTCCAGAGTATCCAAATCAAGGCCAGTACTCGATTTAGTGAGCTGCAAGTTGAAACAATCGATAGATTACGGTAAAGAAAAGAGACGAAAATGCAGACAGTTATTATTGCAGATATTGATTACTAGATAGCTTACCTTGACCTCACTGATTTCCTTGTGCAGTCTCTGGAATACTTCTCCGTCCACTGCTTGCACCCACAGGAGGAGATCAGTGATGATCAAGTCATTGAGCAGATAACGGAAGTCCCCTCCCACTCCCATCTCACTGTGGATAACTGCCAGAGAGTGCACGATGGAGGAACGACCTGGAGAGGGGAAGAGAGAGAGGGGGGGAGAGAGAGAGAGAGGGGAGAGCACATTCCACCCCCGGCAGGAGACTCACAACACGCCCTCCCATTTACCTCTCTTCAGAATTTCCTTGAGATCTTCGAATACTTTCTCGACGAGATTCCAGTTTCTGGTAAGGAGTAGTTGATGAGGGAAGGAGGGGGAGGGGAGGGGGTACCTGTAGAGAGGGTAGACGAGAGCTCTTCTGGCAGCAGCCTGTACTGCCTCCTTCCCATCTCTCCATCGAGTGAGGGAAGAGAGAGATGGAGAGAGAGTGCAATACGTCCATGATGATTCCACCGAAGAATCACCTAGAGAGAAGGAGTCAGAGATGGAGGGAGGGACTGCCTACCCATGTTCACTCTCTGATCATAGGCATATCCGAAGAGGATATCAACGAGGGAGAGGGAGACGGCATAAGTGTCCTCAGGGGAGAGACTGCAATCAATCACTCACCACGAGAGAGATGGATAGCAACGTACACAGGTAGTTTCTTATTGGGTAGTTCCTTGAGTCTCTCCTTATCATCGTGTGTCACTTCACTCTTCTTCCCCATCTCCCATCTCAGAATCTCCTCCAACATCTCATCGGGATCGAATGAATCCGCCCTTCAGATGTACACATCATTCCCTTCTCACCCCTTTCATCCCTCCACTCACAGATAGTGCTCTCCATTGAACTTCTTCCGATCTCTCAACGCACTCTTAATCTTCCGTTCATCGATCTTCGTATTTTCAGGATCATCTAGATCGATGAGTTTCCCGATTTCATCCTGAAAGCAAGCATTCCGTCCGTGAATCCCCCCCCCCCCCCGGTACCTTCAATCTGAGGAGTACTCCCCTCCTCCTCCATCCGAATCCGTATCCGTACTCCTTGCTCTCTTCATCCACTGCACTCTCTTCCTCTCCTTCATGAGCACTCTGCTCCACTAGCAGCTCATCTCAAACAATCCAATATCTTCCACTCTTCCAGCCTATGCCTTCTAGTCTCAACAATCAACAAATGATGAGTTCACCTCCTACAGCATCCAGATCGTCCTCTTCCTCTTCTTCCTCCTCACTTCTTCCTTCTTCATCTCCGATTTCCTCCACGAGAGGACGGGCTGATATCTCTCCCATCTTCTGTGGACGAAGCAACTCAAATACATTATTTAAGGGAAATCAACTGAAGATGTCTAAATGATAGATGAGTACCTGAGTGATCATATCGAGTCCTTCGAAATGCTCTCCCTTATTCTTCTTCGGAACAGTAACGACGAAAGCGCCTTGAATTCTCATTCGCTCTCTGTTATCTCCTTCCTCATCTTCTCCTCTCACCTCTATCACTCTCATACTTGGCCGTTCCGGTCTCATCTTCTATCACGGGTGCGGGTAGATGGAGACGGAGGAAGTATGGAGAGGATGAGAATACGAAATCGAGATCAGAGTATCTGCAGACACAGATGAAAAGGCATGGTCCTACCATAGGAACATACCATAGGAACTGTAGTTAAAAACGAATAATTAAATAGTTTTTAATGTTAATTAGACTCATTTGCCCGAAATGAGTTATTTTCATCCAATATACGAAGTCTCAGGATTGTATCTTTCGGAATCCTATGGTATGTTAAAAACCGTACCATGGTTGGCTAATTTCAGTCCTATGGTAGGTCGGATTTTTCCTGATTCAGTCAAATTAATTCGCTAACGTATGTTTGGCTGAAAAGGGTCATAGGATCATAGAGAATACACCACATTAATTTTGTGTCAAAATCTAATTCCCAAAATAGTGTTCCTATGGTAGGTCTATTGACCATGCTTTTTCATCTGTGTCTGCAGATCGAGATCGATCATCTATATGAACCCCTTCACTCACTCGATCTCAGTTTCTGCCACATTGGCGAATTTGGCTTCGATGGTTAGAGTGAGATAATTATCATCTTGATTAATGGAGAACGTCGGAGTGAGCATCTGCATACATATTCAAATGGGGGATCATCCATTAAAGGTATTCCAATGGTAGAAAACCACCTTTATATCATCTATACTAAAACAAAATGAAGTAATAATTTATCCTTTATCGTATGAGATCATTGAGTTGTATGACTAGCATTGGCATTTCAACTACAAACTGGTGAACATAATTGTTAGCGTCTTCTATTCACAAGAGAAGCATTTGATCGATTAGCTCGGCCATTCAGACTATTCACAGTACAAGCAGGTTCTATATGTGTATCACGAAGGAAAGGAATGGGAAGATGGATGATGAGAAAGAAGAGAGTAAATCGACTGCTTCCACTCTCTCTTCCTCTTCATCTCTTGTTCGACTCCCTCTTCTGGAGATCGCAGATGATGGTTCGCCAGTTCTTCCGACACTCCCTGCAATGGTCTCCCCCCTCCCCCCTCCTCTCAATGGTCTCCTCCCCCCTCCTCTCAATGGTCTACCCTCCCCTCCTCCTTCTCCTTCCTCTCACCTCATAAACTCTCCGTCCATCCTCGTGACGGCGAGCATCTCGAGTGCCTTCGCAGCACTCTTCCTCCCGTGCTTCAGCATGAATCGCACGAATCTGCAGAGACAAAGGGACCACTCTCAAGACATTTGTCGTTGCTCCACTTTCCGCCTATCTTACACGCTCCCCCATGCATCCTCCTAAGCACAACTCAAACCATAATTTATGTAAATGATTTAAATAACATATTGAGCAATTGAAGAAAGGTAAAATATGCGTACTCGATGACCATAACTCCGCAGTCATGGGTGTTCTCTTGCTTGGGACAGGGGATCTTGTGAAGACGAGGCTTCGTCCCGGGGGGACACAGATGACGAGCTGCTGCATGCATTATCTGAGAGGACAAAGATCAAAGATCAGAATGAAATGAGAGGAAGAATTATCTGACCACTTCTGCGTCTTCAGTATCAGGACCATAGAGAGAGTCGAGGTAGGAGAACCGATTCCGTTCCTTGTCGTAGATGAGAAGAGACCTGAGAGAATAAGGAAGGAGGGGGGGGGGGGGGGGGGGGTTGGGGGATCTAACCAATGACTACCACCTGGACGAGTGGGGTCTCTGTTGTTGTTGACGATGAAGAATACGAGTGCTCTCGATCGATAATCAGCCAGCCAAGAAGTGAACTCGGGAGAGAACTTGAGCATCTCACATGTTGAGGCACACACCAACTCCATCTGACATGTCGGCATTCATCCTTCCATCCTCTAGATTCATCTCTTCTACTCGGAATCATCAAAAGAATGGACTCAGATGGCCCCTGTGCCAGGTACTCATCTCGCTTCCCTCTCTTATCTCCAATGATAGTAACCATTGGATTCAAGAATCGAGCATGGAAACCGATTCCATCAGCAGGCACGTTCGCGTCATCGCCCATTTATTTTGCTAGTTCAATGGCGGGATTGAACCTACGAGTAGTGCGGAGCAATCAGACGCACTACCACTGTGCCACAAGGGATGGTGTATGACCTCCATTCCTTAGTGCTATAAGAGACTGACCCGTTCTCTTTCATCCACATTCAGCTGGTCCATGAGATACTCAGTAGCGAATGTGATTAGTCGATCGTTGAGCCATCGACCATCCAAGAGGAGATCCAAGTCTTCGTAATCCAACACTACACTGCCGTAGGAGAGAAAGCGAGAGAGAGGAGATGGAGATGATGTCATCTGATGAAACCACGATGAGAGTGGGGACAGTGTGTACAAGAGGTATGGAGACGGTCTCGAACCGAGCGGAGATAAACATTGAATAAAACGTTTTATAAGTACCCTTTATGCATGAACAAGTATGATTATCGAATGTTAGAATAAAACGTTGCATAACAAGACAGTAAAGTTAATAGGTATGAGATCGGTTCTACACATTACAATCTAGAATATGACGAGCTTCGAAATGGTGTAATTAGATATGGGGAAACGGGGATGAATGGGATGTGAGTGGATGCATCATTCTTCACCCTCCAAATCCTCGATGTACCATGGTCGATCTCCCTCCTTGTATCTAACCATTGGATAATCGTAAGGCACACGAATGCTTTCATAATCCATTATCAGCACTCCTATCTCGTACGAACGAATCTGCAATTTTTTTCGCTTCCATTTAAACTTTTCGTTCGCCTAAATCTTCACCCTAACTTGTAGGAAGTATCATTTATACACGATTATGTTCATTGCTTCAACTAATGGGCCACCCCATGACCCCTGTCTCCCTCCTCTCCTCAAAACTGTCACTCACCATCAACTGTTCTCCATTCTTCTGCAGTTCTCCCCATGCTGCTTTACTCAGATTGGCACTCGTCACTATCTGCAATCACTCCTCTAAGAGATCTCGAGAAGGGAGGGAGAGGGGGAGGGGGGGGGGTCATTCACCTGCCAATCAAAGCGTCGCGAATTCTGGTCGACCTGTAGGTAGCTCTGAATGGAGGATTGATCATATCCTGTCATCTTATATCCATCCTTTCTTTGCCCTTCAACCGTACCTTGACATGGGGCATAATTCTGCTTCTCCCCCAATTCTCAGCTCTCCATTTACACATATTCTTGAGTAGCCACTCTTGTCTTTCGGCAGTCCTCTTTGAGTAGGGAAGTGAACCACCGCTTCTCAAGAGAATACAATCACCATAGAATTATGAATTACAGAAAGAAGCGAGGAATGGGAAGACAACAAAGGGGCACGTACAACTTCCCGTCAATGCTGCCCATGACGTCGTCCTTCGTAGGGTAGATCATCCAGCATTGAGTGCCCGTGGGATCTCTCCCTCCTCTCATACTCAATGTGAACTCTCCTCCCAACCAAGCACCAGGCTTCGCCCCGAGAGATCCGATCGAGGAGGATTGACAGATCAGAGTCTTCTTCCCATTCTCGAAACATCTCACGTCTACTATCCAAATACTATGTTATCTCACTTCATCCGATGCTCTTGATTCTTTGAGAATCTTCCTCACAAACTTGTGACCGACCTGAATACTCCGCGAGTGAACAACATGTCATCTACACTAACCGAGTTCATTTCCACTCCCTTGTGATATCCAGGCACTGAGAAGACGATGCGATTGAGAGTAAATTCGAAGAGACACTCGCGAAGACGATCCTTCCAGTGAGACAACTGCAGAGAAGAGACTCGGACTGAGATGAGAGAGAGTCTTTCTCACTCCTTCGATCGGATATCTCCCCAGATACTCGATTAGATCCTTCACTATGGGTATTTCCTTCTCGACTCTTCTTGGCCGTTTCTCGGATGGGATTACTTTCGTACTCTTCATGTAGTAGAACATCTGAGTCTTCCCTTGCCAATCATATGGAAGGAGATTGGCTGTGCTGATAATCACATGGATGGTCATATCATCATCCTCGAAAAGGGACAACTTGGAGTGATGGGTGCCGAATGGAATGGGAAGGGAAGCAGTGCAGACTGCAGAGCGAATGCGTACATCTAAGTTTATCGAAGGGACTCACCCGTGATGTCTTCCCATCCTTCCTTTTCAGCCTCGTTCTTGATCTCCCTCACACTAGTTCCCAATTTGCTTCCCACTACTATTGTCATCGGAGTGTTACGGCATCGAGAGGGATACTGACTGGAAGAGACTAGTAATTGGTACTGCTCACAATCAGATCTCACCTGATCAGCCATTGAGTGTCGATCATGAAGTTGAAGTGGACAGATGAAATTGGCTTGATCAGCTCGAGAACTTCATCCAGATTGAAAGCATTCTCATTGAAACGAGACGGAAGCTCATCGATCTAAATCGGATGAATTGAAAAACTCTAAAGAGTAGAATACCTTGGTGAGGTATAGTTTGTGTGACTGTAGAGTAGGGTCGTCGATGATAACTGGAAGAGGTCTCTTCTTCTTCCTTCTCTCCTCCTCCTCTCCATCATCACTCAATGCACTCCTCCCCCTCTTCATTCCTGCCATCTGGAAGTGATCTCTCTCCATCCACTCAGATCATCCTATTGGAACACAGATAGGGAAGATTATGGATTCGAACCAACTTCGTAACATGACAAGACAAGAGTGCATTCAGAGATTGAAACTTCATTTGTGCATAACAATAACAAACGAACGCATAAATAAAAATAGTACTATTCACAGGTTAGGAAGAAGATTATCCAGTCATGTCTCTCTTCCTTCCTCTCATCCTCACTTCCTCCAACTTCTCGAGAGCACCCTGCAATCTCTTTGTATACTGTGAGAAGTGCATCTCCGTACTCTTCTCTCAGCATCGCAGACGCTATTGGAGACAATGAAGTACATTACTTATCACAAGATGGTTGGTGGATGGCCTCGTGCATCTCTCACCTTCGCTCCCTTCCCTCCACTCTTCTCGTATCCCTTGAGTACTGCTTCGAACAGTCGTTGACTATCGTGATGAGTAGATGCGATCGCCCTCTCCAACACGTACAAATCCACTCCCTTCTCTTCCGCTGTGATCTGCCAATCAGAGAAGCCCATTCCGTAGTGCGGGAAAATTTAGAGAAACGTCCAGGAACGCAAGTCTTTTGAAGCTTTTTTTTCTCCTAATTTAAATAACATTTTGTTTTCATCAATATTAAGGTAAATCGAGAAGACGTATCTGATAATTGATCGAAAGTAGATTTTAAGTGTGATGTTTCCGAAACGTCTTTTCGGAGTTGAGAATTTCGAAGTGTTACCCCAAAGAATAATGAAGGAAAAGGGAAGAAAGTATGGCGGATACCTTCATCTGACTGCTCAATCCGAAGTCGATGAGAACTATTCTATCGGGATTTCCGTCCCTCAGTAGTACATTCGACGTCGTCAGATCACCGTGCACTATGCCTGCAACAAACTCTTCCCATCATTCTTCCAAGACGGAAGAGTCAAGGGCTCCGAAATAGAAGCAAGAGAAAAACTAGAGATGCTCACTAGCCGAATGTAGTTTGCCCACGTTGCCTCCCAGAAGGACTCCGAACGAGAAGAGACTCTCCTGCAATACCCTCCCTACTGGACAGCTGCACCTCTCCCTTCGTACCTTGAACTCGTGTTCACTCTTCTCCCTCCTCGTCTTCTCAATCCATTCCTTGGCAGAGCATCCCTCCACCCTCTCCATCACTATCTCATTCCTCTCCCCGTCCACGAAGTACAGGGCTGGTGTCTCCACTCCTACCTACAATCTCTATTAAGCACAGCATTTAAATTCACTTGATAAAATATGTGTATACCTGTTTGGCCTTCATGATTCCCTTGACTTCTGCCCTCACTCGATGTTTATTCAATCGTTCGTCGAGAGTCGAGTGACGGTATTTCTTGGGGAACCTGATGAATATGTCAGCTCATCAAGTGCTTCCCTCACTCTTTATGCAGCTCGTATTAGGAAACTTTTAAAATTCATTATATTGCGAAGTATAGCAAAAAGTAGCATAGATTACGATAAAAATACTGACATATCACAAAAATTCTCCGTTTTTTTGCATAGTGATGACGCAATAAATGTGCAATTTTCAAAAACATAGTCAATCTTTCAAGGATTTTTTCATACCCACCCGTATGTGGAAATCTTTCAGGACTACCCAGATTTAAAAATGGTATTGCAGCTCGGTTGAATCTACACTGCAGCCTTAAAGCAAAAATGGGATCAGATCACAGCTTCCAAGTAAGCTAGATCCATCAAAATAGTTGTCATCATGATCACAGATGACTTGAGATCATGACAACGATATCTCATCCATTGTCATCAGGGCCACGATATCTCATCCATTGTCATCAGGGCAACGATATCTCATCCATTGTCATCAGGGCAACGATATCTCATCCATTATCATCAGGGCAACGATATCTCATCCATTGTCATCAGAGCAACGATATCTCATCCATTGTCATCAGAGCAACGATATCTCATCCATTGTCATCAGGGCAACGATATCTCATCCATTGTCATCAGGGCAACGATATCTCATCCATTGTCATCAGGGCCACGATATCTCATCCATTGTCATCAGGGCAACGATATCTCATCCATTATCATCAGGGCAACGATATCTCATCCATTGTCATCAGGGCATCAAACAGTCACTGTTACATTACTTTTGTTCGCTTCACTAAAACATTGAGATTTATGAACAGATCTTTTTCTTAAGCAGGGATGTTAAAAATGCATCTAAAACGAACTGCCAACTTTTTAAAGGGATTGGAAACGATATTTCCAGCGGGGCTCGATCAATTTACTCTTGTGCGCCATTCCCCGTTTTTTTTCGCAAAAAGTGCTATAATACTGTTTTTAATGCTAATGTATTTAGATCTGAAACCTTTGCTTGACGACACTTGGCTTTCCCAGATAGAGAGAGTGGAAGATACGAGCCTCCGCACCTTGACTCACCTGAAATCACTTATATTCACTCAATTCAACAATATTGTACGCTTAAATTCTTTTCTTAAAACATCAATCACAAGTTACTTATCATTTCGAACCATCAATGCCCTTTTGTAGTGATTCCGACATTTATAAGTGAAAGATTGAAAATAAAATTTCGCCGAAGCTGTGATAATTCAAGGAAAAGAAACGAATACATTAACGATTACGAGAATGCATGAACTAAATTAAATGCATGAACATACGGGTTTGATGCCCATCTCGAATCCGAATCCTTCTTCGTACTTCTCTCCCGTGCCTTCCTCTTCATTCCTATCCACTTCCATCTTCCACTGCACTGGAGAGACTTCTTGCCTGGAATAGCCTTTATTACTCTTTTCATCTTTGGGTTCATCCATCTAGGTCAATGTGACATCCTGCGCGAAAGGATACTCGTTGATCTACCGATGGATTAGCCCCATCAAAACAACAACAAACAAAAAAACGACTCGAACAGGTGGTACATTCTGATATATGGAGAAAACTTAACAAGAAGCGGAATTAGAGGGTGCGAATGAGGGTGAGGAGTAGGACTCTCAATTTGATTAGCATACAATCATCAATTAAGATTCGAAAGTATCGAATATGAAGCAGGGGGGGGGGGGGGGCATGGACGCGAGAATGATACAATTGGAGTATTAATCCCCTTCTTCCTCATCATCATCAGATTCAGAAGGAGGGAGATCTATAGGTCGATTCCTCTCCTTCTCAGCATCCTCTTCCATTTTAGCCAGGTACTTATTCTGTGCGGCGATCACCTCAACATCCCAGGCTCACCATACAATTAGATGAATAACAATCTCAGATGAATAACAGCTTCGTCTGTTCATTCCTTCTCTCCCTTCTCTCACCTCATCAGCTGATCCGCACTTCGCGTATATATCCAGCAGTTCCCGATTCAATTCGATGAAATGAGGTCCCCAAGTGAATCGGGACATCAACTTCTGCAACGAATGCACTCCGCCTTCTCTCCCTCTTTCCCCTCCTCTCACCTCCGCTGCCTCTGGCCATCCCAGTATGTACAAGCCTGCTGCGAGTGCCTCTAAAAATAAAGAAACAAATGAAATAAAGGATACTACTCTTTCTCCATTCTAGCGTTTCTATCGTACCTGCACAGTTGAGATGGCAAGGTCTGCCGTAGTTCACTGAATTGGCAGCCACGAGATACGGGAGGAGTCGATGTTCGGGGGCACGAACCTGCACTCGATACTCCCCCTTCTCCCCCCTCTGATGACTGACTCTGTGAAGAGGAGTCCTCTCCACTTCCTTCCAACTACAATCTACGACTCCCAATCCATTCTGCTCGACGAAGGGAGAATCTCGAGGGGAGAGAGTCGCCACTCCCGTAGGAGACAGAACCAGACCAGGGAAGCGAGCACCCAGTTTCACCTCCGATAACATTCCGAATCTGAATGCACCCTCACTCCCTCATCCCTCCTCTTCTCGTACCTCGCGAGTCTCCTTCCCGAGCATCTCTTGGGATCGCATTGGTTGAAGTCGTACATCGCCAGTCGACAGGGGAATTCGTAAGGAGTTTCTTCCTCATCTGCTTCCACATCCGATGGAGCCGCACTCCCACCACTCCCTGCCATCAACCACTATCTCGCCCCTTCACATCAATCACTATCAGCTCTTTTCTCCTTCTTCATCCGTACTGCTATACCGACCTGCATCATCTCCCACTTCTTCCCCTTCCTCTTCCTCTTCCTTCTCTCTCTCTTCCCTCTCCCTCCTTCTCCTCTCCTTCCTCTCTGCCTTCTCTGCTGCAGCTTGCGCATTCTTCTCCTTTCGCTTCATTTCTACCACGAGATATTTTGGATAAATTCCGTAGGTTAATATGTATCATAACCGATGTAAACGGTAGCCTTTCAACGAACGATATTTTCCGAATAATATTAATTATGTTTATTTTGAAGAAAAAACACCCAACAGCAATTGCAATATGGCAAGGTACAATAAACATGGATAATGTGGAGAAAATTGGAACCTCATTATTGCTCTTCTCGTTATTATGTACAATACGAATCGTGCAATACGATTTGAATTCTGATATTACAGCCGGTTATGTTTCTGTTACAAATCCGTAATTTTCTCAATTTCACAGTTAAAGCGCATACGATTTGCATAATTCTTTTCATAAATGGTCTACAATTTGAACTAGAGGGGAAGGATGAATCAACAGAGGGAGAAGTCCCATACCTTGACAGTTCTATCGAATGAACCCGAGACAATTCGTTGGTCGTTGAATTGTACACAAGTGACTCCATCAGTGTGATCTCTGAGAGTGCACAATCTCTCTCCACTCTCCAGATTCCACACTTTCACTGTTCGATCATCGGCAGAAGAGACGATGCGCCATGAATCTGCCTGCAACCCAAGGGATTAAGTACACTACACACGAGACGGAACAACCAATTGCCTAAAAATAACCTCTATTTATTCATAAAATTGAAAAAAAACCTTCATAATTATAAATTCGATCATCCGAAATATTAATCAACATATCTAAAACATTCGACTGTTCTCACTCGTAAAATATTGAGTACGATATTATTAATCTATTCAATATTTTACAGGTAAGAACAGTGAAATGTGATATGCTAATTAATAATTCGGGTGAATATTATCAATGGAGTATGGCCCAAATGGGTGGAGATGGCTGCTGACCTGGAGACATCTGACTACTCCCGTGTGTCCCTCTGCCATCCTCCAATCGATAGTCTTCAGCAGTTTCCCCGTTCGAATGTCCCACATCTTTATCATTCGATCGAGAGATCCACTCAGGATTCGATGATCGTCCATCCGAATGCACGTCACCTGATCAGACCAACCTACGTTTCCCAGACGACGACGCATCTTCCCCCCCCCCTCTCTCTCTCTTGCATAACTCACAGCGGAATCGTGTGCGTGGTGGATGGTCATTGCATTGAGAGTGGTGCGAGTGTCCCATGTCTTGATGCACTTGTCACTCGATCCACTCACTGCCATCTTCTCCCCCTCTCTGTACTGCTCGCACAGCACTGAGTCAGTGTGACCCCTGCAAGGAGAGAGATGGTCGAAGAGAGAAAGAGAGGGGTTGCCCCCTGTAGTCAAAGGATGTCGAGGGAAGAGCTGGGAAGTACGCTGTTGGGTACCGAGATGCAAGTATAGTGTAGAAATACGATGAGCAAGATAAAAAGGAAGAAACGTAAATTGAAACGTACACGAGCGTTGTCACGCACTCTCCCGTTTCGAGTGACCACAACTTGAGGGAAGAGTCATAGGAACCACTGATCATCAGTTCATCTCCCATCTGAAAGGTTCTCTACTGACTCAGTATTCTAATCCCACGTGGGCTCAGAATAAATCCCACTGAACAAGAAAAGTATAACTTGAGCGGGCCTCGGACGGGAAAATTGGCCACCGTATCAGACCTTATAATTAATGAAGTCGTTGCGAGACATAAAGTGTGCAAAAGTCACAGCTCACAATGTGATAAATCTCCTCCTTGCGTATCGACTCAAGTTCGTGCTAACCACCTACGCAGTCACACCACTTATCGCGAACTACTCTAGTAAATGGTGTGCTAGTAACTTTGCAGAAATTATACGTTTTTTCCGCAAAAACTTTTGAACGGTCCAAGCTGTCCAGACTTTTTGTACTATGCTGAGCCCACGTGAATCCATTGATGAGTGTGTAACTGCCAATACATACCTCCAGACATCTGACATAGTTGGTGTGTCCAATCATAGTCCTCTTGCATCCAATGGACGACCATCCATCAGATCGCTCCATGTTCCAGATCTACGAGGGAATTCATGTCGCCCTTGGCAAGCAGAAAAGAGAAGCAATACATTCATTAAATAAATACTGACCTTGATGGTGAAGTCGTTGCTCCCAGATGCAAGTCTATTTCCCACTAGATGGAGGCACCTCAACGAATCAGTCTGAATGGCGACTCATAGATTGCATATGATTTTTAGAATGCATGATCACTGGGATATTTTGAGGCCAAGTACAGTGGGATTTTAATAATTTCTAAAAATATTGCCTGAAGTTTGGTTGCATTTGCACATATATGGTTTTCCAAACAATGGACGTTTCTATGCTACTTTTCCAATAATCCTGGAAGAGTGTACCTGACTGTATCAGAGTGTCCGTGCAGTGTGTGCTCTAGTAGTCCAGTCCCTTCTTGTTTCAAATCCCAACAACGAATCGTGGTATCTGTGCTACCTAAATCAATGAGCACTCGCATATCTGGAATAAGAGTGCTGCCACACCTGAGACTACGCGGTCTCCATCGAATTGTACGCACACGACTCCTTCTCTGTGGCCACTGAGTGTCCGAACGGTGCATCTGCATAAACTCCTCGTCTTCACTTAAAATTATTCAACACACTTGAAAATGCCTTTCTATATTATTTAACAATGTAATAGAACGGGCTCTAATCAGTTAAACTGGAATAACGAAAATAATAGAAATTCAATATTTGCACCATCGTAGAGCCGCAAAGTATGACTCTGATTTGCCTGATCACGCCCGCTCTCTCCTTTTTACACCCTCTCTCGCTCTTTCTGTCATGATCAGGGCACCTCCGCCAATTCAAATTATTTGCATAGGTGTCGGGAAACTTTAACACAAGTGGAATTGCGCACCTGCCCGAGTGCCAGTTGCTCCATAATCTGTAACGTTCCCCGAAAGCTTCTTGCCAGCGGACCGTGCCATCCTGAGAAGTTGCAAATTATAAGAATCAATCAATGATTAACCTGAGTGAATTTGGCAATTTGTGCTTTTTCAGCAGCGATGCTGCACATTCGATAGTCCCTTGATCGATTACAAAGTCCCTTCCAGAGCGTGGAATCTGAAGAAACGCGAAGCCACAGACGACTCACTCGCATGCTGCGACATAATGAAACTGAAAATTTAACTTACTCAAATATTCAAAAAGAAAAAATATAGAAACGAACCAGGATCGAGAAAGGAAAGAACTTTGAGAATAATAGGATGGGGCAGGACGGTGAAGGGATCACCAAGACCATCGAAGGTGATTTCACTTCGAGATACTCGTATCTTGGATATCAACATGGCTAGCTTCTCAAGGCTATCGATATTACAATCCCTCTGCAATCACCATAATTGAATTATTTGATCCGTCACGTGAACCAACCAATAGATCTTCCATAACTGCTAGCCGATCTTCTTCTGATAAATCTCTGAGATTATTCCTGACCGCCTAGAAAGAATCATAACACCTACATGGAACATATATGTATTATAGGAACAGTAACCTTAGCACGATCCGAGAATCCATTTAATTGACTGCCTCCATTCGTGGACGCAATTGCCACTTTGAGAAACGATTCAGATGATGAAGGGAGGCCATTTACATCTCCTTCTGATGCTACCATTACACGCACCTTAAAGTAAATCGTGTGACAACAAGAAAAACAAATTTGCCGAACAAAAAATTGCTGAACACCGAAACCGGAAACTTTCAGGAACCAGGAAATGTTTTTTGTAGTTGAACATCGCGAACTGAAGGCTTCTTGTTTAATAGTTTTTAAAATAATATTAGTACGTGTTACTGCTTCTTCTAAGGTGTAATCAAGTTGTTTCATATGACGGACGCTGCCGTGTTAGAAGAGCTTCGGTTAAAATCGCCTCTCATTCATGAGGTGAGTCTTCCAAGTTTTTGGGAACTGCGTGTTACAGATGAACTGTATTTCCATGTTTGAGGGTTACTCAATCGTTTGCAGCATTGCCAAGTACTCATTATGAGAAATTATGCTAAGTTGAATACTTTCCAGCTGAATCCGGATTCTATTATTTCGTTGTCAAGAATCCTTGATACGGCAGATTTGTGGATGGAGATAGGTTGTTATCTAGCCGAATCTTCATGATCATAAATTCAATTGTTTAGCCGATATGATGCCTGATATTGAACCAATCGACGTCGAAGGTTGCCGAAAGTATGCTGAACAAGGGAATAGCCCATCAACGTTCCTTCTGAGAATCTGGGCTAGCAAGGTTATTTATTTCCTTTGTATGTATCGAAATATTTGTATTTATTAGGGGTATTGCATCGTTGATCTCTACAACCTTTTCGCTATGTGCCGACTTGTTCGATGCATGCAGTTGATAAGGACAGAAGGTGAGCACGTTCATTTTATTGAGCTTATCTAGTTTTCAGTAGGATTTTCAATTCGAGATAACGATATTGCAATGCGCCCTCTCCATTGATAGGGGAAACCTATATTGGAGGGGGTAAGAGCATTGCAAAGCATAGTTTTGAGTTGACCCCCGTTTCCACATTCTGGAAGAGTACTGTACTGCGAATACACCGAGAAGGGCCGATCTCCACAATAGACCTCAAGTGGGAAACCAATTATACAAGTTTTGAATGCGAATGTTGTAGTCGTCGATCCTGGCGACTGGTGGTACTTCTCAAGGTCCTTCATCTGCTAGGGGACATGCACCTATTCAACCATCCACATCCAGAGCTGCTGCAGGTATTCCACTCTTTTCTTTCCTATTATGATGGCTACATTAGGAGTCGAGCAACAGTGTGAGAAGGGAGGGTCTGGAGCTGGTACAATATGAGCCCGTTCGCGTAAGAGTCGAACAAACCTTGGCACACCGATTTTTCGAAGACTTGTGGAAAGGGGTTTTCGAGGGTGCTGATCATCGTGGTCAACTACATTTTGCTCCATCTCAACTGCTTAAGCCGGGCTGCATGTGGGCTTCATCTACATTTATGGAAATAACTCGAGAACCGATTTTAGAAACGACTTTAAATTTTAACAGCAGGTAGTTAATCCCACTACAATGCCGCTGAAATCAAAATACCAAATGTTTTTTCATGACATGATCACGATGTCGACGTTCTCGAATATCAGGTAAAAGCTAAAACCAAGGGATCATTTTTCGTATGCTATGTTGGGTATACAAATTCGGATCTTTTTCGCTACAATCAGTTTTATGATGAATTTAGCAGCTTTATGCCGCCAACTTTGTGGGTGATGGTGAAGAATTATTCTGATTCCTTTGTTCAACCCTCCTCGAACGAGAAAGATAATGAAATTCATCATCATTTTTTAATCTCACCCACAAAGCTGGCGGCATAGAGCTGCTAAATGCATCATAAAACTGCTTGTAGCGAAAAAGATCCGAATTTGTATACCCAACATAGCATACGAAAAATGATCCCCAGAATAAGGCGCATCTTAGCATGCAGTTCTTGGTTTTAGCTTTTGCCTGATATTCGAGAACGTCGACATCGTGATCATGTCATGAAAAAACATTTGGTATTTTGATTTCAGTGGCATTGTAGTGGGATTAACTACCTGCTGTTAAAATTTAAAGTCGTTTCTAAAATCGGTTCTCGAGTTATTTCCATAAATGTAGATGAAGCCCCCATGCAGCCCGGCTTAAGCAATTAAGATGGAGCAAAATGAAGTTGACCACGATTATCAGCACCCTCGATTACTCCTCTTAGCAAGTTTTCGAAAAGTCCGCGTGCCAGGCATTTCAACACTTTGTTCGACTCTTACGCGAACGGGCTCATATAACTTTGAAAAACTTGTGGAAAGGAGAATTGGGGGGGGGGGGGGTTTGGCCAAGTCAGTTTGAAAAAAATTGAAAACGCGCTAACTTGGAGAAGGTATGTACTGATCGTTTTGATACGAAACAAAAAACATGATTATCAGCACTGTCGAACCCCTGTCCACAAGTTAACCGGCCCCACATTTAAGGATCTACCATTTCATCTTCAACAAATCCATCTGCAGCTCATGGAAAGTGAGTCGATCTGATTTTTCTTATAGAAGATTTTACAGTAGCAATTGTACAAGTTAAAGCTGGTAAATAGATGTAAACATAGCTTTCTCGCGTGTTTGTATGATTTGCGAAATCAATATCTTTGGGATGTTGATATGAGATATAATAGAGTGAGTGTGTAGAGTGACGAAGGACGACGCCTCGATGTTCGCTGGGATGAAGAACACTCCCTCAGTGACGTATGCTGAGCTACTCGTTAGTTGCTCTCACTATTATTATCATCATGTTAGAATACTGCTCTTTATTCTAAAATATGCACACTATCAGGAAGCAACAAATAATTTCGATGCGAAGAGTATCATTGGAAGGGGAGGATACGGAGTCGTGTACAGAGGAGAATGGAAACAGACTCAAGTATGACTATTCACGTGATGCTTTGAGAGACTTGAGAATTACCCGGGTCTCCGATCTCCGATCGATCATGAAATTTCTGATGGGAGTCTCCCATGGGAGGTGACAGTAATCCATAAATATGAGATGACAGGCATCGATATATCATTATCGTGCCTTACTTTCATGAACTCGAGTCTAGAATAGCCTTAAAACGCTTATATCACTGCTAAGATTTTGTTCCATGAAAAATGGCATTAAAATTGTGTGCCCTATCTGAGATGATGATGTCTTGCTGTAATAGCTCTTAGAGATCTGCACTTCCCTCTATCAGATTCTACCTCACAATATCTTGCAGGTTGCTGTGAAGCGACTGTCAGTGCATTCGAAGAAGTCGAAGGGAGATTCACAACGAGAAGAGGCGGAGAGACTGAAGCAGAGTCTCCAGGAGTTGAATGCCCTCGCCATGTTCAGGTTCGCTCCTTCTCTCCTGATTGTGCATCCATTGCCACTCTGGAGTGACTCGTATGGGATGGTTGGTTGGAAGTGGGAGGAGGAATACTTGTCAGACACGACAACATCCTGCCAGTGTACGGGTACTCTCTGGATGGGCCTGAACCCTGTCTCGTCTACCAGTTCATGGCCAATGGATCACTCGATGATCGATTGCAGTGCAAGGTAGATCAATGCCTCCTTCCAATCATCTCTCGACTCAATTGTAGAAGGGTGCCCCTCCACTCTCGTGGAAACAGAAATCGATAATCGCCAAAGGATCGGGTGAGTATACTTGTGCCATTCTCTCCGTTTCTCGTTTCTTCTCCATTCTCTCTCAATTCAGCGATGGCTCTTCATTTTCTGCACACGATTGCACGTCGTCCTCTCATTCATGGAGATGTCAAGACTGCGAATATCCTTCTGGACAGGTGAGATCACGGGGAAGAGAAGGAGATGTTAAGAGATTCATTTAGACATCTCGAACCTAAATTGGGCGATTTCGGATTGAGCAGAGAAGGAGCCGTGAGTGAACTCTTCCTTTTCGAGACTTGCCATTTATTAAAATGAACAGGTGAATAATTGTAGGCAGAGGCAGAATTGGACGAGAAGGCAGTCTTCTTCGCATCTCATATCAAAGGTGGGCATATTCTAATGAAGACGACCAATGGAGGAGGGTTGAGGAACACTGGCGTATCTCCCTCCTGAATTCATCTCTTCCAAGATACTCTCTACCAAGTTGGACGTGTACGCATTTGGAGTCGTGCTGTTGGAGATGGCCACAGGTATCACCCTCTTACTCCTAAACACCTTACTATTCTTAAAATGAAGTAAGGCATCCTTAAAATGGATCAATATATGTAGAACTGTTTGTTTCAATCTCTTGCTAGGGGAGGATGGGGGGGGAGGGTGTAAGCGATGGGAATGCAGGTCAACGAGCGTACGTCGACAGTCGACGACCTGCTTCTCTCGTGGACTACGTTGTGGATGTAGAAGAGAGAAGGAGGACGCAGATGGGAGGAGGAGACGAAGAGAGAGAGAAGAGAATACGGAGGGAGATATGGGAAGCAGCCAAGGACAAGAGGACACAGGGAGAGGAGATTGGTAGGAGTGAAGGGGAAGGAGAGAAGAGGAGGAATGGTTGCAGATCCATTCTGGACGCTGTGGTCAACGGGAATAAGGTGCTCTCGTGCGGATCGAGAGAAGAGACCTTCCTTCAATGAGATAGTCGAAGATCTGAAGAGTGACACTTTCGAATCTGAATAATACAGAATTATGCCATTACTGAGAACGTATATCACGGCATCTCTTTCCCGGATAACTAACTAAATATGCACCCCGAGAATAAAGTACTTTTAAAATGGAGTGTACTCTCCGGAAAAGGATTCCGTGTAACCCATACTGTACATTTTGTATGTTTGCATGCTTTACATTTCTTAATAAATTATTTTCTCTTATTTTTGCTTGTTTCATACGAGAACAGTTGTTTATACTGCAAATGATATCGGGAAAATATGGAAGAAGTAGTCATTGATAGGATTGAGGAAGGAGCGATGCCCACCCCAGCAAAGAAGAGGAAACAGATTGCTGATGCGAGGTAACCCCACCCCCCTCCTCTCTCTTCCAGATGACTGATCGAGAGACTTGCAGTCAGAGTCTTCCTGGAGTATTCAGAGGGAAGGAGCCACACGAGTATCTACTAGTGATCAAGGAAAAGGAGATTAGAGGACTCTACGGGAATGTCCTCGTGAAAGCCGTAGTGGGGAGTGTGAGGGTGAGAGTGAATCCCTCCTTCTCGCATCTTCTCTCCATTCAGATTGATGGAGGACTCGTCAAGGAGACCGAGAAGGGAGACGAGTCGTGGCACAATGTATGCGCCCCTTACAAGAATGGTCGACCGGTGAGCATTTGATAAAGGGGATAATATCACGTCTCTCTTGAGATATCCGTGACAGGACGGGTACGTTCACAAAATTCGATTTTTTCCCCAAATCTTTTTATAAATAGTTGATCTTTGGTCTTTATTATCAGAAGATAAGTTTCAATACGTAGTCATAATGTAGTAGAGCAATGTGCGGTGAAATGGAATGAAGCACGAGAAAAAAGAAAATGATTGGTGTAGTAAATTTGAGATTTACATCGCAGTCGACCCCAATTTCCCGACTATCGTCAAAGATCACCGAATACGATGGAAGATCAAGGATGTACGGTATGGGGAAGGAGCTGAGGGTACGGTATGTGAAGCGCGGCTTAGGGGTACGGTATGGGGAATGTAGATGAGGATGTAGAATGATGAAGATATGGTCAGTTGTCCGAATCGATCGATGATGTCCTAAATTACATCGATAGGGCGGAGGATAAATATGCAGTTCTACTGGTGAATAAGGTGAGTCAATGAGAGGGAGGGAGGGGGAGAGAGTACATTGCAGAAACCTTCAGTGGAGACACGAGTGGCTCATTCCCTCCACGAGGTACGAGGAGAGAGACTCATTCTACTCTACTCCTCCTCTTTCAGACTTTCCTCGCTCCGGTGCACTCGGGACACATTCGATACTCATCCCACTTCACTGCCTCTTTCTTCAATCTCCTCCTTGTATAGATTCAACAAGAAGTGTACATCAATGATAAGTTTAAGCCCGACACAACTGCAATTCAATCTTACAACGAAGATAGTGTACTACGGATCGACCACATGATAGACGATCTAGTCAGTTACGAAGGTCGGTCGTGTCCATACCTGTCCACGCCGGCGGCGTCGGCAGGGGGGTGGACAGAAACTCCATGACCCCCGGTTCATAGGAGGACGGGGGTGGACAAAAGGTTTGTCCACCCCCGTCCACCCACGGCAATTTTTTTCCTAACACCCCGTTAAGAGAAATGGTCCCTTTTCAGATCAAAATAACCACAGAAAGATATACTAAGCAATGAAAGTATATCATTTCTGTGTTTAGTGATTAGGCTGCATACTCCAAATTCGCTAGTATAGAAGGCGCCCTTCGTTAATTGATGGTTAGATGATGTTCTGGAAGGCAGAAAATGGCAATTTAACATTAATTAATGATTAAATGATAATTTATGAATAAATCAATATAATAAATCGAAAACAGTATAGCTAAAGTTGCCTGAGTATTTGAAAAGTACCAGTTTCAGGCAACAATTTTTAAAAATATACCGTACCTAAGGAAAAAACATTGCACCGTGCTACAGTACTTATGCTCATTTTAGCGGACCATTTTTTTCAGGTGTGTTGATGAAAATATTGCCGTGCCACCCATGAACGAAAAATCGATGGTAAGTTATGGGTAGATCAATACTAACTACTGTACCAATCGATAGTACAGTACTTCCTGATACCGTATATAGCTACCGTAACCCCGATTACCGCAAACTGATTTTTTTCAAAAATTGAAAATACCGTACCCTAATTAAAAAGTCAAAGTACCGTACCCAATTTATAGTACAGTACCACCAAATACCGTATCCCACTACCGTAACCCCGACTATCACGAACTAACTTTATTTTTATGATGTCCTGGTAACGTGCACAATCGGCCTGGTGTCGTGAACGATCGATTGTACAGTGCCCAACAGACTACCGTAACCCAGTTCCTTGGGTCAGGTCTAGTTCCTAGGGCCAAACATTTTTCTAAAATTGTTAAACATTTTTCTAAAAATCCTAAATCGATTATAAAATGATTCTACAGTATCGAGAGATACGGTAGGATACTTCAAAATAATTTTATTATCGATTTAGGATTTTTAGAAAAATGTTTGACCCAAGGAACTGGGTTACGGTAGTCAGTTGGGTACTGTACAATCGATCGTTCACGACACCAGGCCGATTGTGCACGTTACCAGGACATCTTAAAAATAAAGTTAGTTCGTGATAGTCGGGGTTACGGTAGGTATTTGGTGTTACTGTACTATCGATTGGGTACGGTACTTTGACTTTTTAATTAGGGTTCAGTATTTTCAATTTTTGAAAAAAATCAGTTTGCGGCAATCGGGGTTACGGTAGTTATATACGGTATCAGGAAGTTCTGAAATATCGATTGGTACAGTACTTAGTCTTGACCTACCCATGACCTACCATCGATTTTTCGACCATGACCCGGGGTTCATGGGAGGACGGGGGGTGGACAAGCGCCGCCAGCTCTGGACAGCTATGGTCGTGTCTCTTCCTGTGTGGTCCGTGATGGAGGGAGGTCCTTGCAGGCCTCGATCGTCTCTCGGTTCTTCTCACTGGATCGAAGGGAGTCGGCAAGTCAACCTTCTCTAGGAAACTCGTCAATTATCTGTGGTAAGTGAGACGCATAGGTCAGATAGGAAAATATGAGAGAGGAGAGATGTAAGAAGAGTTGTTAAGGGGCACCGGAGGGAGGGAGATCTATTATATGGATCTGGACATTGGACAGAGCGAGTTCACTCCTCCTGGCATCATCTCATGCACCAAAATAACGAAGCCCATTTTAGGTGAGTGAGGAAGAAGGAGAAAGGGAGATAGAAAGAGTTCATTCGCAGATCTTCCATTTAATCATCAAGAAGTATTCTTCGAGAATTCATTCTTCGTCGGAAATATCACAGTGAAGGAAGACGATGAGAAGAGGTGAGAAGATTCGATTCTCCTTCCTCCTCCCTTCTTCAGATACCTGGCTGCAGTAGATGCCCTCTATGACCGATATCTGGAGCAGTCTCCTCCTAACTCCACTCTAGTAGTCAATACGATGGGATGGATCGTCGACTTCGGTCGAGTCGTCCTCAACCACGTCTGTCAGGTATCCTCCCTCTCTCTCATCGAGTCGAGATCGTCTTTTCTCATCAGAAGTTGTATCCTCGCTACGTGGTTCGTCTCTCTGGTTGTCACGAGGTTCCCTCTCCCATGTATCAACTACCTCTTTCCCTCGCTTCGAATCTCCGTCAAGTATCCATTGGATGGAGACCCAACTATTACAGAGGAGAGTAAGTCATCTCTCTCTCTTCTCTATTCATTCTCTCCTCAGATCTCCACTCTCTGCTGCCAATCTGCGTGAACTGACAACTATCTCTTACTTCGCCAAGGTATTTCCTCACCCCCCCCCCCTCCTTCTCCTTCCTTCCTCTCTCTTTCTTCAGTGTCTTCCGGAGTCTCGTCCCGTTCTCTCTGCAATGGTGGAGGCAGTTCCTTTCCAAATCGACTTCAGGTAGTCCCCCCTCCCCCCCCCTCTCTCCTTCCTCCTCTCAGTTCTCTGGTGATTCTTCTCCCTCCTGGTCATCGTTCTCTTCCCGACAAGGCCGTCTTCGCTGCTCTCAATCTATCTGCCGTTGCTCTCTGCTCCATCGGAGAATGCACTCTCAGCAAGGCGGTACTCATGAGAGAGAGAGAGAGAGACCCGTTCGCCTTCCCTTCAGACTCGTCGTCGTATGCTGGGGAGTGATGAACTGCCTTGGTTGGTCCTCAGCACTCCTTCGACTCCTCCCACGAGAGTCATGGGATACGGAATAGTGAGTGAGAGGAATATTGATTGGATGAGAGGGAGGGGTTTGAGATACGCGGTGCAGACATGGAGAGACGATTGCTGCACGTCATATCACCATTATCGATCGAACAGATGAATGAGGTGAGGAAGGGAGGAGGAGGAAGGATGAAGGGGGATTGCAGGTGGATAGTATCGCCAGTCTACAGGGAGTTCCACTTCCTCTGCCCATCATTCAATCACAGGTACTCTTCCCTCCCTCCCTCACTGATCTTTGGTCTCTCCCTTTCAGTCACATACCCATCAACCATACGTGCTCGGGAATGGGGAGGAGAGTGAACCGAAGAGAGGAGTGATCACTGATCTCTACCATCCCTTCATCAGTAGAACTGCCTTGAACAACACGAGGAGGCAGCAGGCAAGAAACCAGTGATACCGATATACTATCTTCTCAATCTGTTAGGTTCCCTAAACCAGTCGTTTCATTGTTACTTTCGTTGTTGTTTGTTGTCAGATACATATGAATAATTTTAATCAAGAATAAGTTTATCGTACAATATAAAAACTACACTTGTATTAAAACTGTCTGTGGAAACTACACGAGAAGAGTGAGAATCTAGGGATAAAACGTGGCCATTCGGAGGAGGGAAAGGGAAGTGTACAGGATGAGGTTAAATGGGGATATCATCATCGAGAAGGAATAAGTGCATCGGTGAAGTAGGAGGAAGGGTATAAGAATGTCATATGGGTATAAGAATGTCAATATTATTACACGATTTATTAAAGTTGAATGAGAAGGAAAATCAGTTAGAGGAAGTGGTCATGGGGAATTCAAGTTGTTCCATACTCTTCACTTCTAGATGAGGGGAACCAGGAGAGGTGGAGGAGGGAGAGGGAAGACGGTTATTGATGGGAGTGGACATGACCGAGTACGGTATCGCCGTATCGATCACTGACTGAGGATGCTGCTGGAGTACGGTAGGATGAGGAGGGTACATGTGGTGAGGGGCATAGTAGTGAGAGGTAGTGGGAGGAGAGGAATAGATAGTGGAGGAATGGAATCTCTTGGGAGATAGGGAAGTCATCTGATCGGGAGAAGAACGACGACGAGAGAGAGAAGAGGGATCCGCCCGCCTTGCTCGAGCACGACGATTCTGGAACCAGACCTGGAAGGAGAAGAATGAGAAGAGAGGGAGGAGATGGAGGGAAGGAAGGAGGAAGTGGGGAGAAAGGAAGAATATTCACCTGCACTCGAGCCTCCGTGATGCAACACTGAGAAGCGACGAGTTCACGTTGATTGATATCTGCAGGAAGAAGGGAAGGATGAGACCCCCCCCCCTCTCTCTCTCACCTGGATAGGGAGTCTGGGCGAATGTGTCCTCCAGGATGCGCAGTTGAGTGGGAGAGAACGTAGTGCGCACACGACGCTTCACTCGAGGGGCCGAGCCTTAGTGAGTACGATGGGAGAGATATGGTATGGAAGAGGTACGGTATTGGTGCAATGGATACCTCCATATCTGGTCAGGGTAGGACTTCCTCCATCCATCATCATCGTCTCAGATTCGTTGGTCGTCGATTGAATGAGCTGATCCAAGTCGTGGTGTACGGAAGGAGAGATGGTCTGAAGAGATGCGAGATTGGAAGAAGGAGAAGGATGAACCCACGAAGTATTGAGGGGAATTGTAGTCGTGGTACGATGAAATCATCCTAGATCTCGTCTCACTTACCTTTGCCCATGGGCTTACATAGTCATCCAAATGTGATAAACCATGCTCAACTCATTTAATCCTTAACCATTTCATGAAACTAAGCCAATTAAAAATTGAATCCAAGAGATTGATGTGATCTTAACCATTCCATGATCCTTAACAAATTAAAAATTGAATTTATCGAATTGATTTTTACCGTAAACCAGTTTTAGTGAACCGAAGATTAAATCTATCAGATTGAGTTGGTTCAAGATGATCAGAACTCCAATAAATCAAATAATGATTCGATAAGTGACTGCAAACTTTGCGTGCTAAAGCATCTTTGATCTACCACCCCACAAAATGGAGATCTGCTATGGATCGTCTGGACCATTACATTTTTTGTTACTCCTTTGTTTGGCCGAATCCCAAAAGTAAATTCAACTAGTATTTCTATAAAACTCGTCGATTGTTTACACTTAATCACAACGAGTCCTCACTTCTACAGTCCCCCTCCTCCCACACTCTCTACACCCCCTCTCCCCCCCCCTCCTCACCGATCTCCCACTTCCACTCGATGTCACATCGTCTCCATTCATTCCGAGGGGAACGTCCATTGGTCTTCCCTGTTGCAATCCTTGTCCTCCTCCATTATTATCTGCAATATAATATTGATTTCTCTATGTTCTCTATACCCTCGGATGATCTACCTTGGAAGAAGTTGGGAGTACTTGTGACTACATCGAATCTGTGGCCCGCTGGATGGATGTTATAGTACGGTAGTTGGTAACTGGAGGAGGTCTGGTTAGAAGAATTATTCGCAGTGCAGTACTGAGGGGAGGGTTTCCATCCTTGTTGGGTATGGAAGGTGGGAACTAGACTACTCTGAGTAGATCGACTACTACTGGAGTCGAGCGGATTGCCATAGGCATCTATAACTGCGACAGACTGATGGGACGCATCTGCGATTGGAAGCATTGTGGATTGCGACCGAGTGGAGAGGTGGTCAAGGAAGGAATGAAAAATTCAAATGGAAAGGAGAGAAATTGAGAAATGGAGAGACGGAAATGCATGCAAATGGTATGCAAATGGAGGGGCCGGAAGCGAGAGAGCGGAGGGGAGAGAAGAGAGTACAGACATCGGGAGACAGAGAGGGAGAGGGATCATGCAAATTGAGGTATTTTTAAAAGGTTTTTTTATTTATTCTAGAAAATACTATCGTGCCCATGGAAGAAAGAACTATTGATTTAATTAATGAAAAGTAGGAATGAAACTTGATATTACTCAAGGGATGTAATGAGAGCTTTCGAAAGAATGATATCTGAATAAGTAATGAATAAGCGAGCAATTAATTTGCATGAAACGATCTACATTTAAATGCATATATGAACATAGAAAGGGAAAAATGTATACCACTGAATGAGCGAAGTGAAGTGTCGAAGGTAAATGTTAAGCCTAAACACTATCTGGATTTAAATGAAGTTATCAAAGCCTACTCACTTCCAGGTACTAAGATTAAGTCCCAATTAGAAGATAAACATGATCAATCAACTCTCTGGAGAATGCAAAAAAGTGCAAAAGTTTCTGACCACTGAGCGGATCGAACGCCCAACCTTTCGATCTGGAGTCGAACGCGCTACCATTGCGCCAAGCAGTCGCGCTCACAGAATGGCACATCCTTGGCCACCATTCTCTCGTGTTGTGCACTCTTTTCATAGACTCAAAAACTCAGAGAGTTGTTTATTCGCTATGTTTAATACTTTGTATTCAAAAAAAGAGAAGAATCATTGTTTTCTAACTGGAATATTATCAAGTTCGTTCGCTTCATTCCATTATGACTCCGAGAATCGAACCTGATCGACGGTGGCTCAAAATGTAGATCCAAACCATCTGACTAACCTTCCTTCCGCTACTTTTGCCACTATCCTTCTTCCGGTTTTCCCTTTGTGATAGACGACTCTTCGGTTGAGAATCTATGTCAGATCTGCAAGGAAGGGCGAACGAGTCGATCCGAGTACTCTAACCCCCGGATAGTCTCACTTAGCTGCTTTCCCAATGGGCACGACGATCTCCTTGGACCCCTGACTGTTCGGATCCTTCTCCTTGCTTCCCTCACTTGTTCCTACTGTCGTCCTACTCGACTTCTGGAAGTGACGATTCCCTCCCTCCCTCTTTCTCTCACTCACACTCTCCTTCTCCTTCTCACTCTTCGGACTCTTCATCGTCTTGATTAGTGATGCCAAAACGGTGCGCGCTCTCCTCTTTTCATACGCTCTCTCGCCGGTCAGAGAAAGCGAGAGAGCGTGTGAAACGAGGAGAGCGCGCGCCGTTTTGGCATCACTAGTCTTGATGGACGATGTAGGTGCATTCTTACTCGTATTTGACTGCACTTCATCCGAAGGGACGTGAGCACCTGCCAGAGACTAGAATAGATGCAGATGAATGGGGGAAGGAGAGAATGGTGATCAGTCGGAGAATTACCCTTGCAGAGAAAGACGATCGATGGACAGAAGAAGATTAATGAGATTACAAGAAGAAGCTGAATCAATCCATTCATCTCCATAAAATGCCGTCGGTTTACCATTGAGTTCGATCGACCACTTCCCGAAGACCGAATAGGAAAGAATGGCAGAAGTAATATTCGGTTGATCAACCCTTTGTCGCATTCCGATTCGAATGTAATTGAGAGAGTAATGTCGGGTAAAAATTCTTCATCATTACGTAAAACAATAAATAGTACAAATACAACGCTGCATCTGTTTTCTCTCAATTAATCATATTATGGCGTAACTTTTTTTGATTTTGCGAAATATGAATTATTGTAAAATGAGATAAGGAACTGTCTAGGAAAAGGTTCTACGAACTGTGAAATCCGGAAGGCATAAACTATTTCACACGATGTATCAAAGTATTTCTATTACTGATTCGATTTCGGTCGAAACCGTCGTTAGAGAACAGAACAAAGTATGAAAACCGATAAAAATAAGGAGAAATTCAGATAAAACCACAGTGATCTACGACCAATTCCTAATAGTTGGGGTATAAATACATAACCGGGATTGTAAAATGCATCGAATGAATGGAATAGGGAGGGAATATTATGATGTGATCAAGTGACAGATGAAGTAGTGCGAATGTTTTCATCACTAACCGATCCAACGGGTACGGCAGAGAGGGGACGGGTACGAATAGGTCCATGGGTACGATCAAAGGGCCATTGTGCCATCATATGTGCAAGTCCAGTTTAATGACTAAGATACGGTACAATAATACGAATCGATAGTGAACGAGTGAGGGGAAAGAGACCGCTTTTTGGTCTCGTCATACCGTATTCGAAGAAATAGAAAGAGGCGAAGAATGGATAGGTGTAAAATCATTTACAAGATTCAAGTGGAATGAACGGGAAGAGATACCGCGACAGAAAGAAGGATTCAGTGGAAAACGAACTACATTATTAAGAGCAAAAACCCTGTTGATGATGGGAATAAAAGTGCATTGAAATAATCGGCAATAGTAGGAATAATAATATATCAAATAAAAAGGGACCTTCTTCTATCCTTGTCCTTGCTCATCTTCCGTCCATTCTGAGGGGGAACACGGGGTTGATCCACCACCAAAGTTACTCAAAGATAATAATAATAGTAACATAACACTCTTACATTCAGAATAATAAATCAGATATCTCAAGTAGAGTGATATTCTTGGATAAGTGTGACTGTTGAGTGGGATAGTATTTCAGGGGATCTCACTCACCTCCAGGTACATCGAGTACACTCTTATCATCGGGGAGAGTGAATACAGCAGGAGGAAGGGCAGATCGGAGGAAGGGATGATCGAGGGCCAGACGACACGAGATACGATCTACTCCCTCGTACTACAATGACTGTGATTAGTCTCCAAGGGAGAAGAGACAGGGGAATCCAATGAGGACTGAGAGACAAGAACCAGGCATCAGCCATTTCTCATCTGCCGGTACTTTCATGTCCCCTCTCTGACCTGGAGGAACTTGAGTAGTAGATCAATGCCCTGGGTGTCCATCCTCGGCAGTTGAGCAGCGATGGAATCGGGTCGATATCGTTGAAGACTGTATGGCTCGAATGCCTTCTGGGCACATATTGATGCATGTCGGACGGGGTCAGGAGAACCCAGGGTCCTCAACATGATTACTCATTATCATTTATTTGGTGGAGACTGTGCTGGAATTTAAATGATGTAACTACTAACAACAAGTCGATTCGAGCTCACCCTTCCACATTTCGATCCCCCCTTTCTCCTCACCTGAAGATGAGTCCCAGTTGTTCTTCGGGTGTCGACCCAGGGAAGAGAGCTCGTCCAGCACTCATCTCATACAGAATGCATCCCACTCCCCACATATCGATGTGAGTCGAGTAATCTGTCGACCCTGAGAGAAAGAAACTCCTCCCCATTCAACTACAATCCATTTCCTTTTCCTCCCTTTTTTGTCTTTTCCTCCCTTTTTTGTCTTTTCCTCCCTTTTTTGTCTTATCCTCCCTTTTTTGTCTTTTCCTCCCTTTTTTGTCTTTTCCTCCCTTTTTTGTCATTCTATAAGCCTATTTTCTGATTTTTGTTCTTCCTTCTCTCACACTTTCACTCTGGCTAACAAAAGGGGCGCAACAATGTCTACCCCTGAGGCGGCTAACTCAGCCAAGAAGCAGAGCACTACATACCAAAACATGTGCGTCTCTGCCTTCTCTCTGGCACTCGAGAATGCCCCCTCTGGTGTGGACAGGGACAAGTGGAGTGCTATCACCGAGCTGCTCCGCAGTATGGCGAAAGCTCTCGAGCATGTCGCCGTGCAGCAAAGTGATGCCTCCCTTGCCACCTCCCCCTCCCCTTCTACTTCTCTCCCCAATTCGCGTCTGTCTCTCCCTTCCTCATTCCTTCCTTCCACCTCCACTCGCATTCCCTCTCCCCCTCTCTCATCTGGTGAAGACCCAGTCGAAGCACATCTGAGGGCTCGTTCGCTTGTGATCTCGGGTATCCCCGAGGCCGATTGTTCTCTAAATCTTGAAGGGAGATTTGCTGGCGATGCTAAGTCTGTTGGATTGGCTCTGGCCATCCTTCAAGTCGAAGTTACTCCCCAGATGGTGTATAGAATGGGCAAACAGGGCGACAAACCCCGCCTCCTTAAAGTGGTTCTTCCTTCTCGCTCTCACCTCTTGACTGCTCTAAAAAATGCCTCTGTTCTCCGCAAGAACGACGAGTTCAGAGGAATTTACGTTCGTAAATCGCAGACGAGAGAAGAGCGAGAGAGGAGCAAGGAGATGAGAGAGTCACTCAAAGCGTTGCGCCTGTCTGACCCGGACTGTCCCTTCGTGCTCTATCGCGATGAGATCTGGCACAAGGATGACATCCGTACTCACAGGCGTACTCGCCTCCCTCCTCAAAAAAACTAAGTAGTCTTACACCACACTCGCATTTTGACTCGCACCTATCCATTGACTGCCTCTCGATTGACACCTCATCTATCTCCCCCTTTCCTTCTTTTCCTCTCCCTCTCTCTCTCCTCTCTGTTCCCCACTCTCTCTCCTCTCTGTTCCCCACTCTCTCTCGCCCCCTCCGTCTCTTCCCCCGGACTTCCCTCCCATAATCAATCAGCCGCCCTCTTCTGCCACACATTCTATTTAATTCTGTTCTCCCTCTTCGCTGTTCTCTATTTAATTCTCGCTCTGTTTGTAACAAGATACCTGATTTACATGCTATTCTCTCCATCGATAAGCCCGATCTACTCTTTATTACGGAAACTTGGCTTTCTTCCAAGATATTGGACACTGAGCTTATTCTTTCTTTCCCGTATCGCATCTTCCGTTATGATCGTCCTCGTCGTGGGGGTGGTGTCTGTCTTCTCATTCGTGATCACCTCCCCTGTTCTAGAGTATCTATCCCTTCCTCAATCTCTAGTGATATTCTCGTGGTCGATGTGCATTCCCTGACAACCCTTGTTCCTACACGCTTCATTCTCGTCTATAGGCCTCCCAACACAACCACTGCTCAAAACACCCAATTATTTGATGTTATATCTTCCATGGTTACAGTGCAACATCAAGTGGTTGTGCTGGGCGACCTAAATCTACATATTGATTGGTCTTCCCCGGGCGTGCTTTCTTCTCAAGCTTCATGCTTAGTGGACCTCTCCATTAACCTTGATCTCACCCAGATGGTCCCTTCTCCTTCCCTAAATAACCATTTCCTTGATATCATCCTATCACCTTCCGGAGTAGTATCAAATTGCTGCTTATCAGCCCCTTTTAAAAATTCTGACCACTCTACGATTGTCTTTGACTTCCATTTCCCCCTTGATCAGCCCGTAGTAGTGCAATCATTTGATTTTCGTAAAACTGACTTTTCTGGTCTCGAAAATGCACTACTTGGACTGAACTGGGAGGAATCACTTTCTAATTTCATCGATATCTCAGACCTGTATAATCGATTCGTATCGTGTATAACTGACCTGTTTCCAACCTTTGTCCCTCTCAAGAAGACTTCCCTTCATTCTGATCATTACCCTCCCCATATTAAGTCCCTTCTTGCACACAAGCGCGCACTCTTCAATAAGATTCATCTGCGCCCTGTTCATTCCCAATTTCTCTTAGTTTCACATAAATTAGATAAGGAAATACGTAAGTACGTTCGTTGCTACGAGAATCGGTTACTTGCCAGTAATCATAGTCGATCATTCTACCGCTATGTATCCACTCGTTTCAAGCCTAAAGGTCTCTCCATCCCGGCCCTCGTGGCGATGGACGGATCTGTCATCACGTGCAGTTCTCTAAAGGCTGAATCCCTTGCCGATTATTTCACTTCTGTATATACTCGTGATGACGGGTCCCTTCCATCTTGCCCTTCCCTCGTTTCGCAAACCATCCCTTTATCAGTCGTCCTTCCTCACGATGTCTCTTTTCTTCTGAGGAAAGTATCTTCATCATGTTCGCTCCCATCTGACTCCATCCCATCTATCATTTTTAAAAATTGCTTCCGATCTTTGTCTACTCCTCTTGTGCATATTTTCAATTATAGTATTATGCTAGGTGATATTCCATCCTTGTGGAAATCCTCTATTGTTATTCCAATCCCAAAAATTTCCTCGCCTTCCTCGGTCTCGGATTATCGCCCTATCAGTCTCACTCCCATTCCTTCCAAAATAATGGAAAGAATTCTCAAGCCTAAGATTATCCGCTGGTGCAACTTTCATAAGATTATCCCTCCCGAACAACACGGCTTTCTCTCTAAACGCTCTACTGTTACCCAACTTTTGGAGTGTACTCAAAATTGGCGTGATTCCCTCGATCGTGATTACTGTACCGATGTTGCATATATTGATCTTGCCAAAGCTTTCGATAAGGTTTCCCATCCTAAGCTATTGTTCAAATTACAATTGCTAGGCATTCGTGGCTGTGTGTTGAATTGGATTACAGGATATCTTTCCAATAGGATCTTCAGAGTTCGAATCGGCAGCTCTCTCTCTTCTGAGAGACAAGTGATCTCAGGTGTTCCTCAGGGCACAGTTCTTAGGCCTCTCCTCTTTTTGCTATTTACTTTCGATCTCCCTTCAGTTTTCTCCCCCTTTCCAAAACTAAATTGTCGGCTTTTTGCTGATGACATCAAGCTCTTCACTACTTTCGATCCACTCTCTCCTTCTGATTCCCCCTCTCAACTTCAATCGGGTATTAATGGGTTCCTAGAATACTGCAAAAAATGGCAGTTAGAAGTTGCTGAAAAGAAATGCAACGTATTACATATAGGCAAAAACAATCCCTGTACTAGCTATTCCTTAATCTCTTGCAATTTTGTAGTAACGCAGTCAATCCGTGATCTAGGTGTTTATATTGATCCTCTCTTAAATTTTGACTCTCACATCCAGACTGTTTGTCATAAGGCGTCTTCAATAGTCTATTTACTTTTCCGTAGTATCAGCTGTACAAAAGTTGTCCCATACATATCTGCTTTCAAATCTTTTATCCTTCCCATACTATAATACGCCTCTCCCGTCTGGTCTCCCTTCTCATCTGGTCGTATTCGCAAATTAGAGAAAGTTCAACATCTATTTAGTAGGCTATTATATTATCGTTGCTCTCGAACAGACGTCTCTTTCCCCTCTTATTCTGATCGATTAGCCCTATATTCTCTACGCTCTCTTTATGTTCGCCGTATTGTCATTGACATAGTGCTAGCTCTTAAAATTTTCGCTAACGCTGTTGAGTTGTCAGTATGTAATTTCTATACATATAGGACTATTACCAAACGTCATAGTGCCTTTGTTCTTCACATTCCCGCTTTCCGAAGGGAAAATTTGAAAGCATCGTTTGCTCATAGAACAGTTAGATTTCTAAATAAGCTCCACTTAATTTGCAATCCTCTATTGTCGATCGAGACTATTAAGCACTATTTGCTAATTCACCGTAATCTTCTGCGTACTCTTGGAATTGAAATTAGAAATCTTTAGCATCTATCCTTACCGCCACCCCCCCCCCCCTCCCACCTTTCCTCTCCTTTTTCTCTTCTCAACCTTTCCCCAACCATTCTCACCCCCCTCGATCTCCTCCGATCTCCTGTCACACAAGTCTCCAATACGATATACATTGGACAAGCGGCCACTCCTACCGCTCACGAGGCTCCCTCCCCTCGCCACTCTCTCTTTCTTGTGCGACACGATTCGGAAGATATACTCCCCCCCTCCCTCTTCCCTAATTATATTCTCGAACATTCTATACTTGATGAAGCGCCCTTGTGGTGTACGATAAATAAAAATAAAATAAATTTCCACCAGCAATTGAACCAGGAATCCTAATATATAATAAACATAAGAAATAGATGTTGGATAGAGCAGTATACTCACCGAGGAGGACATCGGGGGGACGATACCATAGGGTGACCACTTCATTCGAATACGTCTTAGTCGGCACACTTTTAGACCTGGAATAAGAACTCATGAAAGATGTTCACTTCATCTTCGCTGTGCTACTAATGGAAACAATCGAAGAGCGAGTAGAGAGGAACGAACCTCGCCAGCCCGAAATCAGCCAGTTTGAGTTCTCCTCGTGCAGTGATGAGGAGATTCTGTGGTTTGAGATCTCGATGGAGGACTCTCCTCTGATGGCAGTACGTGAGACCACGAAGAAGCTGCACTAGGAACAACTGAAAGAGGGACCATTAGGGGATGAAAGGAGGGAGGGAGAGATATAGAGGGAGAGACACTCACTCGGACATTGTACAGACTCAAGTGTCCCCTGATTCCATCCATGTACTGCTTCAGATCCCGGTCGACGTATTCGAACACGAGAGTGAGGATACTGAAGGGAAAGAGTGTGTCACTTCCTATCTCGTTGATGATGGAGTAGAATGGCGTGAGATAGTGAGATGGGCATAACTCACCGATCAGTGTGGATGATATCATGGAGAGTCACTACATTTGCATGGCGGAGATTGCGAAGAAGAGAGACCTGTACGAGTGTCCATTGGTTCCCTTCCAAGGGGGGGAGGGGGGGAGGGGGGACTGACCTCTCTGATGGCAGTGCAAGGGGCGCCTTCCTCCTGTTCCAATCGAATCTCCTGCAACCATTTCAATCTTCCTCATTCATATCTCAAGAGCATCTCAGACTACTCAACGACCTCCTTCAATTAATGTATGTTTCAATCATGATTTTTATACATGTCGACATACAAATGAACAAACTTCCGTGTTCTATATTTTTCATATTTGGTAGTGGGAAGGTTGACATTCCCATCCATTCTCGATGGGAGAGTATTCCTCACCTTGAGTGCAACGTATTTCATGGTGAGGAGTGATCTTCCTCTGAACACTGTCGCGTACGTCCCCTCTCCCAACTTCTCCAGCTTCTCGTATGTCTCCAACTTCCCAAAGCCAATCTCTGACTGCAATGCATTTCCATCAATCATAACCATCATCTCAGCCGTGTCTACTCTCATACTCTCAGCCATATTCAATTACAGTTGCAACACCCATGTTCACTGAGCACTCGATTGAGAGCAAAGAAGAGAGCAGGACAAGACAGCTCACGCCTTCTGATCAATGCCCTCCTACACCCACGTTCATTCCATTCTTCTGCCGTCAATCATACATTTATAAGAATCGTACGATAATGGGCACACTGGATCTACTTGAAGCGTGATTGTACCAACAAGGATCTCTTCTCTCTGACACTCAATTATCCTCGAGGATCTTAGACCCTCCCCATTCTTCCCTTCATCTTCTACTTCTTTACGAGGGTAATCAAGAGAGAGAGAGAGGGGAGAGAGAGAGAGAGAGAGAGAGAGAGAGAGAGAGAGAGAGAGAGAGAGAGAGAGAGAGAGAGAGAGAGAGAGAGAGAGGGGGGGGGGAGACTGGACTCGCTTCATTCCCTCCCTCCAGACTCAACCATAATCAACACTTAACGACGCTCTTTTTGAGCCCATTATTAGCTACCGTATCCCATTGTATATTGAAGTCAGGATGAGGGCTACTCACTATGAGGATACCTAAGTGAATAGCATTCCGACTTGGTCCTCATAGAATACAATCTACCAACTACGGTATGGGTCGGATGAGAACCAACAAAATCACCTCTCTCATGATTTTTGTGACACCTATTCTGAAACAACAGGAGGAGTAATTCTACTCACCAGACTGGCCCTTCTGTTCTTCCTCGTGAGTGGCTGATCGAGAGTCGGAGTCCAC